>JAAGEH010000124.1:2682004-2800818 GCA_011751065.1 Lasiurus cinereus
TATGTTTATATACAAGACATATACATATACATAGATATAAATGTACATCAGAATAAGATTCTGAACACAGATACACAGATGAAATATACAGAGATGCTTTATCTTGGCTAAGTGTTATTAAGGTCTAAGTTTTAGTGTACCTATTTTATAATTGTATATCAAGGTTTTTATAATGTCTATACACACATACTGAGTTAAAATATTTTTTTAGACTCCCCTACCTGCAAATGTGTGACTACTTCCTCCCCTCCCTCAACCTTGTGAGTGAACCCCCATCCCCACCACAGATGACAGAGAGGAGGATCCAGCCACGTGCTGCAATCAGTTTAGACTGGCTCATGGCAGAATCAGACATTTTCAGTTTTGGAAGCCAGGTGTGAAACAGAACCATTAGTAAAATTTAAATTATATAAAGTTTAATTTTAGAATAAATTGTATTAAAAGCTAATACGTCCTCAAAACTCAACACTTACTTCTTTTTTTCTACATTTCATTGGCATCTATGCTCCTGGCATTATTTATGTCTACTTTCTGTGTAGGGTGTGGTGCAAACATACTACATATCAGCAGCATGTTCTTGTCTATCTGTGCCCAGTGATGCTTTGTTGGCAGCTCAAAATGAGGACATTTATACCACAGAAACTGGCCATTGCTTAGGTCAGCACCTTGTATTTTTTCTGGAGGGTCAGATCTGCCATCCCACCCCTAGAAAGGTCTTTTCTCCTGTATGTTGCTTATTCTTCTTGGAGCCATGAGGGTTCATGGCTAAGTAAGTTAGTTTTGAAATAAAACAGCATTGGTGCACAGATATATATGAAAAAAAATCCTCCTAACCCTAGTTAAATTCCATCCAATAAAGACAGTACAGAGTAGAAGGGGGAAATTTCCCTGTCACAGAGCACACGCACATGCTTTTGAAGAATGAATTTAATTTCTAAGCTTCACAGAAAGCTCTTTCCTGCCCGGGACTCCCCTCTAACCTTCCCAGTCAGCCTTTCCCTCACCCCTCTACCTGAACTTCTCAAAGAGCTGTAATTCCATCCTGTTACCTCCCTCTCTATTATTCCACTAATCTGCTTCCGCCCACATAATTAAGGCAATCACCGCCTTCTGCTTCCCACAGAGCAGATCTAATGGCCCCTCAGTACTCTGGAATAGCGACCTTCAGCTTACAGGAGCTGGGTAACAATCTTAGAGGCCCTTACCACCTCTTTTCTGCCTGCCCACCTCTCTCTGCCCTCCTGGGTCTGCCCCTCAGTCTGCCCACCTCTCTTCCCTCCCGGGTCCTGTGCAGGCCACTTCCGCAGCTTAGAAACCATTCTCCAACTTCATAGTTGTTCTCCACCCACTGAGGTGTTTATCACCTTTAGTCAGAAAACCAAATTTCTTTCCACCTATATTTTTCTCTAATTACTTCCTCCAGTCTTCTCACAGGCTCCAGGGAGGCTGAATTAATCTCATTTAAAAACTGTGTGAGGAGAAGCCGAGTTGGTTGGAGTGACTTCCCACTGTCCCCTATACCAAAAAGTTGTGGGTTTGATTCCCATCAGGGCACATACCTAGGTTGTGGTTCCAACCCCAGGACGGGGCATGTAAGGGAGGCAACTGACCAATGTTTCTCTCTCATATTGATGTTTCTCTCTCCCCTTCACCCTCTCTCCCTCTCCCTTCCTTTAGAGCAGTGGTTCTCAACCTTTCTAATGCCACGACCTTTTACTACAGTTCCTCATGTTGTGGTGACCCCCAACCATAAAATTATTTTTGTTGTTACTTCATAACTGTAATTTTGTAACTGTTATGAATCGTATCTGTGTTTTCCAATGGTCTTAGGCGACCCCTGTGAAAGTGTTGTTCGACCCCCAAAGGGGTCGTCGCGACCCACAGGTTGAGAACCTCTGCTTTAGAGCTATTGTCTCTAAAACCAATAGAAACCAAGGATTAGAAAAGAAATCATTTGAGGAACTGTTGCAGGAGTTGTGGGTGTTAGTCCAGGTTCCCTCGCTCTCAATTCTTACTAGTAAATACCCCCTAGGAGGGAGCAAGCATGCTCTATGAAGCCCCATAAGACAGAACCAGGGACCATAAATAGAAAGGGGAAAGAATAAGTTTTCAGGTCAAAGTAAGAACTGACACCCCACGGTGATCTAACTGCCCCAGAGCTGACCTGCCAGGATGCCCAGGAGGGGACTCCAAGACTGGCTGTTCTTTCAGAGCCCTGGCAGAAATAATGGTGTGAAGCAGGAGCTTAGGTGGGAGCTTCTGCAAGGCCCCTTCCACTCTGAAAGCACCCTTCCATGAATCTCTGAGTTGTAGCCTGAAACACCAGTTGTGGGGCCCATAGTTTTGATTTAGCATTCATCTCCCACTTCTCCCCCCGTCCACCCTCCCTCCACCCCCCCCGCCATGCCTCCTGTAATTTACAGCATAATTTTTGTATCCCTGCTTGGAAACAAAGTGGGGCTTCTTCATTATTGGGTTTTCCCATTGGATTTTGGTTGGTTCGTGTTTGAAGTAACCCTGCGTTGCTTTCTTTCTTCTGATGGAACAGAAGGGTAAACTGTCCCCGGCAAGACAGTGATATATTCCTCTAAGTAGAAAGACAATAAGACAAAGGAAAATCAATGGCAAGAGGGCTTTCATCAAGCATTTCAGAGCCAGAGAGTCACACAGAAGAGGGGAGAGGAGCCTTGGATATGCAGAGATAACAGCAGTTCTCCCTGTCCTCTCATCCCTGGCTCTCACACGCCATGCGAAGCAATCTTATTGCCCTCATTTTTCATCTAATTGTTATTGAGCATTCATATTTGCAAGAAGGCTGGGGTTCGTTTTTTATTAGCAGTGCTTCCTAATCTGTGGTGGGGGAGGCAGAGACAGGGACCCCCTCTGGTTCTGATAAGATGAAACAGGCTCAGAGAAATCAGAGGCTTTGATCCAGTTTCAGTCACTAAGTTGAGTGTTTAAGCTCTTGACCACAGAGTCTGCCTTTGGAGCAGCAGACAGTGGAGCCAGACATAGACAAGGAAGCCCCGTGTGATAGAGAGAACACTGCCTTTGGAATCCAATGGTTTGATTGACTTGGGGGACTTGATTTGTTTTTGTTTTTCTCACTGAATCTTGGCTGTTGTCTTCAGTAATAAAAACAAAAAGTAAAACCTACTGCATGGAGCCATTTTGAGAATATGCTAAGGTGAGCATGTGAAACAGGAGTTGGTATTCTGTAAAGTGTAGTTCCCTTTCCATCGCTTCTGATGTGAGCTTAGGGTGTAACTGTATCTCTACCAGCTTGAAGATGGGACTCCAGGCAGTGTAACGGTGGTATGGGCTGGGGAAGCAGAGGCACATATGGCTTGGGCCCTGCCCTTGAAGACCTAACTCTACACTTCCCACAGGGAGCCCATGAGAGAATGGGTGTGGATTCTCTGCTTTTCATCCAATCGCCAGGTGGAGTTTCATAGCATCAATGACTTGCTTGACCAACAGAGAAAGAGGGAAGGAACACTGCCAATTTCAGTATCTCAACCCACAAGTTGAGAACCACTAGCAGGGTCACCTAAGACCATCGGAAAACATAGATATTTACATTATGATTCATTAACAGTAGCAAAATTACAGTTATGAAGTAGCAATGAAAATAATTTCATGGTTGGGGGTCACCACAACATGAGGAACTGTATTAAAGTGTCATGGCATTAGAAAGGTTGAGAACCACTGCCTTAGGGCTTTTTGATGCTCCACATGAGGGCCTCCACAGAAAGCCAGATGAAAGACAATGCATGAGCCAAGGATCTCATGGGAGAGTTTGGAGGCCATAGCTCACTGTGACTTATGTGTTTCCTCTACATGCCACTGTGTAGAATTAGTCACTAGCCTGCGTATAACTGCAGTGGCAGCTAGAACATAGGAGGCTTCCTGGGGCCCAGAGGAATGAGAGGGATGGGTAAGCTTCTGTTCAGTCTCTAAGCCACCACCTCTGTCAGAGTGAATGCAGCCTTCCTGGTGCAGATGGTGCTGGATCAGAGAGGAGGGGCATGTAGATCCATCTTGCCTTGAGAATGGTGCCAGGCCACTTTTCTTGGCAGAGTCCTTAACTTCTCCAACTTTCAGTTTCAGTTTAATGAGGATAACAATATCCACGTTGTATATTGAGTAATACAAGTAAAATAAAAGTCTCAGCAAAGTACTCAAAAATACTCAAAAAGTTTGTTTCACTCTTTCTTTCAACATGCCTCCTAAAATACCCTCTGCACCGAAGACAGGAGAGCTCTCCTTCTTTGAACCTTTGGCAGATGTTGTCGGTCATGTTACGACACTTTAGCTTCTACTCATTGTTATGGGACTCAAAATTCTCCCCAGTAGGCCTTTCCAGGCAGCCAAAACTAACATAATAGAGTTTGTCCTTTTTAGGACAAAAGCCTATTTGTGATCTTTCATTTAACACACTCACTTGGCAGAAAACCTTGCTCTTTGGTGTTCCTTATTGTTCTGTGTTTGTGTCAGCATGCTGCTTCTCCAAAAAGTTGTTCACTCTTTGGGGACAGGGATCCTGCCTTTATTATGTGCCTCTCCTACATGGTCACAATGCTTGGAACTTAATATAATACATCGTTTCTGAATTAAATATATCTCACAGAAACTAATAACTACTGTTTATTGAGGATGTACTTGTGTTTGGATACTTTACATGCATACATTTATTAAATATTAATAAAAACCTTATGAGAAAAGAAATATTATTATGGTGATTTTATTAAAAAAACAACAACAACCTGGGTCTTGGCAAAGTTATGTAACTTATCACTGTCATTCAGCTAAGGAATGAGAAAATCCGAACTGAAACCCAGAGCTCTCTGCCTCCACAGCCCATGACCCTGACCACTGTTGCTATGTCATCAAGTCTAACCACATTTGCCTACTTCCCCCAAGATCACTCTTGGTTAAGGAAAAAGACAGAATTCAGGCGACAAGAAAGGAAATGAGGGACCTGGTGGAAATAAGGAAAATGAGGGAATTAGGGAGAGAGAGGGAGACATCATTGTGAACAAAGGAAAGAGGAGGTTTGCATGGAACAAAGGGAGAACAGAAGAGGATACTTTAAAAATAAAATGTTTTATTAAAGTTTGGGACTTGTGCAATTTGCTTTTAGATGATAAAAATGCACTCCTTAGAAAAAGGAAGAAAATATACAAATGTTTGCTTAATAATAAACTCCAAGTTGAGTACGCTGTTTGTCAAAGGCTTTCTGCCACCATGATTCCTTTACTTGATATTTCTTCTTTGTACTTGCAAAACAAAGACAAGAAACTAAAGTGATTTTATGAGTGCTACGTGTCAGATACAGAACTAGATGCTTTTTGTGTCTTTGTTTATTTAATTTTCAATCAAACCCTCAAGGGTTGTTGATAGCATCCATTTCCACCAACGATAAATGGGAGACCATGTTCTGTCTGAGACTAACGGTTGTATTTTTCCCCCATATAAGACAGTGTTCCCTAATATCTATAGCTATTACATGATTATGTCACTGGTTCACTTATTTATTTTTTATATTGGTATAAAGATAACATCATTCAGAATTTTCTTTGCCTATAAATCAATCCTGGCAGATTCATTCAGCATTTAATGTTGAATCAAGTGAGCACAACATCTGGGCATAAATGGCTAACTATGTTTTATGCATAGAGAAAGGGGTAACTGAAAACTAGCACCTGCTGTTGGTTATGGAAAAAGTTCTGATTAGGGGTCAAGAATGGAAACGAGAGACATGACGGAAATAAGGGAAATTATGTCTGAAGATGATGGTGGGAGCTGTCTTGTAATTACTGGAGTGAAATTTCCTAGAGTTGATGGTTCTAACTGTCTCTATAGGTGAACCCTGGTTGGTTTGGAGTGCAGGAAGCTTGCAATTTCCATGAACATTTTGTCTTTGAGCCTCTGCTCTGTTAAAAAATGGAAGGGCAGTGCAATAGAAAAATGACTAAAGGGTTGGAAAAGGGAACTTGGGAGGAGAAATTAATGGACTTCTGCTTGATCAAGAGAAAGATGAGGGATTGGCCTAACAGGCTTCCATAGCCTCAGAGGATCATATACTAGTAAGAAGGAAGGTGACCAAATTCATATTGAAAGAGAAAAGCTGGACTGAGTTGATAGCTTCTGAGACTTAGAAGGGGATTAATGAAGCATTGCCTGGCTCCACGTCTGTCTGGCTCCAAGTAGCAGCGGCAGCAATGAGAACAATCAACAGTCATAGGTGACTTCTTATGTGGCAGGTAGATTGTGTTCAGGGCCTTCGTGTATGATGTCATTTTAACTCCCTGACAACCTTATCTGGAAAGATTTTAAATTCATAATTTCCAAGTGAGACAGCACGGCCAAATGGCAACGTTACCTGCCCAAGGAAATATATCTAGTAGGTGAAAGGCCTGGGTTCAAACTCAGGTCTGTCTTATTCTTAAGACCCTGTCCTTCCTTCAGTAACATGTCAATTCCCAACCCCCAAGCTTACATATGAATAGAGTCATTTCCCAAAATACTTATCAGTATTTAATATATAATAGAAAGTTAAGCAATGTGATGGAGGAGGAAGAAAAGACTGCTTTTTGGAACAGACATGATAGGGTGACCAGAGAAAGCATAGGAAAAGAAGTAACATTATAATGGAGCATTTTCGGATGCGTGAGGTTTCCTCTCAAATACAGAGAAGGGAAGAAAGGAGAAGGATGAAGGAAGAGGTGAAAATTATGCAAAACTGTGAAATGCATGAAGTGAAGAGGTTGATAGAATATGCAGTGTGTTGAGTTGGAGTATGTGAGTTGGTTCTGGGGATGGAGAACAGAGAGCTTCAACATGACTAGTATGGATGAGGCAGTGGTATGTGGGTTACACTTTCTTCCTGGGAATTCAGAAAGACCACACTTCCCAGCCATATTTGTGTCTGAGTAAATGACTGAGTTCTGGCTGGTAGATTATGGAAAGATGGGAAGTGAGTCATTTCTGCATCTCTCCATGAGATGCTATACATGTTTTCCTGCCATAGTCTTTCTCTTCCAGCCACCTGGTAAAAAGTGGAGGGCTTTGAGATAGTAGAGCCACTGGATAAGAGAAGCTTGATTCCCTGAGATCACAGATTATCTGTAAAGGGTTGGAAAAGGGAACTTGGGAGTCCACCAACCAACTTTTATCAACAACAACAACAACAACAAAACCAGTCCTTGAGATACTGGAGTTGGTAGTGAAGGACGTATTCCTAGTTTGGGACTTCATCTTTTTGATGAGCATTTGCAAAGTGCATGTGCCATAACATTCAGTGTAGAAATACTTCACCCTAAATGACTTTTTCTTGCTGTTAAATGCATCTCAATAGTCTGTATTTTGTATCCTCTTTTAGAGACTCATAATGCATACCAGTGTATCAAGGACTCTGGAAGTTCTGCAATAAAGAAATTTGGTAAACTGTTTAACTCAGTGCTTTGCAAACACATTTTCGGTCACCACTATGATATCTTATAAATTTTGTGCTCTATAGCATAAGGAATGTAGTTCTGGTCGATGTGGACCTGCTGATACTGTTTAGCCAGGCATGGAAAACAACCATGAGCTGGCAGAGAGGGGAACATGTTACTCCTTCTCCCTAAGTCAGTGGTCGGCAAACATGTGGCTCTTTGGCTCCTTGAGTGTGGCTCGTCCACAAAACACCATGTGCAGATGTCCATGTACAGTGTGACTGAAAATTTGTAGCTCATGCGCAGAAGTCAGTTTTCGGCTCTGAAAAAAAATTTCAATGGTTGTACTGTTGATATTTGGCTCTGTTGACTAATGAGTTTGCCAACCATTGCCCTAAATCCTCCAACTTCAGCCTGTGATCACTTTATCTCAACTGCTCAACTTTCCCGTAAAGATGAAGTTGTTAATCTGATTCAGAGTTGAAAACCTTGATTGAGGCATGCTCACTGCAGGAAGGGCCACTGTGCATTCAACTCCACATGAATGTTCTCTTTCAGTGTTAACTTTGGTTTCCTACACTAGCATGACGGGAAGCTCTAGAGGAGCTTGTCTTCTGGGTCAAGTGACCAAGTTTCTCTCTCCCTCTCTATCTCTCTATCTCTATCTCTGTCTCTTCCTGTCCCTTTCTCTCTCCTTCTCCCTCTACCTTTTCTCTCCTTCTCCTTCTTTCCCATCTACCCTCCCTCTCTCTCATTTTGAGTAAGAATTCCACGAATATCCAAGAATTATAATTTCAAGATTTGTATTTTGGCCCTGGTGCTGGTGTGGCTCAGTTGGTTGGGGTGTAGTCCCATATACTGAAAGGTTTGGGGTTTGTCCAGACAGGACAGATACCTAGGTTGCCAGTTTGATCCCCATTCAGGGCATGTGTGAAAGGCAGCCAATCAGTGTTCTTTCTCACATCAATGTTTCTCTCTCTCTCTCTCATATCCTTGGGTGAAGATTTCAAAGAAAAAAAAATTTGTATTTTGAAGGAAGGGGGATGGATAGGAGTAAGAATTACTTCCCAGCTGAAGTCTGAAGAGGTAAAATGATCTCCCTAAATGCATTGGGTAAACTCCAGAACTCCACTATCCCAAACCTCGTCCCCTGAAGTCCTCCTCGTTGACCACCCTAACTGTGCAAGATCACAGTGACCAACTTCTCCCCCAAGGACTAAGCAAGTTGTCAGTTTCCTCCTTTTATCAATACTGAATTCCATGAGATTATAGTAAGAATCAAAGACAAGAATTTTCTATTATCATCTTTATCATTAATACTTTCAGATACTCAACTATGTTTTTGCCTGCTTTGAAATAAATCATTTTTGCCTCCTGGGTGTATGGCCAATGATAATTAAAGCCAATTAGAGGAGCCATCGCTTATACATCTGTCTTTTTAGTTATACTTTTACATGAGGCAATATTACATTGTCAGTTTCATTCCTTTTAAATATAAATGATCGTGAGATAAATTAGGCCCAATTACGGAGAAGGTTCATGTATTAGTAGAAGCTGGACTATTTAATAATAATAGCTTACATTTGTGCATTATTTTTGCATGTGTCTCTTCTGAGACTCAGAGAAACCTGTGAAACAGACAGGGCAGGGAATCATCCCTTTTTCTGCCGATGAGAAAATCACTCAGAAGCCAGTATTAAATGAGATATCAGGTGTTAAATGTCTAGCCTATAGAGAGTTCTCAGCATGTGGTAGTTCTCTTGAATAAAAAGTATTCACCTAGGATGGTCTCTGGGAGAATTCAGATTCTAATTTTAAGGGGAAATGAGCCTCATTTCACTCGGCTCCAAGAGGACAGAATTTAAAATCCTGTGTTGCTTAAAATCTTTATCTCCACTGTCTGGTACTGAGCATGGTGAACAGAAGGTGCTTTGAACATATTATTTTTGAAGACCGAATGGGTAAAGACTGGTAATATCTTCTTCAATGTTCGCTCAATCTTCCCACTGTCCGGAGAGCTTTTTGGATACAACAAGGTCCTTGGCCTCAGAACCCTCCCAGGGAGCACCTGATGAATTGGAGGTACAAGTGTATCAACACATAAAGGCATATACCAAGGGGACTGGCCCAGCAGGAGCCCAGAGCAGGGAAATTGAGCACCTGTGGGATCTACTTTTCAAGAGGTCTCATCTGTCAAGCTCCCTGGCCTATCCCTCTAGCAGCTGTCTCTCCGGAACCTTATTCCAACAGCAAGTCCAAGGATCTCAGCATCCCAGTCCTTGATAAATAAGCCCCTCTCTCTCTGGAAGGCTCAGCGACAGATAATCTGTCCAACCAAGGACATTTCCCAAGCGGGACGGGCTGCTTAAACTCCTTACCAGATTGCAGCTGGCACCCGCCACGTTGATTTTTTTCCTCTCCTTATAATCATAATGGGATCTCAGCAATAAAGATGGATTTGTTAATTTCCATCCCCTTCTCACTTTCTCTTTTAATCACTGTCGAGCATAAATTAATTTCAGCTTAAAGAGCTCCCAACAAGATTTTGTCATTGTCTAGGGCAGTAAAGGTCAAAAAACAGGAGCCTCTGAAATATACTCATCAGCTCTTTGCCAGGAATAAACTTCAGTTATTGACACGTAATTATTTCCATTTTGTCCATGGCAAGCTGGAGCTAAAGAGAGAAAGAGAAAGAGACAGAAAGGGAGAGAGAGAGAAAGAGAGAGAGAGAGAGAGAGAGAGAGAGAGAGAGAGAGCTCTCTTAATTTGATCACCTACCTGCTAGTATGTTGAGTGTGACATATTCTCCTGAATCTCAGTAAGTGGATAAGTGGATTGAAGTTTCGATATCAGGTTGGATATCATTTGCCCCTACCTTCAGGGTAAGATACAGAGTTAAGGGTTAGGTCCCCAGGCCTGATTAAATCCCAAATCAGCTTCATATCAGCTGGGATGCCAGAGGAAACATAGTCTGAATTTTTACTTGTTAAAAATGCAATAATTTTATCATCTCACAGAATCATCCTGAAGAATGGATGACAGAAAGACTAGAAACGTCTAAGTATTAAGCCTGGAATGTCATAGGTATCCCACAAAGTATAGGCAATTAGTGGTATTTCCTTCATAGGTCTGTCACTTGAGAGTTTATTGTGAGCCAGGAACTGTGAGAAATGCAAAGAAGTATGGAAACATAGAAGACCATTAAGGAATACTGTTTTCCCCCATCATGGGTAGAAGAATGTGAGGAAAGTAGTGTGAAAAGTCGTTCTCGAATGACCTGTAAATATAGACAGTCTTCCCTTTAGTGGGGTACTGGAGTGAAATTTAGAGTTACTGAGATCAGGCTTAATCCCCATTTCTGACAGTGAGAAAGTCTGATTTAATCCTCATGAAAACCCTAGTTGAGTGAACTAGCTGTTCAGGATCCCACAAAATTAGGAAGTGGCAGAAATGGGAAGTGGGGATTGCTCAGATCTGCATTTTGCCTGTAAGGAAACCTGCCACTTGGGGTGTCAGTCACTTGGATCAGGACATACACAGCAAGCGCTGAAGCTGGATTTGAGACTGGTTTATCACAGACCTGAGGATATTAAAAGCTAAGCAATAGGCTACTTTTAGAATAGTCATTGTTAAGCCTTTTGAACTAATTTTGTCTTTCTAATATATTTTGTCTTCCTCTCTTTCAGTTTAGCACCTTTCCAACGATAGCATACACTAATAATTTGGAGATTTCAAAATAAGCAATTTTTTAAACTATTGCTAATTGTGCTCTCAGCTCAAAAGTATCAGGTATCTGCATAACCTCTCTCCAGAACCTGTTAATAAGGATGTGAGGGGTGGAATATGTCACTCAGGAGCTGCTGAGGTGGGGGAGATCTCTGGTAAGTGAAGATGAGGGCTTCAACAAGAGAAACGTAACCGGTAATTGGTGATCTGGGGGTTACTTGTTTTGGATCTCTCTGGAATTGGCTGAATATATTGAAGCAGAGTCCACAGGAGAGGCCATTAATGTTTTAATGCACATTATAGCAATTACTTTTGGCTTGGATCTGTGCATCCAGAATTCTAGTCCAGCTTTTTAAGGTGCTTTTGGGTGATGCATTTCTATATATGGCAAGGACTGATTACAGTTTTTAGAGTTTAAAACCTGTGTTCATACGCATTACCTTATCTTAGTTCATTCTCACAACAACTTTTTTCTTTTTCTTTTTTATATATATATTTTATTGATTTTTTTACAGAGAGGAAGGGAGAGGGATAGACA
Source organism: Lasiurus cinereus (assembly GCA_011751065.1). Lineage (NCBI taxonomy): Eukaryota > Metazoa > Chordata > Mammalia > Chiroptera > Vespertilionidae > Lasiurus > Lasiurus cinereus. Next base: position 2,693,708 of record JAAGEH010000124.1, read on the forward strand.
GACACATCAATGAGAGACATCAATCAGCTGCCTTCTGCACGCCCTCTACTGGGGATGTGCCTGCAACCAAGATACATGCCCTTGACTGGAATCGAACCCGGGACCTTTCAATCTGCAGGCCGACGCTCTATCCACTGAGCCAACAACTTTTCTAGTTGCTTATTATCATCTCCAATTTGCCAGTGAGGAATGAAGAAATTGAGACCATCTAAATATGTAATGTCATTGGACATTAGACATCATGCTAAGACACTTCAGGGGCCACTGAGGGAAGAAAATAGGGGTGACTGCCTAAAAGTCTTCCACTCCAGTCTCAACCACAGTAACCCTCCTGAGAGCATCAAGCAATATGTACTAAGTATCTCCTATAATGGCAGGCCCTATGGAAAATGCTGAGAAGAGAGTTTTGAGCAAGACAGAGTTGTGGGCTCTTTCTTCTTTGTTTCTTTGTAGTGGTAGCTGTATAAATGTACTGGCCATTATTCAATTATATTTCTAATATATGCTATAACAAAAAAAAATGGACAATAGGAGTTGTAATAGGAGCAGGCCTAAATGACAGGGTCTTGGGTCTTCAATGAACCTTGTTAAAGTTTCAAGTCTTAAGTAATTTAAAAGCCACTAGATTAAGAAAGTAACTCCACATTTAATGAGGGATCCTGGGTCATTTTTAAAAAGTAATCTATTTTGGGGGGAAAATCTATTACTACATCTACCCATGTAATTTCTCAGAAATCCTATGTTATTTACAGTCCCTACTTCTCATTTACATATTTATATACTTCCTTGCATTTCTGATCATTATGACTTTTTTTTTTTGGTAGATGCCTCACTTCTCAAACTCAAGAATGGTGTCTTAACATATGATGGCTTTCAAAGCTTCTGACATTGAGTTGGCTTACTAGCTCTTTCATCTCATCACATCCCATCTCATCCCATCTCATTTCACTGCATTTCCTTCTAACTAATGACCACTGATTTATGGCTGGGCATTGTGCTGATTGCTGCACCTTAACTTTATGGAACTTATGTTTCCAAGTAAAAGTGGAGAGTTGGTATAGAGGCAGAAAGAGAGCAAAAAGAGAGCAAAAAGAGAGGTATATATGCAAGAAACAAACAAACAAAATCTTTACAGTGGTTATTTTAAAAAATCAGAAAAATATGGTGGGAGGAGTATTAATATATCCTGAGTGTTTGTAAAGAGATTGGAGCATTCACTCAACTCTTTAAGAGACTGAAGAGGGATGTGGGAATGTGAGACAGAACATTCTAGACAGGGAAATCTGTGAGCAGAGATACATACATAGGCATTTTGGGACAAGAATGTAAGATTATAATTCTTAAAAAATTTTGGACTTTACTAGGAAATTAGATTTTATTTTTTTAAAATATATTTTATTGATTTTTTACAGAGAGGAAGGGAGAAGGGATAGAGAGCCAGAAACATCGATAAGAGAAAGACATCGATCAGCCGCCTCCTGCAAGCTCCCCAGTGGGGATGTGCCAGCAACCAAGATACATGCCCTTGACCGGAATCGAACCCGGGACCTTTCAGTCCACAGGCCAACGCTCTATCCACTGAGCCAAACTGGTTTCGGGGGAAATTAGATTTTATTGACTCATGAAGGTATGTAAGTTATCTATGAGAATTCACTTTAAAAATATTTGAGTGTAATGCAGTGATTAACATATTTTAGATCATGTATGTTATCATCTAATAACCAAGCACAAGCATACTATTTCCATTCCTATATTTTATTATCTTATATTTGATCTGGGTCAGATAATACAAGATCTAAATCAAGCTAGTAGTCGTTAGAATGGACAAATAGACAGATCATGGAGACATTTTTCTGCAATAATAATCTCTTGTTACTGGTAATGATAATGACCACTTAGCAGCAGCGAAGTCGCACCCCTGTGCCAAATGTTTCTAGGGTCTGGAGGATTCAGGCCAGAAATTAGTAAAGGAGTAGTTTGTCAAGCTCGCTGCCTTGTAATAGTTGTCCTCAATGGGTACTTGTTGATGTGATTTGATTCCTTTCTGAGGAGAACAACCCAGTTAAATCCAAGCCATGTCTTCACAGAAAGGCATCCATTTATGTAGAAAACACAACAAGGAAAATGTCCAACCTATCTCTCTACTCCATCCTCATGATTCATGGCAAGAAAGCTGATTTAGAAGACTGTGGCTTAGAAGGGAGTGGGGAGGAATGGTGAATGGGAAGATGACCCGCCAGGATTTTATTTCCCCTATTACTATCAGATCTGAGACATACAGAGGGAGAGAAATCACCAAAGGGAGAGGTTATTCCCTCTTCACAAATATGAATGAGTAAGTGGCAATTCCCGCTCATTAAAATTCTATGGAGATAAAAGAACAAAAATTTGTAGATAATTAGCCAATTTCTCTATTTGCAGAACTCAGCTGAGCATAAATAAAAAATGGTCTTGCTATTGATGCATGTGGTCATCATCTACAAATGGAAAAAATATGCTCATCACCATTAAAGAGGTTTTTCATGTCATTTGCTTTGAAGCATTAACAAAAAAAAAAAAATACAATGAGATGGAAGCATGCTGTTCCTCCATTCACTGTCCCTGATTTCAGCCTCAGATATAGCACAGTCAGATCCGATGCTACTGTCTCCAATTTGAAAACAGTGGACGGAGTCTAGAGAACCCTGTCCTGGTAACTGCTAAACACCAGGTGCTTATTAGTAGGTATCAGGGCCACGATGACCCCAGATTTAAAAAGCAATGTCTCATTCATTTCAATTTAATCTCAAATTTGTAAAATGCCAACACTTTACTAGTTATATCACAATCATGCCACTTATCATAATCAAATCTCCACAGGCAAGGGAGAAGCTTTGTTAACTGCACGAGTCCACACTCTTGCTTTTATTCTTCCTCTAACCATGAGTGCCTAACACATCTACAAATGGGCTCCTCCTTAGTCTTCAACCTTGGCCAGAAGGAAATTATGTACTTTAATCTGAAGCCACCTCTGATAGACCTCTATGCATTAATCATTGCTTTCTCTGTACTCTCAAAATCCACAAGTTATTACAGATTCCTTCTTAACGTATTGTTTTTATTATTAATCATGGCTGCTAAAAAATGAGGTACTGACTGTACCTTTTTATTGTTTATCTTTTCCTTAGACTCTTCCAGGGCATTGGAACAGAGCCAGACTCCAAAAGCTCAGGAGTTTCCAGCTAACAGATGACTTTGGTAGACCTTTTGATCCCTTTGATTCTTTCAGAAACTGCGACACACCAGGCCAGTTATAATTTATTCCACTCTAATAACTAACACACATGTGTCTTATAATAGTATTACAAAGGCCTCAAACCACATAGTTTATGGGTGATACGGTAAAATAATAATTATGTGTATTTGATGCCAAGGTGCTAGTACACTCTGCAAAGTTGGAAACATGAATATCAATGACTCTGGAGGTTTGGGCCTCAGGATACTCTTTGTCATCATTACCAGTTCCTCTACTCAGAATGCTTGAGAAGTCTTGTTATAGTAGAACAGGGTAGCGCTCATATTTGTACATCTTCAACTCTTCAATTTTTTTGAAGTAAGAAACCCATGAATTTCCAGGGACTCTGTAAGTGATTTCTTTTGATCTATTTGTAAATGTCTACTTCTAAGTCACTTGCCCTGTGCCATAATGCCAGGGATCATTTATCCCAACTTCAAGACAAACAGATAACAATCTGCCATGTGAGAGTTAAACAGTTTTGTTCCATGGACCCCATATGTACAATGAGGACATCTTCCCAATTACTTTTAGCTCTCATAATCCATAGCAAAACAATAAATACGTAATGTGTCTGAGAACAGCCTCCAAATGAGAGTATTCCTACATTGTAGACAAGGAAATGAAATTAAATCATGCCCCCGTGGTTCTCCTGCAGGGGTATGAATAATCCTATGACTTAATGACCTCCCATTAGGAAATTTCAAATTAAGATTAGGGAACTACTTCCCAGAAAGCCCATATCGCCATTAAATTGGCCATTTTCAAATTATGGTGCACCACTCATCCTGGGTTACAGAAGTACTTTGGCTGTGAGCTGATCTAAAAAATCATGTCCATTCGGCACATCAAGGTGAATGATGAACAATTCCATATATTCCCAAGGTTTATTTATGAATGGCATTCTTAGAAAAAGAGATGGTCACCAAGGTTTGATCTCAATCAATTAAAAATTAGCACTTAGCTAAAATGTCCTACTCCTCTACTTATTTTTTCATACCTGACCTTCCAGTTGGTATTCCTGGAGTTGGTGTTCCTGAAAAAAAAAGAGAAAAGTTTTGATGCAACATTAGACCATAATCAAGTATCTTTGAGATACTTTCTCCAGCCTTTGACATCTAGCTTCCTCAGAACAGACAGTGACTGTTTCTTGCTGCCTCCTCAGTATTTAGAATAATTCTTAGCACACAGTAGAATTTTAATAAATATGCATTAAGTAAATCAATACGTATAAATATAGGGTTGTAAAAAGATATACAGGTGCATATTTAAATACATATTTTAAATCTGTGTATTACAAAATGTTCACAGTCAAAAATTCTTCCAATGTTCAAAACAAACCTGTCATTAGCAACACAGCTAATGTTATGCTTGTGTACATTTTCAGATGATGGGACCGAGGGCTGAAAATACTTCCCCAAGGTTCAGAATCTATTTAGTGACAGACTCTCAGATTCCCCCCAGTCTTCCTCTGGTGGCTTTTTTCACTAGCTTCCTCCCGCCTCTCAGATTTGGTGATTTAATGTGGAACCCAAGATGGCTGCCTGGATCCCCTTGGCCGCGCTTCCATCTCTCTGGTCCCCTCCTGTGACATCCTGGGCCACGGCTGAGTTTCCTCCAACTGGAGCATCCTTAAGTGCTGAAAAATGCGGCTCTGCTGAGCCTACTCATCAGCCAGTTGGCATTTTTTCAAATGAGCCACTGAATGGCAAATGCACAGATAACAGTGGGATAAAATGAGCTCCTCTTATTGATTTTCCAAACCAATATGGCACGGGGGCTCCCTCTTTGTGCCATCTCCTCCCTCTGCCTGGAGGCATTCTCCGCCCGTCCATCATTTTAATTAGACATTATACCTGGCACAAATGCTGAGTTGATTAACCTTAAAGGAGCTGAATAGGCTTTCTGATCGTTAACATAGGGCCCCTGACATATTATAACTCATGTTAACATGTGCCGTTGCACAAACTCACAGCTTCTTCAGCCCACTTTCCAAAGCTGCCGTGCGGGGTAATAGCATCTACAGAGAGTTCTTCACAAAGCATGCTCCCATAATAACGCCATGGAAAGCAAGATTTGAAGATGGATTGGTGTGGACTCCGCAGATATCCCTTTTAATGTTTATATAAATGCACTTTCTGTGTCAAGGGGGGTTCTAAGGGATGGACCTCTGCGTGGGAGTGTTGTAAAGCAGGGTGATCTCTGAATTGTCTCGGTTTCTCTGGGTCTAAGACTTTTGATGTGGGAAACACAGATTGAATAGAACCTCAGGGTTTCCATGCATTGTCTACGATGAGGCCCCATCAGCATGCTTCTCACCCACAGTGGGGGTCTTAGAGAGCGGGCATAGAGAACACTAGCATATCTGTATTCTTTAACCCTGGTTAAGTAGTTCCTGCCTCAAATAACTTATTTTTGGCAGGTGAGATAGTTGGCAAGCCTTAGAGACATCAAGGAGCCCTCTTTCTTTCCCCTTTTCTTTACCCAGATAAACCATACACATCAGCTATTGCATATCCTCTCCATGGGTCCCGACCTACTGTCCTCACCTGGCCAGTGCTAAAACATCTCCCTCATGGAAGCCACCCCTGGACTCAAGCTCCTGTCAGATCAGAATGAGATGGAAAAGACATAAGCCCATGAGGAAGGAGAAGGAATTTTTGAAGATCCTTTATCTGTCCCATCAAGCTCCTGCCTTTAGTCTAAGAAGAGGGTCATTTACCTGGGGTGGGCCTGGGATTCAAGTGCTGGATCCATCCCTCTGGCTTGCCCTGAGGACAGTGAGCTTCAGGATAACAGGGGCTGGATTTCAGGGATTTTTTTTTTTCATATCTCAGATGCTAAGAACAATGCCACATACACAATAGACACAAAGTAGGTGTGACTGATTACTTAAACCACTCAGAATTTCAAGCACAAGGGAAGACTGTTAGAAAACATATTTGTATCTGAATGTTTTTATTTCTCAAACAATACTATTCTGGTGGCAAACTATTCCAATTTATCTTTGGCCCATTATTCTACTTACAATTATTTTGGGGTAAGGGAAGGAACTCACATCTGTGAAAGGGTAGTCTGTCCCACCAGTGAAGCCTGCACACTGGTATTAGATCTGGGTTTTCTCAGCTGTGTGACTTTGGCCATGTTGCTTCTCTTTTCTGAGCCTTACTATCTTATTGAGTTGTTCTGAGAATGGAATGTACTAATATGTATAAAACTCTTAGTACCAAGTCTGGCACAGTCACTACTGAATAAACAATTTCCTTTTAATACACTAAACACTACACTAAGAAAGAAAGGAGGGGAGCAAGGTAGAGAGAATGCATTCAGTTGCTGTCAATGAACACTATAAATAAGCAGAGGACAGGAAAAGGTTAAGTCTCCTTGCTTTGCCTTAAAATATAGAGAGAAATCCATCCCTTTGGAAGTTACTGGAAATGAGAATTTGTGTTCTGACATAGTGATCTTATTTCTTATATTCTTGTCTGAGAATCAAAGGCAAGGCCCAGAAGATAGGCCTATAAGCACCTCTTTTTATCTGTTGAAACTTAAGGACTTCAAAGGTGGCCCACTTAAACAACACCTCTGACCTGGATTCCATGTCCATTTCTGCAGAAAGGTCAGCTTCTCTCTGGCTTGTGACTCTTGGCAACAGAGAAGCATCCAGCCTCGGGAAGCTTCAGAGCTTGGTGCCTGTACTCTGCTGGTTTAATAGGCTTCATCTTTGAGAGGTTCAGGAACTGGGAGAGCTTAAACAATGTTCAGCATGCTATCACCCTTGCTTAAAAAAAATGTCCACTTCTTCTCAATTGCCACAGTACATAGCAAGACTACAGCACCAGTATCACCAACTAGGATGTTCTCTTTGGTAAATCCTAGGTCAATGCTCCAGAGTCCCAAAGCTCATCATATACCTCTGTTCCAGCACTCAGTGTTGGGCAATGAACATCTGGCCACTTCTTGCACATCTGATTTGACAATAATTTGAGATTATTCCATATTTTATTAGTCTTTGCTTTACTGCCACCAAGCACAGTACTTGACACCGGGGACATTTTCAAGAATGAATTTTTTTTTTTAATAACTAAAGAAATGAACTGATTAACTAATGGGACATGGGGAAACACATTCATTCCTTTGAAGAAGAGCTGGGTTCACACACTGACTCTTTCATCAGCTCACTGGGTGACCTGTGAAAGTCAGCAAGTCTCTCCAAATCCTAGCTTCATCATTTATAGAATGAGGATAAACATACAAATTGTACTAGTTATTAAGTTATTGTCTCTCAGCTCCAGACCTACCATTCTATACTGTACAGAACATTCATGTTCTTTGCTGTCTTGGGTTAAGGCTGCTGGAGGGAGCCATCAACACAAGCAAGGAAAGAAAAGACACAATCCTTGTGTTCTATTTTTTTCCTACTGTGAGTGTAACTCAGAGACACTTACTCAGGCCCCAGCACGTGATTCCAGGCTGCAGTGTTCCTACCAAGTTCAGAAACAGCCTCAGGCACACTTTCAGGGACACCAGCCACTACTATTGGTTCCTTCTCAGTCCAACCTCAGCACTGTGGAGCCCGTAAGCTTCTTGGTTTTAATAATTCTGACCCATTTCCTTTTGTCCCTACCCTAGGAGAGACAGACACCTCAATCTTATTTCATTTTCCACCCCCTTTTTCTTTTCAGTTCTCCATAGTATGATAAACAATTTTTCCTATTAAATTCTGTCTGTTTAAGTGACTGGTTTCTAATTGCTCTTCTGATTGAACCTAGGCTGATATACCCACCTTGTAAGATTGTTGTACCCACCAGATATCATACCCATAGGGCATTAAATGCATTGTTCATCTTGTAGGAGTGACTTATGAAACAGGTTTATTATTATTACTAGAGGCCTGATGCATGAATTTGTGCATGGGTGGGGTCCCCAGGCCTGGATGGTGGTCGGGGCAATTGGGCCATCTTGCCTATTCCCAATTGGGGTGATCGGGGCCAGCCAGTCAGGGGGAGGGACTGTGGGAGTTTGGCCAGCCAGGAGGAGGGACCATGAGATATTGGCTGTGAGAGTTCACTGATCACCAGGGGGCAGCTTCTGCATTAAGCGTCTGCCCCCTGGTGGTTAGTGTGCATCACAGAGACCAGTCGACTGATTGTTCAGTCACTTAGGCATATATATATATGAGGCCCAGTGCATGAAATCCGTGCACAGGGGTGTGTGTCCCTCAGCTCAGCCTGCACCCTCTCTAATCTGGAACCCCTCCTGGGATCAGGCCTAAACGGGCAGTCAGACATCCCTCTCACAATCCAGGACTCCTGGCTCTCAACTGCTTGCCTGCCTGCCTTCCTGATTGCCCATAACCACTTCTGCCTGCCAGCCTATTTATCCCATGACAGCCTGATTGATGCCTAACTGCTCCTCTGCCAGCCTGTTTGCCTCTAACTATTCTACATTCTTTCTCTATGAATTTGACTACTCTTGGTATTTCATATAAATGAAAACACAAAATATCTTGTGTCTGTCTTATTTCAATTAGCACATTTTCAAGGTCCCTCCAAGCTGTAGCATCTAACAGAATTTAAATAATTTTTAAGGCCAAATAATATTCAACTGTGTGTCTATACCACATGTTGTTTATTTATTCATGCACATTTGAGCTGTTTCTATCTTTTTGCTATTGTGAATAATGCTGCTTTGAACATGAGTGCACAAGATAACGATGCTAGGAAAAAAAGCCAACTTTACCTCTTCATATGAAGACATGCAGAGTCTAATTTTAAAGACACCTAGGTACAGGGAGAGGAATCATCCCAGCCATCCTTGCCAATTATGTCTCACAGGGTCTAACTTGTCAAGTTCTCATCACCCTACATACACCGCTTAGGTGAGACTGTTTCTTTAACACCTTTCCTGATCCCACATCTGGGCCAAAACATTCTTTTGTTTGACAGTTACTACCCATAAAACATTTGGCGAGTGAATGAATGAATGAATTCATTCTCTGTGAAAACTGATTCCTACTATTATTATTGTACCTATTACCTTCCATTGTGATCACCTGCCCTTCCTTTGGGATGGAGAGCTTAGCTTGTTGATAAAAAAAAGGTCATCGTCTCTTTCTCATGTTGCCTCCACAGTGACTAGTGTGTAGAATAGGCCTACAATTGTGTCAGTGAACCCATCCTGCCTAGGACAGTGGTCAGCAAACTGCAGCTTCGGAGCCACATGCAGCTCGCGAGCCACCGTTTGCCACTCTGTTGACAAATGAGTTTGCCAACTGCTGGCCTAGAGGGACTTCAGTATACCTTCTTTTGTAGCAAAAATGATCTGCTAATATGGCCACAGACTCTATTCACAGAAAAATCGGATTACATTGGTGTTTCAGGACCACAAAACGTACAAAACTCATGGTAGATGGTTCTTCATAACAAAATTAGCTCAGTGAGTCTCCATCTCAAGCAAATCAAATATCCGTTTGATAAGCTTATAGATAGATACTATCATTTTTGCAACTAAAAGAAAGCACAAATGCCAGTGAGGACATGAAAGGGCCGAGGGATCCTTCTGTGTCACCAGTGACTGAGAGGTAAAAATAAATAAAAAGAGGCCCATGTAAATGAACTGTGGAGATTTGGCATAACCTAATCAATGTGTAGCTAAGTATACAGAAATAAATTCCTTAATTTCAGTTTGGAGATATTATCAGAGATATGGAATGTAATGAGAGACTCAGTCAACAATTTGCAACACTGAATTTTCTGTTGGCACATACTTTGTTATATATGTGTGTGTCTGTGCACCCACACACTTTTTAATTTTTATATATTTACATGCTTTTAGTAAGGCCCCTATTTTCAGCATTTATTCAATGGGAAAAAGATGCTTATGAATTCCTACATCATTATTCATATGTTTGGGAACATAGTAGGATGGAAATCAGGAATGTGGCAAAGTGGGTGAAAAATGAAAGGTTGAGGAATCCTTGGGCAAGAAGTCAAAGGTGATTTCAGATATCAAGGACCTCAGTTGACAACATTTATTTATCTCTCACTATGTACTACACACTGTTTAGCATCAAGGATAGTCAATCAATCTCAATTCATTTCTTTCAGACTTGAGGTTTATGCTACGATGACCTCCATTTTCCAGCAGACTGCCAACTCAGAGCTCTGGGACAACAGTGCTAAGATTAGTCATTCCTTGACTTTTATTACCCACCCTGGCATTTGTATTAATTATAGTGATCAAACTGATAACAAACTAGAATCATCACTTCCTGGCTTATCAAATAGTTTGGTTAAATATTACTGTACTTTCAGGTTCACCACTGTGCCATATGGAAATCGACATACCCATTATAGAGATGAGACAAAATGAGGCTAATTGGCATGACCAACATCACTGAGATATATTTATGGAAACAACTGATCCATACCACAGGTTGATTTAATAACACCACTGGAATATTAAAAACATACGTCCTCCAAAATATGTTTTTCTACAATTTGTGTCCTGTAAATTTGTATCAGTGAAATCCAATTAAAATATTATAAATTGGTTATTTCCTTGCTATGATTTTTTAACCCTCCCTTTAGTTCTTTCTCTATCACCATAGTGGTCTCTCCAAAATGCCTATTTGATCATTTTCCTTCACTGGGGAGAAATATCCAATCAAATTCAGTTTTGTAGAGGTGCACTGTTCAATGTTTCTAGCAGGGCATTTAAATTCCCATTTCTAAACTAGCAAAGCTGTTGCTCAGGTCTTTGACTTTGGAAGCATCCTCTGTCTTCATCCTACTGGGCAAATGTCTAAGCGGCTTTCAGGTTTCTACAGAAAATTACATTCACATAATACTTCATTCAAACAGTCACATGATAATTTCTTTATTTATCCCTCTACTCACTAGACTAATGTTTATTGAACACCAGCTATACCCTAGGAACCAACATATACACAGTCTTTCCTCAGCATCCACAGGGCATTGCTTCTAGGACTACCCATGGACACCAAATTTCACAGACACTCACGTCTCTTATATCTAATGGGGTAGAATGTGCAAAATGACTGCACACACACTGCCATATAATTTAAATCAACTGTATATTACTCAGGATACCTCACATAAATGCTACATAAATAGCTGTTACACTGTATTGTTTAGGAAACAAGGAAAAACGTCTGTATATGTTTAGTACTCATACAACCATCATAGGTCTAACTACATAGTACATGCCAGCAATAACATAACTTTTTTGGGGGACTATTTTAAACCTATGGCTGAATCATGGATTGATGGAGCCTACAGATATGGAGGACCTACTACAATATACAGGCACTGGTAATTTTTTTTCATGCAGATTAAATAAGCTATTCAATGTATAATTCTTTATCAGTATATGTGATATATAATATACATCATATAATGTATATTATATACATTAAGATATATACTACATAATGACATATAATATACATTAAGTAAATAATACCTAATATTATCCAAGGAAAAGAACCATTTATTCATTTCTACAGGACAGGTTTTCAAGCATGGGGGTGAGGAGTAGAAAAATCCAGATTAAGGTTTTCACACAACCAAGAATTTTATGTTTGCTTTTTTTTCTACTCACTTATGTGTTCTGGCTTCGTTAGCTACTTCTTAAGACTAAGAACTCTTAGTATACATGGGCGTTCAAGACATAGCACTCCTCCTCTCCCCCCTCATTTCCTAACCCACTTTTCAAAGGTCCATCTTAAATGCTACGAGACAGTGAGTGGAGTGATGGAAGTAGGTCTCATTAGCAGAAGAGTCCAGTAAGGTCCAGCCTCCTCCCACCAGGAGTGCCGCAGTGCCTGTCTCACGGGTTCTACCGAGATGGGGGTGGGAGGGTTCAGGATGACAAGGACGATATTTATGTTCGGGGCTATTTTGAATTGAAAACCTCAAAAGAAGGGAGATCTGTGAAAGCTGTCCTTGGGCTCCTGCTAAATGATAACTTTGTGTAATTAAAATGAGCGAGGTATGTGACCACGTTCCATCTTCGCAATCACAGCACTTTCTCTCCTTTGTTTAACTGCTTTGTTCGTCTGGAACTGGCGTTAAAAAAATAACAGAAATAGAAGTTGAATGTATTCCTGCAGGGCTGTATTTTTAGCAGCTCACTTTGCTGACGGGGCCTGGAGGGTTGCGAGTCTAATTATGAACCAAAAAGACGGTGTTGGGGAGAAAAGGCACACGGGTGAGAATGGGAAGGAAGGGCGCAGGGCAGGTGTCAGTGGGTGGGCTGCTTCCGTTGCCACTCCAACCGGAACAATCCACACATTCCCTGGTGGGTGGAGAATTAACTGATGCCAGGAAACAGGAAGACACTCTGGGTTTAAACGTCATTAGCACATATGTTTGATGCATACGTTTTCTAATTGGTTGCAGGAAGAGAAGTGACCCCTCCTCTCTACCACCCTCTAGGATATTCCACGGTAAAATGCTTCCAGAATGAGATGATTCAAACTAAATAGACCATCATCGAGATGATAGACAGAATGACAACAGGGAGCGGGCAACTACACTGGTATGAAGGAGCTGAGAGGGTAACCAGAGGGAGGGTGTTGGCAGGAACTTTTTATATCCTTGACTGATGATCACAAAGAATTAAATGGCACTTGAATACAGTTTATCATTAGTATTGATTTATGAGTTAGCTTGTATATTTATAGCTCTTTTCTACCTGCCAACTTCTTCCCCATCATCATTTCTAGTGTCTTACGACACAAAGATGGGACAAGAGCCGAGACTCGTTTGGCTCAGTGGATGGAGTGTCGGCCTGCGGACTGAAAGGTCCTGGGTTCGATTCCGGTCGGGGGCATGTGCCCTGCTTGCGGGCACATCTCCAGTGGGGATGTGTAGGAGGTGGCTGATCGATGTCTGTCTCTCATCGATGTTTCTGACTTTCTATCCCTCTCCCTTCCTCTCTGTGAAAAATCAATAAAATATATATTAAAAAAAAAAAAGATGGGACAAGAAAAGATTCCTGGCAGGTGGTGAGAGGTGGGTGTTACACATCCTTAGAACTTTGTCTAAGGTAAACTGAGGCATTGGAGTAGTGATAAGATAGGTCAAAGGGAGAATTAAGAACTAAGAACTTGGAAAGAAATAAAGTAGGTCAAATAGAAAGTAAGTTAAAAAAAAAAGGTTGCTATATTGATCGGACTCTGTAGGACAGAAATAGGCACAGGGAAATGTGCAAGATGTGCAGCAAAATGAACCAAGTTACAGCTGGACCAAGGATGAAGAAACCCAGGGATGGAATCGGTGAGCAGGGTTTTCGTCAGAACAGCCACGTCTTGATAAAGCCACCAAGTGTTTCTTAACACCAGATGACCAACGTGCGTCATTCTAAAGAAGGCACCACTTGTTCTACGCTCTCTCTCCGAGTCTAAACTAAACTTATACTCACTACAATGGAACCCAGTTAAAGACTTAAATCACTATTTCTTCCTTGGCCTCTTTCAAATACAGACTCAGAGCAGCCAGTTACCATTCATTCATTATTGAATGAATGAATGAATGAATGATGCAAAAAAAACACACACAAAAAAACATAACAACAACAACAAAAAACAACAACACCCAAATTATGTAATACAGAAGAAAATATATTTTTGCTATTGCTTTCTTGGTGTCTCACTTAACGTATCATTGCATAATGAGCCACTCTAAGAAAATTAATGGCTTAAAACAATCAGCCAATATTTAATGTTGCTCATGAGTTGATGGATTAATTCGGTGGTTGTGGATCTAGATAAGCTTGATTGATCTCAGCTGGGCTTGCTCATGTGTCTATGATCAGCTTTCAACGTGGGTAGAGACAGGTCTAGAGCCTTGTGCACATATATGACAGTGGCTGACTGTTGGTTAGTGCTACCAAAGTGACTGGGCCACATGAGTGGTACCCCGCAGGCTGGCCCAGGTTGCTCACAGGACAGAGGCAGACGAAGAACAGTGGATGTGTGCAAGGGTTCTGGATGCAGAACTGGAGCAATCTCATCTTTTGCTACTTTAATTGCCCACAGGAAGCAACAAAGTAGCTGGATTTCCAGAGGAGCACCTAATAGAGTCCACTTCTTGATAGAAATTGCTGCAAAATCACCTGGCAAAGGGGTGGGAAGATAAATGACTGCTGTCTTTTTGCGAACCATCTATCATGCCTGGATTGAATTTCTTGAGTAAGTGCTCATAAAGATCATTCTGGCAAAACATCTCTATGTTGCACAAACAAAAACTTAGACGGAGCCAAATTATGCATCAACCAAATTATAAAATAACTGAATACATATCTTTAGGTATACACTCAAATGCGAGCACATTAAGATTAAGTGTAATTGAGGCAGACTATGAAGAGCTACATGCACAGTACTTGAAGTCTTACAGCTTTAATTGGCTTTCTTACTTTACCACGCTCTTACTTATTCTAATTCTCAATTTTCTCCTCTAAACATGGTAATCATACTAGTATCTGTCATATGGGCTACCATGTAGCAATACATAAGATAATCCCAGTGTGCTTTTAAGGCCAGTAAACAAGCTGAAGTGGTCAATATATAGTCCTATCATGATTATATCTAAAGATCATACTGTAAGGGAATATGAGAGGGATGTTTTTATGGACACTGATATAAGATGCATATTTTTCCTTATTGTAGTGGTACTCCCCTTAATAATTGTGCATTGAGCAAGATGAAACTTCCCTAGATATTTCTGGAGTAGACATCATCACCATCCAGGATTGCATGTTTCTCATGTACTGAACCCAAACTGGTAAGGCCTGTGAGGCACTCTTTATTAACTTGGCCAAATTGTGAAGATCTTAGAGGGAGCAAAGTTGTCCCTTTGAAAGAATGTGATGATTTTCCCATCTAGACCAGAAGTTATTCTAATTGTAAAGAAGAATGAAAATGTGTAGAATGCAGATCTTAAATTGAATCCCTTTGTGCTTCTGGACTATTTATCTGCTGGATATGAAGTGACTTCCCGGCTCCACAGGTAAGAGCAGGTACATTGAGAGGCCTGGGATCCCATCTGCTTATAAGGCCAATGACAGCAAGAACAAAAGGAAAGGAGGGAAGGAGAGGAGATCATCAAGGATAATGAGAGTTATAGTGTTTTCCAATTGTTCCCATATCATCAGTTATCCCAAAATATACAGGCATTCTGAAAAAAATAAAGCTCTACATTTTCCATCTCAATAAGTAAAATTCATTTATCTAACAATAAAATCTGAGGCTCTGTGATGTTAAGTGGCTTGTCAAGGAAATTATATCGGATCTATGTCAGTACTAAGTTCCTACAAATCCACAGTTTCAAGTTCAATCAGTATTAAAAAAATAAATAAATAAATAAGGGAAAACCACAGGGTTAAAGAACATATTCTTTTATCTCCTTATCATTGCAAAGCTTTGGATGACTACCTCTATCTTACTGTATATGTTTATGCAGCTATGTTTTTGTGTGATGCATGGTGTGCATGTGTGTGTATGTGTGTGTTTGAAAGAGTGAGAGAGACTTGTAACCATGTAATTGTGTAGTATTACTGAAAATGCATGAACACGGGTTCAACTGAAAAACCAAGAGGTGTTCGGTGAAATAAGCTTTCTATACTGGTGGTTGAAACTATTTACACTGCTTTTCCTTTTCTAAAGGATTTCCCAGAAATGGTGCTTTATGTAGAAAACAATTTGTTAAAAGATGTACAAGACACGCCTCTCTGTAACTCGTTTCTCCACCTTTTTATTTGTTGATGCTGCTGTGCCCAAGTAGAACTCGCTTTGAGAAATGTTACATGACTTTAGGGAGGTAACTTCTGTCTTAGTGCCATTTTCTCCTTCTTCACCAATGAGGGGGTTGAAAGAGAAATCTCTAATGTCTTTCCCAGGTATGAAATGGTACCGTTAAGTAATGCCTTAAAAATACCATTAGTTGAATTGGAGAAAAAAAAATGAGCCAGTGCCAGATACAGAACAGGATGCTAAGTCTGTCCATTTGTGTGGTTCAGATTATCGATGCGAGGGAAGAGCAGGAAGGCTTTTGCTGTACGTTTAAGCTGTTAGGACAGACGGAATCACTAAGCATAGGCGAAGGAGAAGGACAGTTATTTTTAGGGGCTATCCCTTTGAATTGAGGTATGGAGACAGGGAATATCTTAATACCAGGATATTCTTGGGCCCCAGAGATCAAGTCCAGAAAGGGGGTCGTTGAAATTATAAGAGGTGGTACCCTGGACGGGGGAGAGTTAGAGAGCAGAAGGCCTCTGTGAGGACTGCAATCAGGAGCTGATCCCTACCAGAGTGTTTGCTGTTCTCTCTGTATATGTGTTTTATATATTCTTTTGAATATTCATTTCCACCCTCTACTTGGCAAGAAACATAGCCACCAGCAGCTCCTAGCCTTACTTTTTTTCTCTCACTACCTGAAAAGAACCGGCTCTTTTTCCACTCCTTCCAGCTCATATTCTCCTGGGGAAGGCCTCCGATTGGTCCATGTGGCTCAGGTAACTGGATGATTTATCTGTGGCCAGAGGAGCAAAATCACCTACCACAGATCTGACAGCTGATGCCTCTGAGTCTCAAAGATGAGAAAAATCACCAGGAGCTGGGAAGTGACTCTGATGATAAGCATCAGTAATTTTTTTTTAAAAAAATATATTTTATTGATTTTTCACAGAGAGGAAGGGAGAGGGATAGAAAGTTAGAAACATCGATGAGAGAGAGACATCGATCAGCCACCTCCTGCACGAGCCCTACTGGGGATGCACCCGCAACCAGTGTACGTGCCCTTGACCGGAATCGAACCTGGGACCTTTCAGTCCGCAGGCCGACGCTCTATCCACTGAGCCAAACCGGTTTCGGCAGCATCAGTAATTTGAAGAGATGGCCAGAATTTGCCTAGGATATGTCCAGGAAGCTAGTGCAGATAAAGTAGAACAGGTCAGGTGAGTGCAGATTGGGTTTGATCTCTGGGTCCCAAGAATATCCTGATATTATAATCTGCCCTTTCCCTACACCTCAATTCAAAGGGGGTAACCCCTTAAAATAACCGTCCTTCTCCTCTTCCTCTGCTTAGGGTTCCATTCTGTAATTGACTGCAGAAGTATTGCACTGGGTTCACTAGAAGGTCAAGGATGTTCATGGCATAAAAAAGAGTAAGGACACCAGCTGTAGAGTATGTGCTTATGTAAAGAGTATATTCAATAAAAGATGAGGGTTTCTAAATACATTAACTTAGAGCAGTGGTTCCCACCCTGGGGCAGTTTTATTTTTAAGGAGGACAATTTGAGAATGAGTTAACAGTGAATTTTTTGCATTTCTTCGTATTTCTTCATATTATTATTTTAAAACAATTTTTAGTGATTTCTTCCTCAGTACTTCAACTGTCCTTTTTTTTGTTTTTGTTTTTGTTTTTCACTTTCATGGATGCCATATTCTTTGGAAGCCTGTTTAAACTAAGTTAATGGCCTTTTAGATACTTCCAGGTGAATAAGAATTCACCTTTTGAATAATAAGAATTATATGTAATGGGGGCAGGCATCAGAATTTTAGAGATGCTTAGGTGGGGCATGACCAAAAACACATTGGGAATCACTACTCTAGAGGGTATCCAAGATAGCAGTTGAACCATTATGTGTACATTTTCTAAGTTGTATTGTTCCACGGTCTATTGGAAAAAAAGTAGGAAAAAAAAAGGAAGAAAGAAAAACATTCTCTTTAACCTTGATGGGTCAAAAACTACAGAATGGAGCTTTGCCCCAAACCAGAAGAGCAGGCAAACAGTTTCAGAGTGGTGAAGGCATCTTGCTTATGGGGAGGCCAGTCTTGTCTCTCTGTGTTGAATATAATTAAAAGAGATGGGAAAGAAACACGAAGAGACCCTGTATCTCTTCTCAAACATGCTGCGGTGATGGATCAAAGAGATGAGAACTGACACCTTCCATCTCTAGGACACCCAGAGTAGAAATACAGTCAATAAGACGGCATGTTCATTGATGTGCAAGGTGTCTTCTCCCATCAGAGGGAAAAAGATGAAATCTGACAGCACGCCCCTCATTAATTCCTCACCTCTTTCTGCCACGGGCTGGAGGTGGGAGAAGCCTTTGAGTAAGTGGGGCTTGCAGTTTGTATCCATGGGATGTTTGGGTGGAATTTTTACCTAGGTCTTTAAGCCAAGGGCTTTCACATGTTCATTTACAGCCTCCAGCTAAAGGATAGCAAGGGAAGTTATTAGTATGTGAAAGAAGTAGAACTCCTTTGGTTAAGAGACTTGAGGGCCTAAGAATCTGATGCATCTTAACTGTTTCATTTAAGAGACGTCTCCTTAATGGATCACAGTCTACTGGGAATTGGGAGAACTCAGGGTTCAGGATTTTACATGTGCTCTGGGGACACTGAGCATTTTTGGGTTCTCAATTATAACTGCAATCCCCTTCAAGGCAAAGATAATTCTGTTTCTCTAATATCTGTCAATGTCTGGTAGAGAGTAGGCCTTAAATAAATGATAGATATGAATAAATGATGGGTGAATAAAACTAAACGGAGCTCTAAAAAACCCTACCTAGACTCCTAAAGAATAAAATAGAAGATACTTAGCTGATTGTATAATGCCCTCTATTATCTGGCCTTTTGACTAGATGTCCATTCCAATCTTTCATCACCCCTCCCTCCTGCCTTGCTCAACAAAGAAATAAACCATAAAGGAACATGAACGTGTTAGTATCTTGGTCCATGCGGCTCCAGCTCCCAAGAGGCAGAAAAGACTAATTCTGTTTCAGTGGGTAGAGAAAATCTCTGTGAGAAGCCAGTACCGGAGGATGGATTCTGAAGGATAAGAGGGAGCCAGCCTCATGCCCATCTGGAAGTGGGGGTGAGAAGTGGAGTCCAGATCAACAGAGAAGAAGTGAAGTAGTGAAGGCATTAAAGCAGGAATGAGCCTGAATTATAACAAAGAAAAAAACAGCCGAGACCTGTTTGGCTCAGTGGATAGAGCGTCGGCCTGTGGACTGAAAGGTCCCGGGTTCGATTCCGGTCGGGGGCATGTACCTTGCTTGCGGGCACAACTCCAGTAGGGGGCGTGCAGGAGGCGGCTGATCGATGTCTCTCTCTCACCGATGTTTCTGACTTTCTATCTCTCTTCCTTCCTCTCTGTAAAAAAATCAATAAAATATATTAAAAAAACAAAAACAAAAACAGAAAGGCAGCTGATGTGGCCGCAGGATAGTGAATGAAGGGTCAGAGCAATACAAGACAAGGTCACAGGTGAGAGAGTTAGACAGGGGCCAGGTCACCTAGAACTTCGAAGGCCGTGAGACTGCTATAAGAGGAATGAGAAGGGCCACTGTATGAGCAGGAGGGGGCATTATTTAGTTTGTTTTTGCATGAAGACAAGTGTGGATTTGGGTGGTCCAACTAGAGGGTGACTTCAGCATGCACGTGGTTCAGATTAGGAAGATAGCAGTAAAGCAGGAGAGAAGTGGAGAGATTTAATACATATTTTGGAATCAGAGCCAACAAAATTGTCTGAGAAGATGGAGGCATAAAATTTAAGTGATCAATTGATGAGAAAAGTGTTTACATTTACTGATGAACTAAAAAAAAAACAACAAACCAAACCACATACCATATAAATAAATCAACACTGAAGTGGCATTTTTTTTTTATCCTATTCTATTGGCATGTGGTTTTAAAAATGGTGAAATCCTAAAACTGCATGAGTTTTGCAAACCAACTTAATTGTCCAGCGACCAAGGATCAGTTAAATAAATTATAGGGCACGCATATGTTCAAATGCTCCATGACCATTAAAAATGATTTTGTGGAAGAACACTTAATGACATGGAAAATGTTCACAGAAAGTTTTATCTGGGCCCAGCTGTCAGGGCCCATGCTTCTTGTTAAATACCAAATGGATTTGTGGTGAAGGAAAATCTTTAATATTTGCTGCAGAATTCCCCTTAGGGAAGGGACTATTTTTTTTTTTTAAAGAAGTATGCCTGGCCAATTCTTGGAGTGAAAGTGAGACCCCAAAGACATGGGCCTTCAAAATGAAAGGGTAATGCAAGAGGTGAATGAAACTCTTCTGTGGGAGAAATTGAAATGTTGGGAAAATAAACACCTCGGGCCAGTGGCCTTTGGTGGGGGGTTTGTAAGAAAAAAAAAAAAGCTGCTATATTGCTTTTGATCTGCAGCAATTCAAGATGGCCCAGAAACCCCAAATGCAGGGGAGGCAGGGAGGAGGGGAAAAGGTAGGGCAGGGCAAGCCATAGACTTAGTCAGAATCTTAATACTCATGAGAACAAAACTCCTCCCTGTGGCATCCTCTACCCGCCTTAGAAACTTGTAGAAAACCTGGTAAGGATTTGGAACGTCCATGGTATATGACATGCTATTTTGAACCCATGTTTCAAAAGGCAAAGAGATTTCCATTCAGCCATTATAAAGACAGGATCTTGGGTTATAAAACTGTATTCTCAGAATACAGACTTAAGAATGCAACCAGCACAAAAGGAAGTGTCTTTAAAGAACATGCAATTCAATCTTATGTTAGTAAGAAAGAAACTAAGGTCCCCATAAAGATAAAATACACACACAGATGGGTGTCTACAGGTTTCCTTTAAGTATGAAAAGTATAAAAGTTGACCTCAAATTCAAATTCAAGTTGATTTCAAAATGCAATGCCGTGTCCACCACTTGGTGCTCAGGCTCCTCACACAGCAGAAAGCATATTATTTGCTCCACATGTGTAGATGCCTTTTGAAAACTCATAGAAAGAACCAGGGGCATAGTTTTCCATTTGCTGTTTCCCCTCTCTGTATTGCCTGTGCTTCCAGGCAGCCCTCAAGCAGAAAGCCCATGGCTCAGCGAGTATTTCATGTTGGAGCTACCACCGTGTGCTGGTCTCCTGCCATCGCGGGGAGATGAAGAGCAATGCTGCTTGTCATTTCTAGTTAGCACGCACGAGGAAGGCAGCCTGGCACGAGGAAGCGCCCTGCACCCCACTGCCCTGGAAGCCAACTTTCGAGTCTGGTGAACGTGGGCAAAGCCTTCAAAGTCACCCATCTCAGTTTCTTCCCCTGAAAATGGGGGCCATCAGCTTGTTCAACTTGTATTTGAGAAGTAATTAAAGAGTCAAAAATTCTTTCAAACTTTAAATGTTGACTCATATATGTAAAAAAGACGTTCTTAAGTCAAGAGGGGCCCTGTCCTTTAAGCTACCTGTGTTTACCATCAAAATTCCTCCACATGCCGAGACCGGTTTGGCTCAGTGGATAGAGCGTCGGCTTGTGGATTGAAGGGTCCCAGGTTCGATTCCGGTCGGGGGCATGTACCTTGCTTGTGGGCACATCTCTACTGTGGGGCGTGCAGGAGGTGGCTGATCGATGACTCTCTCTCATTGATGTTTCTGACTTTCTATCTCTCTCCCTTCCTCTCTGTAAAAAATCAATAAAATATATTAAAAAAAAATTCCTCCACACACTCGTGCCGCTGGTCACTGCAATGCTAATTCCCTTTCTTCTTGCATCTTTAGATATAATGTCTTTCTCCCATGTCTTTCTCCGGTGGGGCTATAATAGTCTGCTCACTCCCCTAATCCTGTAAGTGGTAAGTTACTGTTTGCCCTCTGATTTCCCAAGCCACATTATTGGAATGTCTTCTTGATTTGAACATTTCCCACATGTGTCATAGCAGTGTTTCATAGGACAGCTGTCAGCTACTGTGCTGAGTTTCACATGCCTCATGTAATTGAACTCTTCATCACTTTGGGAGGCAGATATCAAAAGCTTTATTTCTCTAATAAAACTATAGTCCTATGAATATAAGAGGGGTGTATAATTCATTTTTATATCTTCAATGAGACCAAAATGGGACTCAATATATATATATATATTTATTATTATTATTATTATTATTATTATTATTATTATTATTATTACTAGAGGCCCAGTGCACAAAATTCATGCATGGTGGGGGTTGGTCCCACAGCCTGGTCTGCATCCTCTCCAATCTGGGACCCTTCAGGAGATGTCCAACTGCCAGCTTAGGCTTGATCCGACAGTTAGACATCCCTCTCCCTATCCAGGACTGCTGGCTCCTAACCGCTCACCTGCCTGTCTGCCTGATTGCTCCTAACCACCTCTGCCTGCCTGCCTGACTGACCGACTGATCACTCCTAACTGCCTCTGCCTGCCTGACTGATCACCCCTAACCACCTCTGCCTTGGCTCCAATCTATCTGGTCTAATTAGCATATTACCCTTTTATCAGTATAGACTACTATTATATATGTATTATATATAATTATAGTATTAGAACAATTGCTATTCATTATTTACTAATAATTACTAATACATGCATGCTTTTAATAATTATTACTATTTATTAGGTTCTTATAACATTAACATATTGGATACCAGGCATTTTTCATGCATTACCTCAATTTGGCATGATTATCCCCTCTTTTATATGTGAGGAACCTGGACTCAAGGAGGGACAGTTACTTTCATAAAGTCACTAGAGACCAAAATAGGATTCAGATCCAAGCCTGTCTGACTTCAAAATCAGAGTTTTCAATCGTGACTCTTCCCTGACCCCCCTGGGAGGATTTGGGTAGAATCTTGGACCATCATTACCTAATGGAATGATCTTGGTCCAAATGTAAACATCAGGGAACCGTATTAAGACATTCTACATTCCACTGTGCAGAGCGGTATCTGCCTCGTGACATCCCCAAGTCATGTTTACTCTTGGCAGTCCACATGGTGATTCTCAGACCACCACCACCTGCCATATGCCCTGTCTGAAGATTTATTATTCAGGGAGAGATGCAAAAAGCAAAAGTATCACTTCTGCTACAGAGAAGTTCACAGTAGATCCGAATTCGTACCCATCTGCCAATAGCCCCATGGCTGGTGTCTTTTCAAATACGCTAAGAATAACATGACTCATGAATATGATGGTTGTTCCAGAAAAATGCTGCTGCTTCTGATGACTGCCTTTGAAGAGGATGGTCAGTGCAGAGGTGCACGTGGCAGCGAGGGCTGACACTTCCTCGCATTGATTAAGAATAACAGTGCTGCAAAGACCAGTTTGGCTCTGTGGATAGAGCGTCGGCTTGCGGACTGAAAGGTCCCAGGTTCGATTCCGGTCAGGAGCATGTACCTTGCTTGCGGGCACATCTCCACTGTGGGGCGTGCAGGAGGCGGCTGATCGATGTCGCTCTCTCATCGATGTTTCTGACTTTCTTTCTCTCTCCCTTCCTCTCTGTAGAAAATCAATAAAATATATTAAAAAAAAAAAAAGAAGAAGAACAATGCTGCCCAGCCTCAGCCTGGCAACACATTCTCATGGCCATCAAACATCTTCAGGGAGGAAAGGGATGTGCTGTATCCTTCAGAAGTGCTCAGAAACCCTGGTGAGATAAACAGCTCTCATTGCAGCAGAAACCGGAGAAATGCTTCGCCAGGAGCCCGAGGAAAGTAATGAAAAAGAAAGCCAGGGCAGTGGTAGATAAATGATTTTCTGAGCCTCCTGTTGGCAGATGTGGTATAAAATAAACCTAATTTAGAATAGTGATTGTCATTTCATCTGTAAGGACCTGTTAAATATGCTGATCCAAAATTCTGCATTTTGCATAGGTAAGAGTGGTGACTTTTTGATGGAACCCAACAAGAAATGGAAAAAATCCTTAGACTTGCTCATTCAATCATTAATTCATTGATTCATTGAACTATTCATTCACGTATTCCTTCATTATATCCCTCATGTCTAAAGAGAATTGGGGCATCTTGTAATTGAAACCTACATATAATAAAACCAGAGTTCTAAAGTAAAAACAAAACAAAACAAAACAAAAAAACCATGATCCAGTAAATACAGAATGTATGCCAGAAAATCTGTACAAGTCTCACTAAGTTCATATTTTTACATTTGTTTAAATTGGAGAGAGAGAGAGAGAGACAAAGAGAGAGAGAGAGAGACAGACAGAGAGAGATATGAGTGAAAAACATTGGTTAGTTGCCTACTGTATGTGTCCTGACTGGGAATTGAAGCTGCCACCTTCTGCTGTATAGGATGGTGTGCCAACCAGCCAAGCCCACTGCCCAGGCATCTTGCCAAGTTCTTGACCAAGAGCCAGAAAGGAAATGGCGCTGACATACTATAATCAATGGGGAAATTATTTTCTAAAGATGCATCTCCCTCTCTGTCAAAAAAAAAAACACACTTCTTTGTTGAGAATCAACAGTATCATTGGAGGAGAGAAGAATTTAGAAAATTCAGAATGATTCCAGTATTTGTCTCCAGGAAGAACAGTGGGCTAAGGTAAAAGTATTGAAATGAAGCATCATGCCTCTGAGCTTCCTAGAGGAAACACTAATTAACTAACTTACTAACTAACTAACTAACTATCTAACTAACTATATAATATATAGTAATGGGAATTAGAATTATTTACTTCATGCTTCTATGAATTTTGAAAGAAATTGGCCACCCAAGCATTTATCTCAGCTTTTAAAAGACATTCATAATTAGTAGTACAGAATCTATAGAGAAGATAGCTTTTTTAAAGAAGTGTTTTAAATTTTTTTTGCCTTATCTATAGAAAACAGAGAGGAAAAAGTTCAACCAACATTCATATGACCATCATCCAGATTTGATAACTAATGTTTTGTCATACTGAATTTGTCTAATTTTTGCTTAAATGCTCAAATATAATAAATACAGCATTATGCCATTTCACACTTAAAATTTAGAATATATTTCTAAAAATGAACATGTTTTTTACAAAACCTGAATACCATGATCATATCTAATAATTTTTTTTAAAAATCCTAATTATCATTAAATATCATGCCTGCATTCATATTTGTTGTTCCTCAAAATGAAATCGCTGTTAAATTCAAACGTATCTAGAATCACATCAAGTATAATACCTTGAATTCATAATATTTGGTTTCCTGAAATACCAGGGTTCTGGAAAATAGGAATGATTCTCCTGGGTGGAAATGTCCTTCTCTGATAACTATGGCAGGATTTCTTAGATCTCTTCTAATAAAAGGAGGTTGTAGAAAAACTTGTAGGAAATATAACCTTGGCTCTTTTTTTTTCTTAAAAAAATGTAAGTCATACAACCTTTATCCTTTATATAATTTGTGTTAATGTTACATAAAATAAACAAATGCACCATTTAATGAGTTTTGACAAAAATATACTCCCTTCATACCACCACTTTGGAAGTTTTCCATATTCCTTTGGAGTCATTCTCCACCCAATACACAAAGCTGATTTCTATCACCATAGAAAAGCTTGCCTACTCTTTAATTTCATACCACATATGCATCATACAGCACGCATTCTTTTGTATCTGACTCTTAAATTCAACACAAAATGTTTTTGAAATTGTTTTCCCCTTTTCTGTCGTAGATCATTACTTTGATTGGCTTTCTTGCTGCAAACGATTTCATTGTATGAATATGTCACCGTTTATTATTCTTGCCGATATGCATTTGGGTTGTTATGCATCTTTTGCTCTTAGGAATAAAACTTCTATGGGTATTGTATATAGTTTTGTAGATGTACATTTTCATCTTTGTTAAATGCCAAGAAATGCAGCCACTAGGTAAGTGTATGTTTAACTTTATAAGGAACTGCAAAATTATTTTCCCACTTAGTTGAATCCCTGTTTTAGTCTACCCACAATGCATGAGAAGTCCATTAATCCACAGTAGTATCTACATTCAGTGTATATATATATATATCCACCAAGTAGGTATATAATGGTATCTAAGTGCATGTGTGCTTGAACGTATTTTCACTTTTTAAAAATTGTAATTCCAGTGCCCATTTAATTGGGCTATTTATATTTTAATATTGAGCTGAAGGAGTTCTTTATATATTTAACATCTGTAAAGTGAACATTTTCTCCCAGTTTGTGGCTTGCACTTTCAGCTTTAAAGTGTTTTAAGACCAAAGAGTTTTTAATTTAATAAAATTTGATGTATCATTTTTATGATGAATACTTTTGGTGTTCATGGCATATTCGCTTACCCAAGAGCAGGAAGAGACTCTTCTTTTATTCTAGAAGTATTATAGTTCTTATTTTTACATTTATGGTTTATCTCAAAAATTTTTTAATATAGTATGAGCTATGAGTAAAGGCTCATTTTATTTTTCCAAATTGTTCCAGTACTATTTATTTATTTTTTAAGAAACCATGTTTTCCCACGGAATTCCCTAAGTGACTCTGATAGCCTGACTTTCAAAAGAATCAATGTAGCAAATATATACAGATTTATGTCTAGATTCTTTCCTCTATCAACATATTTACTAGTTATAATAAAGTAGCATATTTATTATTGTAGATTTATACTGAATTATGAAATCAGTCACAACAACTCCCCTCACCCCCAAATGTGTTTTCTAGGATTCTGTTGGCTGTTTTAAATTGTCTTTCTAAATTTGAAAGTGACCTTGTCAATTTCTATAATGAAAAGCTACTGAAAATGTGACTAATATGGCAAAAAATCTATAGGTCCGCTTAAGGAGAACGCATACCTTCAAAAACATTAAACCTTTAAATTAATGGTCATGGCATGTCTCTTCATATATTAGATTGCTCATAATTCTGCTCTGCAATGTTTTGATTTTCAATGTAGTGATCTTCCAGTTTTCAATATATTTAATCCCACTTATTTTAATTATTTTATATTTTTATGCTAATTATAATAACACTTTAAAATTTAGTTCCCAAATGTTTTGTTGCAAGGATTTAGAAATGTATTCATATATACATTAAATCTGTATCCTGCAAAATTCCCTAACTCATCTATTAGTTTTGGTAGCTTATTCAAAATTACATAAATTTTTCTGTTCAATATCATGTCCTCAGTGAACAAAAATACTTTTGTTATTTAAACCCATAAAATAGTATTTAAAAGGATAAATGTCCCTTTAAGGGCTATCTTAGCTTTATCCCACAATTTCATATGTTGTATTTTTATCAATACTTCACTGAAATTTTATTTATCTTGTGATGAGTTGCCTACTTTGAAAATATTTATAAATTTTCTAGATATCTTATTGTTTTGTTTTATTTTTTAACTTAAGATTTAATTCCAATATAGTTAGGAAACATAGTTTGTATTGCTCTAATCCTTTGAAATCCACAGATTTTTCTTGATGGTTCAGTATTGAGTGTGTCAGTGACTGTTCCAAGGGCACAGTGATTGGATTCGATTCAGTTTCAGTGTCAATCATGTCAGATTCGCTCAGGATGCTGTTCTAATCACCCCTCATTTTTACTGAAATATGTCTAATTTTCATATTAATTACTGAAAGAAAAATATTTAAATCTTCAACTATGAGTAAGCTTTAGAGTATTTCCCATATTCTTCAATTATGATTAACTTCTAATGTATTTTCCCCATATTTCTGTCAAACATTTTATCTTGTGCTTTGAATCTCTGTTGTTAAGTACATACACAGACAAGATTTATAACTTAGGGTTAATTAGCACTAATTAATACTGATCTACTTTATCTCTCCAATAACTTTTTGTCTTAAATTTTATTTTGCTCTGATATAAACATAGCCACACCAGCTTCCATGAGCATATTATTTAATCATTTCAATCCATTTTCTCTCAACCTATATGTCTTTATTTATTGAATGTGTCTGTTGTTAACAGCATTGAACAATCTCCCATCTAACAACTGCTGCCTTTTGTTTAGAGTGTTTAGTTCCTTTATTAAATTTAATATAAAATTAAATTACAATGTTTAAATCTACTATCTTTCCATTTAAATTCTATTTTACCCATTTTTTATTTTTTTCTCTATTCCTATAGACCCTACTTTTAGGTGTACAGTTCAGTGATTCAAGTACACTCACACTGCTGTACAGCCATCACTACCACCCATATCTATCTATCTATCTATCTATCTATCTATCTATCTATCTATCATCTATCTATTTATCTACCACCTATCTGTCTACCTACCTATAAATCCAGAGTTGGCTCTTAAACAATGACAGAGTTTAGAAGCAGAGAACCACTATCCACTCAAAAATGCACATATAACTTAAGTAGACCCTCTGGCTATATAGGGTCCTCAACTTCAAATCAGAAACTCAGGTGATCCCTGAATAACATGGGTGTGAACTGCATGGGTCCACTTTTCACAGATCTGTATATAAAATAACTTTTATTGATTTATTTTGATATTATAATATGCTCTTTCACATTTAACAGTTTAACTTGATCAAATTAAACATGACTTTACATATAATAATCTTATAGTGGTATACTTTCATTTATGATTTCTATTCATTATTATTGTCATACATTATTTTCACTTTACTAAATTGACTTTAAAAGAAATTAAGGAACCCTTTTATACTAACTTACATATTTATTATTTCTAATGTTCTTCATTTTAAATCCAAGCTACCATATTGCACCATATTCCTTAAATTAACAATTTTAGCAATTCATGTAGTGTATCTGCTGTAAGTTTTTTTGTGTGGTTTAACTGAAATTGTCTTTGCCTTCATTTTGACATACACTTTTTAATGTGTTTTTCCCCTCAAAATGTCAAAAATGTTATTCTATTATCTCTTAGCCTCCTTTTAGTATGATGAATTACTAGTCTTAATTGTTATTATTCTTTTCCTGTATATAATGCCTCATTTTTTTTTCTGGCTTTTAAGATTTTTCCTCCTTTCATTGAGACACAAAACCTGTCTAGTTTCTTCCTGCTTTTGACTGTTTCCTATTATCTTAAAATAGTTATTTCCCCCTCCCACTTTTATCACTATAATCACCTGGACATTTAGTTACCATGACACAGAACCCACATTGATTCATTTTTAATGTTTTTAATTCTCCATTTATTTGCTATTTTTGACAAGCTTCCTTCTTGCATGTGGACCCGTGTTTTTGTCATATCATTTCCTTCTGCCCAAAAGCATCTTTAATATTTCCTTTAGAGCCTGTGAGCTGATGAAAAATATTCTCAGCTTTCCTTGTTTGAAAAAATAGCTCACCCTTCCTTGTCGAAGATGTCTTTTCTGAGTATTGACTTCCCATTTGACATATATATTTTCTTCAGCACTTCAAAGACATTGTACTTCGTGGTCTGGAAAGCAAATCTTTAGTCATGAAGTCTGTGGGCATGCTTGTGTTTGCTCCTCTGTACATAAGGCATCTTTTTCTCTGGGTGGTTAAAAGACTTCTGCCATTATTTCTCCAAATACTTTTTCTGCACCTTTCTCTCTTCTCATTTTAAGGTTGTATGTCAGCCTGCAGGGAGCCCAACAGGTCACTTTGGAATGGTACATTTTTCTCTCTCTGTGCTGAAGTTTTGATGGTTTCCTTGAATTCAAGTTCCTTATTAAAAATCCTTTTTGTCTCCCTCCACTCTCTGCCATGACATTTAATTTGTTATTAGTCCCATTAGGTAATTATTTATTTAAATGTTTATGATATTTTATTTTTCATCTCTAGAATTACTTGGCTGTTTTTTTATATCTTCCAGTTCCTTCACTATTGTCTCTATTGTCCTTTTAAGTCCTCAAGCACAATGAATGGATTCATAATACCTGTGTAGAAATCCTGGTCTTGTAATTTAATTATTTCACTCACCTTTGGATGTGTTTCTATTTACTGTTCCTCCTCCAGCTTTTGTGTCACATTCCTTACTTCTTGACACGACAGTAGTTTTTCAGTGGATGCTGGATTTCATAGTTTTTGTTTGTTTTTTTAAAGCATTGGAGTTTATTCTTCCAGGCACTTAAGCTACTTATGGAAAAGATTGATCTTTTTGAGGGAGTCATTTTCTTTTAAATTATTAATGTATTACATGTATACATATCTTCCCATTGTCCCCCCCTCCACCGAGGTATACCCTAACCCCCCAATGTCTTGTGTTCATTGGTTATGCTTATATGCATGCATATATGCATACAAGTCCTTTGGTTGATCTGAGGGAGTCACTTTTGAAACAACAATTTTTTTTATTTTTTGAAAAAAAAAAGGTTTTATTGATTTCAGAGAAGAAGGGAGAGGAAATGAGAGACAGAAACATCAATGATGAGAGAGAATCACTGATCGGCTGCCTGCATGCCCCTTATCAGGACTGAGTCTGCAACCCAGGCAACACGTGTCCTGACCCAGAATCAAACCATGACCTCCTGATTCATAAGTCTGTGATCAACTACTAAGCCATGCTGGCTGGGCTAAAAAATATTTTTGAATTGAGGGGTAGAGTAACTTCCTACTCTAGGACTAGCTAAGTGTGATCACTAACTGTATTCTTCATTCTGGCCAATGAGAACTTGAATGTCTCCCATCTTTCTGTCAGTCCCAGAAACTCTTCACCTTATAGCACCCATCATGCTTTGATTAGATGTTTGGAGTTTCATATCTTACTGTACAGTAGAGGACTGTACAGTAGAGGACTCCATGATATCCCCATGCATATATTTCCCCTCCAAAGGAAAACATGGCTCTAGTATAGTCTGGTAGTATTATTTTAGAGTTTCTGTTTATTATGTTTATTTTTATATCTTTCAGTGTTTATAATTATAAATATTATATTTTCTTCAGTTATATTTTCTCTTTATCAATTTTACATATGAGAGTGATTGATTTTATCTACTAATTTTAATTTCTATAGTTTATTAGTTGATGAAATATTTCAAATAAATTAATGAATGAATCTAAACTAAATAATAAAACTATCATTTAGAACTCTATTTAAGAAATTAAATAATGAACTAACCAAATACCACCTCTTATGACACCTCTTATGTATTTTGGTACCTCTCATGAAAACAATTGGTGGTTGGCATGATTTTTTTAAAAAACAGAATACTTCCACATCATTAACCCTATTCATTCTTTGATTTCATTTCAGAAATAAGAAATCTGAGGATCAGAGAGGTGATAGAACTTACCCAGGATCCCAGAGTGACAGAAAGGCTAAACTTGGATTTATATGAAGGCCTCCTAACTCCATACTCAGTGCCCTTTCTAACATACTCCACTGTTTCTCATCAGATGTCTGCCTCCTTTGAAGATTCATTCCAGCATTATACAACTTGAAATTGTAATAATGCATTTGAGATCTCTTTGAGATTATGCCAAGCATTTTTATTTTCAGAGGTGGGGCACAAATAGTCCTGAAAGTGCTGGCTGAGGTGATATTCAGCCTCTAGAGAAAGAAAAAGAAGGATCTGGAATTATAGTGAGATGGAATGTGACAGACCCACATAACTGGTAGAGGTAGGATGCACCTCATGCGTCTAGGTGTATTGAAGGACCTGTCACTCACACATTGGTTTATGAGGTAGGGGTAAGTTAATTCAAGTTAATATGCAGAAATGTTTCTAATAACAACCTGTCAAGAGTGTAGAGGGACATATCAGGAGAGAGAAATGAGAAGAGAAAAGGAATACTAGAAAAGAACTGAGAAATTAGCTAAGGGAACAGAACAATTCTCTATTATAATCAAAAGAGAGATGACTAGAATTACTTTCTCACTAGCAATTCATTTTAGAATTAATATTGTTGTGTATTTAAGAAGCTGAACTATAAAATAAAACATATAGCAGGGTTTATATCCCACTTAAGCTAGTTAGCATTTTGAAGCATTAGTTTCTTTTAAGATAAAAATAACTATATCTAATATAATTTGGAGGTTGTAATTAGCTGATATATATATTTAGAACATGTAAAAATCCTATCTAATAAAAGAGTCATATGCAAATTCACCATCACTCCAACACACAAGATGGCTACCCGCATGTGGACACAAGATGGCCAACATAAGATGGCCAGCAGGGGAGGGCAGTTGTGGGCAATCAGGCCAGCAGGATAGGGCAATTGGGGTGACCAGGCCTGCAGGGAAAGGCAATTGGAAGGGACCAGGCCTGCAGGGGAGGGAAGTTGGGGGGAACCAGGCCTACAGGGAAGGGCAGTTGGGAGTGACTAGGCCTGCAGGGGAGGGCAGTTGGGAGTGACTAGGCCTCCAGGGGAGGGCAGTTGGGGGTGACCAGGCTTGAAGGGGAAGGCAGTTGTGGGCAATCAGGCCAGCAGGATAGGGCAGTTGGGGTGACCAGGCCTGCAGGGGAAGGGAGTTGGTGGTGATCAGACCTGATGGGGAGGGCAGTTAAGGGTGACCAGGCCTATAGGGGAGGGCATTGGGACAACCAGGCTGGCAAGGGAGGGCAGTTAGGGGCAATTGGGCCAGCAGGGGAGAAGTTAGGCAATGATCAGGCTGGCAGGGGAGTGGTTAGGGGATGATCAGGAAGGCAGGCAGAAGCGGGTAGAGACAATTAGGCAAGCAGGCAGGTTAGCAGTTAGGAGCCAGCAGTCCTGGATTGTGAGAGGGATGTCTGACTGCCCTTGAAGGGTCCCAGATTGGAGAAAGTGCAGGCTGGGCTGAGGGACACCTCCTCACCCCCATGCATGAATTTCATGCACTGGACCTATTCAAAGAGTAATCTATATTCTCTATGTAATCTATATATAATTATGAAAGATCTAATAATTCTATAAATAAGATATGGTATCCTTAAAATTAAATGAAGAGACAATATGATAATAAATGGTAATATCTGAGAGGATATGGGAATTCCAATCATTCATTCAACAAACACTTTTTGATTACCTATCCTGTGCCGTTAACTTTTAGAGTCTTCTAGAAAAACAACAACATTCTAAGTAACTAATAATCTTAAAAGTATAATACCTGAATTAAAGTTGAAGGACTTGGAAGTTAAGCCTGGGTACAAGAAGTCTCAAAGTAAACAAGTGGCAGGTGTTACATAATTTAAGGAAGGACGATGCTGTGTTCTGAGTGTCCCATAAACATAGAAGCCTATGGATTTTAATTCATAAAGATTTTTTAAATTAGAGCTGTCCAAATATGAAAAAAAAAAACAAAGATACTAGTATATGCTAAAATTTACGACATGACAAGATCTCTGCTAGGTAAGAGATTGGCATTATTTCATTAGATCTCTATTGTAACCCTGTAAGGTAGGTATTACAGATAATGAAACTGGGATTCAGAGATGCTATGTATCTTACTCAATGACTCAGAGCTGATTGTAACAGATCCAGTTTCCTACTTATCTTAGACCAGAAATCATACTCTTCATTTCCAATTTACGCATTCTCACTTGGGAAGATGGGCAACATGTCCCTTGGGTTTTCAAGTATAGTTTTGAAAGACCTGCTGACCACTTGGGATGGTGTGAGTGACTGAAAGTGAGTTAAAGAAAATAGACATGGGCACCTTCCAAACTTAAAATCATAAGATGCAATGCCTGAAACATAAATTTACTATCATTTATTGCTCTGTGATCTTAGGAAAGTAACTTTATCTTCAGAGATTGATCATTTATCTGTAAAATGGTGATAATATTGATAACTGGCTCTAGGAATGTTTTAATAAGTGAGACAATGACTGTTAAGCATTCATGTGTATTTATATTATAAGCTTATGCTGGAGGGAGATCTGGTTCACTGTGAATGCCATGTGAATATTCAGTAAATGTTAGTATTTGTCACTTTTTTATTATTAGGAAATCTATACCATAAAAACAGGAAAGTACAAAATAAATCCATTAAAACACGCAGGAAAGGGCTGACAGAAAGGAACCCGAAGTCATGTCTCCATCTCCTTAAATATAAAATGATTGCGTTTGAATGCATACCATTAATGGGAAAAACACCTTATTAGAGTTATTAATCATCTCAGGATTAAAAACAGGACCCAAACACAAGGGAAAGACTAATGTAATTGATGTAATAAATTGGTCAATTATGTTATTTGGGAAGTATACAATAAACAACTGTTTTGCTCACAAGAATGGGGTCATTTGATTTTTTAAAAAATATGGCACACTACAATTCAATTTGGAAAATGTGGCCTGTTTGAAAGGCAAAAAGAAAATGGAACGATTAGATGTCTCTATAGAGAAATTAATGAATCCTGACCTCTACCTCACATAACGTATAAAAATTAATTTGAGATATATCATGGGCCCAATTATTAAAGACATAAGCTTCTAATTAAAAAAAATATATTGGGTAGACAAAAGTATCTTAAATAGGACTCAAAAGCACTGACCATAAAATAAAAATGAAAAAAAAAGGTATTTTTCAAGATTAAAAACTTCTGCTTCTCAAACAACATCATTAAGAAAGTGAAAAGACAAATCACAGATTGGAAGTAAATATTTGCAATACATATATCTGGCAAAAGATTTATGTCTAAATTACACAACAAAATTCCACAAGTAAAATATAAAACTATTCATCCAATTTATAAAATAAACAAGTGACTGAAGCGAACACTACATAAAGGAAGTTCTGTGAAAGGCAATAAACATGAAAAGGCACTTCTGATCATGAGCTTTCAGAAAAATGCAAATTGAACCATAATGAGATGCCTCTTTACAATCAGAAAGATACCTCTTATCAAGTGTAATTACTACTTTGAAAAAGATAGGTAATATGAAGTGTGGGCTAGGATGAGAAGGAATAACTGGAACTCTCTTATACTGAGAGAGTAAAATGGTAAAACCACTTTAGAAAACTAAATGGCAGTTCCTTTAAGTTAAACAGAAATGTCTACCTTATATCTAAGGTCCCTCACTCTTCATTTGTACCCTAACTAATGAGTGCAGGTGTCTTCACAATGTGCAAAAATGTTTACAGGTTTAGTCATAAAAGACAAACTCTCTAAACAACCCAAAGGCCCTTTAATAGCCGAGTATATAAATGAAGTGAGATATACTTATAAAATAAATGTTATAGAGCAATAAAACAAACTGGGGACAAGAGATAAACCGCAAAAGCATGTTTAATGAAAGCAGACAAAGGAATAGCACATAATGCAAATTCCATATGCCTTAAAAGAAAACCAAATTAGTTCTAAACACAGCTAATTTATGAAGCTACACTTTAAAATAGTGGCTACATCTTATGGTAGGCAGAATAGCGACCCAACAACAATATTCGCCTATGAATCCCAGGACCTATGAATATGACTGGTAACATGACAAAGGGGAATGAAAGTTGCAGATGGAATTAAGGTCGCTAATCAGCTGATCTTAAAATAGGAAAATGACCATGGGTTATCTGGGTGGGTCCAATGTAACCACAAGAATTTTCATAAATGGAAGAAAATAGAAGAGAATCAGAAAAAGAGATGGGACGATGGAAACAGAATCAGCCAGATGAGATGTGACTGGCTTTAAGGATGGAAGAAGAAGGCAATGGCACAAGAACCATGGCAGCATTTCGAATCTGGAAAAATCCAGGAAACAGATTCTCCACTAGGTCTTCCAGAAATTAATGATATTCTGCCAACACATTGTCTTGGTCTAGTGAGACCAGTGTTAAACTTCTGACAATAAAGTAATAAATTTGCATTTTTCAGTCACTAGGTTGGACTTAACTTATCATGCAGCAATAAAACAACAAATAGACTAGACAGGGTTGCAAAGGAACCTCACTGGGTGTTGTAAATGCTATTTGGGTGTCTAATGATTATATAGATATGTATCAATGCAAAGAGTCCTTAGGTTGTACAAGTATGATCAATAATCTATATGCCTGTACTCTATGTCAGCCCTTAATTAAAAAAAATCAGACTGGTCGGTGTGGTTCAGTGGAGCGTTGATCTATGAACCAGGAGGTCATGGCTTGATTCCCAGTCAGGGCACATACCCAGGTTGTGGGCTCGCTCCTCAGTGGGGGTTGTGCGGGAAGCAGCCAGTTGATGATTCTCTCTCATCATTTTTTAAAAAATATATTTTATTGATTTTTTACAGAGAGGAAAGAAGAGGGATAGAGTTAGAAACATCGATGAGAGAGAGATGTCGATCAGCTGCCTCTTGCAGGCCCCCTACTGAGGAAGTGCC
The DNA here is from genome assembly GCA_011751065.1 of Lasiurus cinereus. NCBI lineage: Eukaryota > Metazoa > Chordata > Mammalia > Chiroptera > Vespertilionidae > Lasiurus > Lasiurus cinereus. Next base: position 2,729,952 of record JAAGEH010000124.1, read on the forward strand.
CACAACCAAGGTACATTGCCCTTGACCAGAATAGAACCTGGGACCTTTCAGTCCGCAGACTGACACTCTATCCACTGAGCCCAACCAGTTTTGGCTCTCTCTCATCATTGATACAGTGGTACCTGGAGATACGAGTTTAATTCATTCCGTAACCTTGAGGCGTGGGAAACTATGAAACGCTCGAGTCTCAGTAAACTGGTGGGTCATGTGCAGCCAGCCGATTTGCCCAATTACTCATATCTAAACTGTTGCTCGTATTTCAAAGCAAAAATCGCTCGCTCGATGGCTCGTATCTCAAAAATCTCATATGTTAGGGCACTCGTATCTCGAGGTACCACTGTATTTCCATCTTTCTCTCCATCTCCCTTCCTCTCTGGAATCAATAAAAGTATTTTTAAAAATAAGTCATAAATCAGGCATTATTTTATTTAAATTAACATTAACTTATGTTGCCAAACATTTGGGGGGATGGTCATTGGAATTTACTGTTGAATGGATTGTGAGTTTGTTCAGTCATCTTGTGGGCAGTAGGGTAGTAAAGCTGAAGATGCACTCCCACCTCGCAGTTCTATTTTTAGATGTACTCCTTTACAGAAGTTATTTTGTTTACATCAGAAAGACACATAAGCAAAAATGTTCACTGTAACATCATTTATAAAGGTGAAATAAGGAAAACAAATTAAGTACTTATCAAGAGGGAAATGAATTAGTAGACTTGGTATATTCAAATGAATAAAATAAATTTGCATGCATCATGAGTAAAGAGGGAACTCGGTATTTAATGTTGAATGAAAAACAAGCACTTTTCAGTGTGAGATATAAATGTCTACATATGTAATTTAAGAGCATTTATAAAAATGTACAAAGCATAACATGTATTGTTTTACATATATATGATATAGAGACATGTACAAGAAGAAAATATACACATTCACAATAAGGTTGTGATGGAGAAAGGTAACTTGAAGGGCACTTTGAGTGAATGTAGGATATTTTCTTAAAAACATATTCTAAAATATTACTTTAAAATATATTGGGAAAACAGGTAGAAGGAAGAGAATGTCGTTCAGAGATTTGGGAAAGGAGGGAGAGGTCTTTCTTGCGCTAGGAAAGATGACGTCTGAAGGTTCTAGTAGAAGTGGTTCTCAAACAGGGGCGATTCTGCCCACCAGGGTGTATTTACTAATACTATCATTTTGCATTGTCCCAACTAGAGCAAGGTGTTATCACCTGGTTCATAGACACTAGGGATACTGATAAACATCCTACAATGCAAAGAACAGCTCCACTCAGAAAAGGATTATTAATCAACCATGCTAAGTGTACAACCAACGCTGAAGACTCAGAAAATGTGACCCAAATTAGTGCTGACTTCAAGTACTCTATAGAGGGAAATTAAGAAGAGTGGGTAGATGGGTAATCACTTATTTGGGAGCATGAAGACTTGATTTTAGATCTCCCGTCTCCAATAATTCAGCCTTTGGCAGACAGGTCCATTTATAGCTGAACCTTCATTTTCATACTTTAAAACACAAGAGTGGTGTGGCTCAGTGGTGAAGCATCGACCCAGGAATCAGGAGGTCACGGTTCAATTTCTGATCAAGGCATATGCCCGGGGTTGTGGGCTCAATCCCCAGTAGGGGAAGTGCTGATCACTGATGTTTCTATCTCTCCCTCTCCCTTCCTGTCTGGAATCTATAAAAATATATTTAAAAACCCAAACAAAACAAAATAAAACAAAACAAAAAAAATAAGAGTGGTGAATTGGATGATTGAATGGTTGCTGCAAAGAGCTATCCAGATCCCTCATTCAAAAATAGAGGCCTTAGCCTCCCAGCTTTTGAGGACAGAAGACAGCTCTCAGTTCCCAGCCACCTTTGGGAATTGCCTCAGCCGAAGAAGGCTTCCTCCCTAAAGGCTGTACAGTACTTGCTTCTTGGAATGGCCTATATCCAATGACTGGTTAACTCCTGGGAGTATAAAGATCTGGCTCTCTTGCTGCAGCTCAGAACAGATCTGAGGATCATACTATCTTCAGAACGTCCCATAAGGTTGGCTAAGGTGTTCCACTGAGACTGAACCCCAGTTTGACTTTTCCTTCTGCTCCATCCTAATCCTATCTCCTTTCCTTCTCTTCCACAGTTGCTGATACCCAGAGCACTTTATAATTAACATTACACTAATTTCCATCTCAGAGTCTGCTTTCTGGAAAAAAAAAACAATCTCTACCAGATGAGCTTCTGGCTCTCCTCCGTCTATCACATTTCATAACCTCATGCCAATATGTGTTAATGCAAAATCTATAATAGCATGTCATGAGAGATAACCCTCCTTGTCGCTGCTGACTTCTGGGAATAAAAGAGCTATAATTTTAATCCAAATTAATGTTTATTGTACACTTTGGTGCAAAACCATCTATACTACTTTAAAATACTAAGCAGCCATATCTCATCATCAGCATATTCATAATATTTTTCCTTAAATACTTTGATGCCATTGATTCATTGCAAGTGAAATTGATACAATAGGACATTTAATTATCTATATTTTACAGATGGAGAAAGTGAGGGTCAGACACCTTGAATGGCTACTGATTTTACACAGCAAATAAATGAAAGGTCTAGGCCTAGTACTCAGTTATTCTGATTTTAAAATCACAGTTTTTCCACCACGTGTTGCACAAACAGGTAAATTCACAGATGATAGAATTATAATCATTTTAAGCTTGACTTCACAAAGAACAACCATATGCTTTTGATATAAGATTCTTTTCCTCTTAAGGTGCAAGAAAACTTAAGACTCAAACCAATAATTTGGAATTAGAAGGAGCTGTACAGGCTATTCAGTACAGAAAATGCACATAAACTCTTTGTCGCACTACTGCACTCTATTGAAGCACTTGCTGAAATGTCATAGGGTGGAGGATACTGATGCACATCTGGCCAGTGGAAGGAAGCGTGATAGTTGCTTAGTAATGTCTGCCATGTGCACAGGTATCAATACTTGTGGCTTTAATGCCATGGTCTGAATCATGCACCTAGGGAAACCCTTTTATTCTATGAATAGGGGTACTTAGCCTCAGACAGAGTAGACATTGCAGAAAGAACACTTTGTATAGAAATTAATATACACAGGGATGTAGTCAAGTCTAGAATCCAATCACCTGACTCTGAGAACAATGCCCTCTCCTTGCTATCTATGCTGTTCAGTACAATGTCCACTTGCCACACATGGCTATTTAAATTTAACTTAGTTACAATAAAATAAAAATATGCAATTTTTTTGATCAGTCATATAATCTGTATTCATGGGCAGCACAGAGAACATTCCCATCATCAGCAGAAGTTCTGTCGGACAGCATGACCAATGAGCCTCTGCAGCTATTCTTATGTTCAAATATTCCCATAACTTAGGGAATAATTGAAGGTGATAATTGATATTAAGGGAAATCTAAAAGTTATTTAGATTTAGCTTATGCATAGACTGCATCAAAATTATATACCTCCTGGGATAATTTATGTCCAAGGTTAACATTTTGCCTTTTGAAAGTACATAGGGGTAAAAGCTACATTCCAACATTATGTATACCATATGCTTTGTGCCTTTCTACTTTAAACTCATAAAAATACAGTGTGAGATGAAACTTGCATGGAAATTTCTCCACAGTGTAAGAAAAATGCCAGCCAATATGTTACTTGAGGTAGAAGAACAACATGATTTATTGAATTGATTTGTACTTATTGATTTCAGTACTGATCATAACCATCAGTATAGAAAACAGTTCTATCCTATATAATAAAAGCCTAATATGCTAAGTGTCTGGTTGTCCTGTGACTGGTCAACTGTTCAACCAATCAAAGCATAATATGCTAATGATATGCTAAGGTGCTCAACCACTCACTATGACATGCACTGACCACCAGGAGGCAGACTTGACTGGTCGATCAGTTCCTATGATGTGCATTGACCAGCAGGGGCAGACTCCCCGACCGGTAGGTTAGCTTGCTGCTGGGGTCTAGCTGATCAGGGCTGGGCAAGATGGGGCTGGACAGGCCCTGGAGCCCTCCCACAGTCTCTCCTCAGTCCTGATCATGCCCTGGTGGGGTCTCTTGGCCTGGCCTCTGCCCTCTTGCAATCTGGGACCCCGTGGAGCCTGTCAGAGAGCCAGTTTCATTACGATCCTGCAGACCATTCCCCTCAGGAGGGCACCAGACTCAGGGCTCCCAGTGAGCTCTGCTGCTGTGAGTCTCCTGATTGGGACTGACTCTGCGCAAGTCTGTGGCAGATGCAGTGGGGCCGGGATAAGTGTGAGTGGCAGGTAGGAGCTGCAGGCAGTGTTGGACTATGGGTTTTGGGCTGATCTCCACAGGGCATCCCAAGGGACCCTACCTATGCATGAATTTGTGCACCGGGACTCTAATAAAGATATAAGGACATATACATAGGTACTTCTGAGTAAGTTGAAATCCACAATGTAAAAACATGTTCCTTTATTAAAGCTGCTTTTTAGAAAATATATTTTATTGATTTTTTATAGAGAGAAGGGAGAGGGATAGAGAGAAACATCAATGAGAGAGAAACATCGATCAGCTGCCTCCTGCACGCCCCCCACTGAGGATGTACCTGCAACCAAGGTACATGTCCTTGACCAAAATTGAACCTAGGACCTTTCAGTCTGGAGGCTGACACTCTATCCACTGAGCCAAATCAGTTAGGGCTAAAGCTGCCTTTCGTGATAAACACTGAAACCTCCAACTGCATGATTAATCCTCAAGATGACTCTGAGAGGGAGTATTATTTTTCTTTCACATATGAGAAAATTAAGTTTAAAAGGTAATTTTTACCAAGACATGTAAGTGTAAGTGTCATGCACAGTTCTGCGTATGTTTTCAAAGATCATGCTGTAATATCATTAGGCTACAGTCATGTATATCCTACAGACGAACTAGTTTAACCAATTCTTGGTCTTCAAATAATATTGGAGAAAACTATCTTTGAAAACCATGCTGGAGATACTAGCCATGTGATTTGGATGCATTCTTGAAACTCTCAGGGGCTTATCTATTGTATTCTTTAAAGCTGTTCATCCTGTCGCCAAACACTATGTAATAGACTAATTACATGGTTACAGGAACACTCAGATTAAGATGGAAAGAAAACTGGACTCAGTGTCCCAGGATCTGATTCAATCCCTGGTTCTGTTCCCACTAGCTGTGCATTGTTAGTTAAATTACTTGCTTTCTTTAAGCCTTAAATACCCTCATACAAGCAAGACTCTCATTGAGCATCCTTGACTGTTGAGAGTCTATTCTAAAGCACAAAACAGACTGCGTGGCACAGTGCTGGTGCTCAGCATAGGTGTAATCTCATTTGCTGACTTTCAAGACAGACCATCTTATGTTCTTGTCCCAATTCAGAACTTACCTGATTCTAAACTGTGGTTTCTTCATGTGCAGCATGGCGATCATTCCCACCATACATCGGAGCGTTCTTTGAGCATTAAATCAGCTGATGTAAGTCAAACCTGTAAGTAACATGAAATTGAAGGTTGCTGATAACTTACTTTATAAAAGCTTAATATTGCCAGGCCCTATGTTAATCACTTTATGAACATTATCTTGTTAAGTCATCCCAATGATCCTATCAAATAGGCACTATATTATGTCCAATGAAGAAAATTGAGTTATACAGAATAGAGAATAGCAAAGACAAGATTCAAGTGCACAGCCAGCACTTTCAACCATTATATTCTGCTGCCTCCACCGCATGGGGTGGTATGCATGGAGATAAGGTGAACAAAAGCAGCTCCATTTCCTGCTGAGCATTTTGAAGTACTTCCCAGAGACAATGAAGGGGTCCTGCTACTCCAAGCCATGCTCCAACTTCCACACCAACTCCATCCCCCCCGCATCATGCAGGAGCTTGATTTCCTCATCTATCATTTCCTTTTTAATGACACCCTCCCATTCATCTGCCCTTCCTTCTTCACACCTCCTGGCATGTTGACAGTGGCTGGAGTTTCCCATTAAAGCAGTCATTCTTGTAGAAAAGGGAGCTGACATGATTAATGTCGGTTGGTGACTAAAGGCAACAGCATGCATCTCTGCACTCAGGTAATTGGGAGAATGGCATGGCCCAAATACGTATGGAACGCTTTCCCAAAGTTTGGGGAACACCGAGAGATCACATTCTACAATTTCAGGGTTTGTTTTTCTCACATACGTCAACGTTCAGGGAATCTAGAATCAGGGAATGTTAAACTCGACTGTGGCATTTGCGAGTGTCTGTTTTAACATGCGGAGAAAAATGACACAGAGAGAAGGAGGGTAACTTGCCCAAGGTCTCTGCGATATTTCAGTGCAGCAGGCAGGATATGATCCCGTTTCTCACGACTTCAACCATTGTCTTCGAGATTTTCATTAGAAATCGTCTCTATCTGCCTCCACCGGGAATAGTAATAAAGTTGAAATGACTTCCATAAGTGAGTTCTCCATTTTCCCCTGGAGTGAAGCTCCTTCGGTAGCTAGCTGATAGAATTTTTAAAAAGTGTCTCTCCTTTTAAAAAGAACCACTTCTTTCCTTGCCCAACATCTTTCTGCTGGTCCCCCGTGAACACGCCATTCGATGGGGCTCCAGAGTCTCTCTCTGCCTCACTGCTCCACTGCATTCTTTATCTTTTCAAAGGCACAAGTAGCATTATGTCCTGAATATAGAATGGAAAGTGAGAAGTATCTGGACAAAATAACAAGGGAGAGAAAAAATGGCACTTCTGCCACGCATGCCTTTTCATATATAAAATGAAAAATTATCCGTGCAGTACCTGGGAATGAGTTCACAAAATAGGGTTTCTCCCATCCTGTCCCTCCTATGTATAAACTACACATATGTTTGATGTAATCTCATTACATAAAATTGAATTTAAACAAAAGGGATTCCAAATTTACCATATTTGCATCTAATCCTGTGTGTTTTCATGCTGAGCCTTTGGGCAAGTCATTTTACCTCTCTAAACTTCAGTAGCCTCAACCATACAATGTGGATGAATTACTTGATATATATATTTTTTAAATATATTTCTTATTGATTTCAGAGAGGAAAGGAGAGAGAGAGATAGAAGTATCAGTGATGCTCAACCACTCAGTCATGCTGGCTGGGCTGACATGGTATTTTCTAACTTCCCTTATCCTATCTAATAAAAGAATAATATGCAGATTGACCATCACTCCAACACATAAGATGACTGCCCCCTGTGGGCAAAGATCCTGCCCCCATGTGGACACAAGATGGCCACCACCAGATGGCCAGCAGGGGAGGGGATTTGGGAGGGACCAGGCCTTCAAGGAGGGCAGTTGGGGGCAATCATGTCTGCAGGAAAGGGCAGTTAGGAGTGACCAGGCTGGCAGAGGGGGAATGTTGGGCATCACCGGGCCTACAGGGAAGAGAAGTTGTGGGAGACACAGGCCTGCCAGGGAGAGCAGTTGGGGGGAGGGAGGACCAGGACTGCAGGGGAGGGCAGTTAGGGACAAATAGGCTGGCAGGGGAGCAGTTAGGCATCAATCAGGCTGGCAGGGGAGTGGTTAGGGGGTGTTTAGGCTGACAGGCAGAAGCAGTTAGGGGCAATGAAGAAGGCAGGTAGGCGACCAGTTGGGAGCCAGCAGTCCTGGATTGTGAGAGGGATGTCCAACTGCCTGTTTAAGACCTAAACCTGGATTGGGGAGGGTGCAGGCTGGGCTGAGGGACACATCCCAGATTGGAGAGGGTGCAGGCTGGGCTGAGGGACACTCCCTCATCTATGCACAAATTTCATGCACTGGGTCTCTAGTATATATATAAAAAGGCCTAAAGCAATCATTATGACCAGATGTCTGGTGGTAGCTATGATACACACTGACCACCAGGGGGCAGATGCTCAACACAGGAGTTGTACCCTGGTGGTCAGTGGGCTCCCATAGCCAACTTCCCATGGTTCCTCCCCACAACGTCCTGTGCTCTCTCCCCTCAGCTGGTTGGCTCCTATTGGCCCTGATCAATACTGGGCAAGATGGCTCTGAGGGGCCTAATCGCTGGCCAGGCTGAGGGACTCCACCTATGCATAAATTCGTGCAACAGGCCTATAGTGTTCTAATAATCTACAACAGTGTGTGCTAATTAAAGAACCAAGTGCTTAAAGGAGAAATAGAAGAAGAAAGAAAAGCTGGGGTTGTGATGAAGGAGAAACAAAGAGAAAAACACATAATTCTGAAAGACATAATTTCACATTAATAGGTTAAAAGTGTGGTAAAGGAGAGTAGGCATTTGTCCCTTATGCATTCTTTCATCTTTCAAAAATGGATTAATCTTCTCTTATATAGTCCCAAGAGATTGAACTAGAGTCAAGGTGAGATGGTTCAAATGACATATTTTAGATTAAGTGTATACATGACTTTTCTAACTTTCACAGCTATCCATAAATTGGAATCTTCAAAAGACAGTGCATTACTGATGAAGGAAATATTCAAGTAGAAACAAGGTGGTCTTTTATTTTTATTTTTACCAGATATATTCAGCAGGAGCTTGGTAATTTAAAAAGTTGATTCTTAGTGCTATTGAGTAGAGGAATAACTTAATAGTTTAGGAGCCTAGGAGTCTTTGATTCCAATATATACTTGATTCCCTAAGTCGATGATCTGATTCAGTAAGCAGGTTCTAAGTGTTGGTATCCATCAGAGTATGTCCCCAGATAAACTCAATTTTCATTGTGCTTTGTTTTCCCCAAACCTTGATTAAGGAACAGTAGCATGGATTTTCGTAGTCCCTGCCTAAATCCTGTATGCTTGGCTATGATTTCATCTTTGAAAATGATAATAAAAGTTAACCTTTATTAAATGCTTACTATATGATCAAAATATGATGACTTATTTGTACATTATGCAATTGATTAAAATAACCCCTTAATTGAATGCTACTTAATTATTAACCCCATTTGATAGATGACCTCTGACATTATGTAGGCCAGAGTTCAGTGGAGATGAAGAAAGTGATAGAGGAGACTATTATAACATTAAGTTTTTATCACAGTCTTATCAATTTATATTCGCAGTATCATTTATGAAAAGAATTGTGGCACAATAAAATAAAGCCATGAATTTAAGCCTTGAATCTGCCACTGAATATCAATATTGACAGTTACTTTATCTGTCTTAATCTGTTTTCCCACCTGTGAAATGGGAATAATTGTAACTTCTTATTTATAATTATTATGGTTCATTAAGACAGTGAAAAAGAAAATCGATGGCAAGTTTATTTAGACTGTTATAGAAAATGAATGTGTTGCTGTTATATTATTGTTGTATTTATGGCTTGAAATGCCTTCTTTACTCTTAAGTGTCCTCTTTTATACTGCTAAATCTCTTTGCTAAAATTCTTCAGTGATTTTTGAAATGTAGTCAACATGATACTTTTGAATGTACATTTTGGGGCAGAGTTTCAGGTTCAAATCTCTATTCTGAAACTTGTCCACTCTATCTGGGTCAAACAATTTAAAAATACCTAAAGTTATAATTTTTATTAATTTTTAAGAAAAATAATAATAGTAAAATCTACAATTAGAGTTCAAATAAAACTAAAATTTAATTAGATAAGCAAAACATTAATTATAATAAACTAGTGCCCCAGTGCATGGATTTATGTACATTGAAGGGAAATTAATTAGAAGTAATATTTTAATATCACGATTCACTCTTTCTCTATGATAGAATTGTCAGAGATGAAAGAAAATTAGTAAAATGTATATGGTAATAACATATAAATTGATTAATAAATAAATAGTAACAACATAATTAACCACAAAAAAGACATGATATAAAAACATTGATAAAAATAATGACAAATAAATTGATTAAACTTATTCTAATATCTCCCTATATACCACATTAAGAATAAAAACACTTTCAGAGTGCTTGACTAATTTCCTTTATGATGAAGTACTTACAACTTTAATGTCATATGCTGTTCAAAATTGAGAGAAAGCAACATATAACTGACCATGTCCGAAAACAGGTTCAGGTAGGAATATTCCTACTCTGCCTAGAGTTTGTCCTTGTGATTTATTAATAATCACTGCAAATGCTGGCATCATGGGAAACTGTCTTCGAATTAATTTAAATGGGGGGTCAGTGTCAGATGGGGACAAATATCGCACATGCACGAGTAAATATTTATTTTTAAATTGCCAGTGTGTATCATATGTACCACTTGGTCACATGACCAGATGGATGGATGGTCAGTCACTAAGCCATAGATAGGTAGGTAGGTAGGTAGATAGATAGATAGATAGATGGTAAAGAATAAATGCTTAATTGTGTTTGTCACCTTTATTACCATTAGCAACAGCATTTTTCATGCATATATTATAAAAATATTTTTGGTTCAATAATACATCATCTACATTTTATGTCTTTGTCTCACATAAAGCACAACTCTTACACATGTATCAATAAAATTTTGCTTATTTTTATATTCACTCATCTATTGTTGGACACTTGAGTTGCTTCCAAATCTTGATTATTATAAGTAATGCTGCAATGAACATAGGGGTGCATATATTCTTTGGGATTACTGTTTCTGGCTAAAAAACAACAACCACCCTGTAATACGTTTACATAATGGAATACTACTTGGTTATGAAAAAGAAGGAAATCTTATTCTTTGTGATAGCATGGATGGACCTGGAGAGTACTATGCTAAGTGAAATAGGCCAATCAGAGAAAGACGAATACCACAAGTAGAATCTAATTAAAATGAACTAACAAGCAAAATAGAGACAGACTCAGATAAAGAGCAGGCTGACAGCTGTTGGGTGTAGGGAGCTGGGTAGATGGGTTAGAGGGATTGAGCAAAAAAGCGTAAAAAAAAAGCACTTATGGACATGGACAACTGTGTGGTGATTGCCTGGGGAGAGTTGCTGTGTTGAGAGGGGGAAAGTAGAGGTCAAGATAGGGAGGATAAATAGTGACAGACAGAGCTCTTGGACTTGGGATAGGGAATACAAGATATAATATACTGATGATGTGTTGTAGAATTGTGCACCTGAAACCCGTATAATTTTGTTAACCAGTGTCATCTCAATAAATTAAGTTAAAAATAAATCTTTGCTTAAACATTTTTAAACATCCAAATAAGTTCTTATCTTAAATCATAAACTCTCAGAATTTGAAAACAAATTTGATTACTGTTTTTGTCTGATTTTCAAATTGGCACTTGAATTTCTTAACAGAACTATTACCTACAATTCTCTCTATTAATAATGACTTTGATGGCCTATGGGTCCAGGGAATTTAAAAACTCATTATTTGTTTGAGCTGAGTAAATGAAGAATTTCCATTACTACTCTGTGTGTGTGTGTGTGTGCGCGCGCGCATATGTACACACATTCTTGAATATTGAAAAAATATCCAAAATCTCTAATAATACTTTATAGGATATTGCAGTTTCAATGAGTTCAGGATGCTACATTTATTCTCTACAGTATTCTTACCAATTAGTTATCCCATTGATACCTGAACCCCTTCAGTAGCTGGAAGTTTATTTCCCTTCAAAGGTTATATCTATTTTCCATTATTCAAAAATTTTTAACCTGGCTGAAACTGATTTGGCTCAGTGGATAGAGCATCAGCCTGTGGATTGAAAGGCCCTAGGTTCGATTCTGAACAAGGGCATGTACCTTGGTTATGGGCACATCCCCAGTAGGGGGTGTACAGGGGCAGCTGATCAATGTCTCTCTCTCATGGATGTTTCTAACTATCTCTCTCCCTTCCTCTCTGTAAAAAATCAATAAAATATATTTTAAAAAATTCACCCTGAGTACCATACCTCTCCTAGGTATTTTTAATGAAACATTAGACACTACATGATATATATATATATATATATATATATATATATATATAGCCTGTGAAAAAATGAAAAGGGAGGTATGGATATATAAAGTTAGATTTGTGTGTGTGTGTGTGTGTGTATCTGTGTGATTCAGAATGAGAAAATTATATATCTGCTCTATTGTGACTCCTCAGACAAACCTGGAGATTTGAAGATATTTTTGTACAATGTATTTGAGAAATAATCTAAAATCTTACTATAGAAGACTATAAAAAATATTTCTCTTCTTTCTGTTAATGTAATGTTATTACTCTGATTTATTTTCGTATATTGAAGTACTTTTGCATTTCTAGAATAAATCCAGCTTGGATAATCTTTTTAGTAAGCTGTTGGATTTAGTTTGCAATGTATTAATAAGATACATTGGTTTGTACTTTTATTTGATACCTTTATTTAGTTTTGGTATCAGAGTAATTCTATAATAATAATAGAATTAGGAACTGGTCCCTCTTCTTTTTTTATGCTTTTGGAAGTTTGTGAAGAGTGGGTATTAATTATTTAAGTGTTTGGTAGAATTTGTCATTAAAACCATCTGGTCTTGAACTTTTCTTTGTTGTAAGATTTTGAATATGGATTAAATTGCTTTAGTTTCAGAAGTCTGTTGAAATTTTCTATTTCTTCTTGAGTATATTTAAGTCATTTATATATTTCTAGGAATTTGTTCATTTCATCCAGATTATCTCATTTGTTGGCATGAAATTGCTTATAGTATTTTCTAGTATTTTTCCATTTATGTAAAGTTGGTAATACTCTTTATTTCTGATTGTAGTTATTTACTTTTCTCTTTTTTTTTTTTGTCAGTCTAGGTAACAATTCATGAATTTTGTTGATCTTTTAAAAAAACAAATTTTGGTTTTATTGATTTTTTTCTTTTCTCTATTTTAGCTTTATTTTGATATTTACTATTTTCTTCCTTCTGTCCTCTTGGGGTTTAGTTGGCTCATTATCTAGTTCTCAAGTTATTAATTTTGGTGATTGATTTTGAAACATGTCCTCTTTTTTAATATAAGCATTTATAAGTATACATTTGGCTCTGAGCACTGCCTTTGCTATATTCTATAGACTGGAATTACTTTATTGATATTTTTATTTTTTATACATAATCTTCCTATTTTTTAAAGTTCTTGTTTATGTTTCCCTTCAGATCTTTGAGCATGTTTATGAAAGTTTTCTTTGTATAGTAAGTCCTATGTCTGGGCTTCCTTAGCAATGATTTCTGTCAATTTATTTTGTTTCTTTCACTGAGTCCAGTGTTTGTTTGTTTTTAATTCCTTATAATTTTTGTTTTGAAATCTGAACAGTTAATATAGTTACTATGGAAATAAAATACCCTTTCCCTCAGTTTTCTGTTTTTCTTTTTCATTTTCATTGTGAAAGGCTACAGGAATACTTCACTTGTGAGTTTGCCAAACTATTTTTGCAAAGACTGTATTCCTTGTCAGGTATAGCCATTGACATTTCTGTACCTTGAGTTAATGCCCAGCTAATAATTTGACAGAAATTATCTTGAAAGCCAGAAGCTTAAAACTATCAACAAAAAAGAAGCACACACAAACAGTAAAACCAAATACCTTTCTCATTCTTTGCTGACTGACTCTGCTGTGCACTCTAACACTTAGCAGGGGGCTCCGACTTAGCCTAAGGTTCTCTCTAAGATGAAAGCTTAGGGTCTTCTTAGGTCTTTGAGCATGCATGTTGCCCTGGGTATGCATGTGGTTTTCTACCTCTAGATAAAGATGGGTGTTATTGAATGTTCTAATTTCCCAAAGAAGATCCTCCAGCTTTTCTTTCTGAGCCTTAGGAAGCCTATCGTATGTCTCTTCCATAATCTTTATCCTACGCATCTGTGGGCTGTTAGTTCACCTTGCAGCATTTTTGGGCAGTGCTCACAACATTTCCTTCCTACATTCCAAGACAAAACAAAGTTGACCAACATAGTGTCAGTTCCTCCTTCAGAAGCCCCCAGAAATTTATTTTAACTCAGCTCCCATTTCTATTTGTGGTCTTAGCCTTCTGATAATTGGGGGAATTGGATAAAACTCTGCCATTAACTTGAAGGCAATATTGAGCTTGTCAGTTGATGACATAATCATTTTGTATTCTGAGCTCATCATTTGCCATACAAGAAGATTCCACTAGTCAATATTTATGAAGAATATTATTAGGAAATTATTTTTAATAACATGGCCAACTAATGTTGAGAGCAATTCATACCTTTATTCTATCTTCAAGACTTGCTAGAAGTGAATATATTATAAATTCTAAGATTCCCTGTAGTAGATATATAATTAAAGGTAGCATTTAACAAATGCATTTACTTAACAAATTGTATCCCTATCTTCTCACACCTTAAGGAATGTATATTTAGAATTCATCACAACAAAACATGGTAATTCAGTAATAATGCAATCCCATTGTCTCAAGATGATGTTCTTGTAGAATAAGTTCCTACTCAGAAAAAAAAAGAAAAGAAAAGAAAGAAAGAAAAAGAAAAAAGAAAAAAAAAGTAATAACTCAAATATTCTACTTTCTCACTCCTTGTTTAGGTCTTTCTCAAAGCTAGGGTTTATATGATTTGGCCAAGAAGTAAATTTTATTATAGCTACTGTGCACCAATACTGACATCTGGTGGATTCATGATCTAAGTGGCAGGTCTGACCCAGCTAAACTCCCAAGGGGACATGCTAGGCATGAAAGTGGGCTGGTGATAAATCAGGTTACCTAGAAGCGAGTTTATCAGATCCAATCTCCTCATACCTCCCCAATGCAGACTGTGGATGAAATGGTACAAGAGCCATTCTTTATGTTCTCCATTCTTACCTGGTGCTTTACTCTGCCATCTCACCCTTGTAATCTCATGGGATGAATTATCCAGACTAACTAATTTCACAGACAGTAAATTACAGACATAGCCAACGAATCTCGGTCTCATTAAGGAAGGTTAATTTAAGTAGACAATCAACAAAAATACAGGGGACAAATTCAGCTTAAATACTGGTAGAAGATTTCTCTACCTCTAGAATACACAATAAATCCACAACCTCAACATCTGCCATTATCGGAGAAAACACTTAGGAGGGGAAAAGAGGGAGAGAGAAAGAAAAGAAAATTGACTCATGGTGATTTCCTCTGATAAATGTTGAATTTCCAATTAGCATTTTAATTTCTGAAGCCAGGCTTTGAGCTGTCTTAAAGATAACAAAACTCAATAGCAAGTTGTCATATTAATTCTGAGAAGGAAAAGTGGCCCCTGGATTTTGAAGCATAGTCGCTCAAGTTATGCCCATCTACCTCCCTATAAGCTACCTGATCAAGTGCTCAATGAAAGCTTTCATCATTACATTAACATGCTGGCAGCACCATTTTGTACCTGTTCCAGGAAACACAGTCTTCCTTCTTCCTTGCCATATGCCACTGGGCAAGATTTTACAAACATTTGGGCCTATGCTAACCATGTGATATAATAAAAATGTTGGGT
Source organism: Lasiurus cinereus (assembly GCA_011751065.1). Classification (NCBI taxonomy): domain Eukaryota; kingdom Metazoa; phylum Chordata; class Mammalia; order Chiroptera; family Vespertilionidae; genus Lasiurus; species Lasiurus cinereus. The sequence goes on from JAAGEH010000124.1 coordinate 2,745,346, forward strand.
AAGGTGGCATTTAATGCCTTCTGGGCAAATTCCATGGCGGATTCCATAGTATCTGTAGTTTTTCCATTACTTCAGAGCATTGATTTTTTAAGTAAGTGAGCACATTCAAATGTCCTCTGTTCCACCTTATTGTTTTTACATGTCTTTATAATTTATGAAAAGGATAGAGTTTTAAAGCATTCTCTGAAGGCCTCATGAAACAAAATTCCATGCATATCCATACAACCGATTTCAATTTTATGTAACTTTCATTCATTTGTTCATCTCTCTAAAGATATTCAGTATTAGACTGGACTGGGAGAAGAAAGTATCTAAATCACTAGACTGGAAAACCTCACTATATTCAATGATGGTCATGCCACAAATGAAGAACTGTGTTCAGTTCATTAACTCAGTAAAATTATCTGGGGAAGGTTATCTGGATTGGTAAAGGTTTAGAAATTCTAACTCATAAGGAAAAAAAGTAGATTTAGGGATATTTAGTTTGGGGAAGGCTTGATTGAGAAGGGGAAAAGCTGTAATAATAGCTGAGTTTAATAATATAGACATATATTTTAGCATGTGAAAGATACAGAGAGGGGAAGTTTGGCTTAATTCCCTTACCATTAGAACTATTATCTTTTAATGAAAATATGTAGCAAAATATGCATGATTTTCAGCCAGAGCAGTTATATAGAGTATTTCTATACTGGACAGGAGTTTGGAGTAGACAGCCTCTGACATTTTTCCCCTCTCTAAAATGACTTGACTTCAAATTATCCTGCAATTAAAAATGATGATGCAAATCTATATTTATTGACATGGAAAGATGCCCATGACATATTGCTGAGTGAAAAATAAAACAGATTTTAGAACAGTATGTTCAATATTATTCCATTTATATAAAATTTTGTGCACATTTCTGTATCTATCCAAAGAGAAATGTTTAATGGAATGCTCACTCAAACATGAACTGGCTATCTCTAGATGGTGGATTTCAGATGATGTTAATTTTTTTCTCTTTATATTTAAATAGTTTTTACTCCTTACACTAACTCCTTATTGTTCTTAAAACAATAAAGTTAATTAGAGTTTTAAAAATGTATTTAGTGACTGCATAACTTCTGGACAATATGTCTGAATTAGCACAAACTGTCAATAACTGAAATTGATTTGGAATATGGTTGACCATCCTTTTACCCAGTGGGTAGCCTTTAGAAAATAATCTTACCTGATTTTAGGTTTCTTCTCTATAAAATAAGGGTTAAACACTATCACATAATGAACATCAATTAAGGTCAGTATAAAATGACCTTAATTAGTGTGAGTGCATCTAAAATGCTTGCCATTGATAAATGCTTCAATGTTTCATAAACATTAGCTATTTTTGTTAACAATGATATTATTTTCTACTTCATTGAAAAGTATTTATTATGTATCTGAAATGATTAACAGTTGACAATATGAAAAAACCTGTTTTGGGTTTCATGGAAGATTTTTTCTTTCTTGCAGGTGCTAGCAGCCTTCCTTTAACATATCCTTGAAAATAAGCTCTTGGGCTGGAAAACCAAGATGGTGGCATAGGTAAACACTTAAAATGCTGCCTCACACAACAATTTCAAAACTACAACTAAAAGATAAAACGGACATTATCCAGAACCACAGGAAGGCTGGCTGAATAGAAATTCTACAACTAGAAGGAAAGAGAATAGCACACTGAGAATTAGAGGAGCTGCAGAAGGCAGAGGTACAGAGATGCATGTGTGGAAAAAACTAGCAACTGAGTATGCGGCTGATTTTCTCAAGTGGGAGGGAGACAAAAGCTCCTGACTGCTCTGAACTCCAGCTCCAGGTGAGACTCTGGGGACCCAGACTCAGACGGGGAGAAACTGGACTGTCAGGAAAGAGAAAAGCACACTGAGATTCAGAGGAACTGTGGAAGGCAGAGGTATAGAGGTACATGTTTTGGAGAGGGCTGGCAACTGAGTATGTGGCTGGCTTTCTCAAGTGGGAGGGAGACAAAAACTCCTGACTGCTCTGAACTCCAGTTCCAGGCGAGAAACTGGGGACTCAGACTCATTCAGGGAGAAACTGGACTGTCTGGCAGTGGGTGGAACTCAAGGACAGCTTTCTATCAGAGGTACTTGCAGCAATTACCATGGGACACTGAGATCCAGAGGCCTCTTAGGGCAGGGCTGATGGGAAATCAATGCTGTCTCCTACATCCAAGCTGACCACAGAGGCTTTTGCAAGTCTTGTCTCATAAGGGTATTTCCAGCATAGAAGTTCACCCAGTGTAGACACATCTAATCCTCACAATGATACCAACAACAATCAAAGCTTAACTACAAGACTGTGCACACAGCCCACAAAGGGGTGCACCAAGAGTATCCACCTCAGGTAACTGGGGAGGCTGAGCCACTGGGCCTTATAGGACCCCTAGCACACAAAGCCATTCTATCAATTCAGGGAAGCAGTCAAAATGTAGAGACAAAGAAACAGGTCACAAATGAAAGAAATGGAGGAAAGCAGAGGATTGGATATAAAGTTCAAAACAATGGTTATAAGGTTTTTCAAGAATTTTCGAGAAAAGGCCGATATATTTAGCGAGACCCTTGAGGATATGAAAACGGACCAACTAGAAATTAAGTATACACTGCCTGAAATAAAAGATAATATACAGAGATCCAACAGCAGACAGGAAGATCACAGAATCAAGTCAAAGATTTCAAATACAAAGAAGCAAAAAACACCCAACTGGAAAAGCAAAAAGCAAAAAGAATAACAAAAAAAGAAGATAGTGTAAGGAGCCTCTGGGACAACTTGATATGTACCAATATCAGAATTATGGAAGTGCCAGAAGAAGAGAGGAAGGTACTGAAAACCTATTTGAAGAAACATTGACAGAAAACTTTCCCACATGGTTAAAGAAATAGACTTACAAGTGTAGAAAGTGAAGAGAACCCCAAACAAGAGTAATCCAAAGAGAACCACACCAAGACACATCATCATTAAAATGCCAAGAGTAAAAGACAGAAAGAATATTAAAAGCAGCAAGAAAAAAAAAACAGTTAATTACCTAAAAGGGAGCACCTATACGATTGTCAGCTGATTTCTCAACAGAAACTATGCAGGCCAGAAGGGAGTAGCAAGAAATATTCAAAGTGATGAATAGCAAGAACCGATAACCAAGAGAACTCTACCCTGCAAAGCTATCATTCAGAATTGAAAGGCAGATAAAGAGATTCACAGATAGGAAAAAGCTAAAGGAGTTCACCACCAAAACAGTATTATATGAAATGCTGAAAGGTATTCTTTAAGAAGAGAAAGAAAAAGAAAAAGGTAAAGATAAAAATCATGAACAAAAAATACATATCCATCAATAAGTGAATCTAAACATCAAGTGAATTAAAAATCTGATGAACAGAATGAACTGGTGAATATTATAGAATTAGGGGCATAGAAAGAGAGTGGACTGATAATTCTTGAGGGGAAAAAGGTATAGGGGGTGCGGGAAGAGACTGGACAGAAATCGTAGCCTATGGATGAGAAAAGTAGTGGGGGGAAGGTAAGGGGAGCTATAGCGGGGGAGGAGAGGATGAACAATTGTAATAATCTGAACAGTAAAGATTTATTAAATTAAAAAAAAGATAAAAGTTTTTGGTTCATCAACCCACAGATAAATTTGTCCAATATTAATTTTCTCTCCTTAAAACCCAAACTTTTTTTTTGTTTTGGAGAATCCTATTCTCTCCATTTTCAACATTAAATTTTTTAATGGGATTATAGAGGCAGAATCAGAAGCATAATGATGTCCCTTGTATTTTCTTCCAGCCTCAGACTAGGGCCTCTGTCAACTGCAGGTTTGCATGTACATGTGACAAACAAAACATTAGCCATGATGAAGTGGCACCCCAAAGGCATAACTTGCAGCTGGAGAAATATGGGCCTGCCAGGTCTTTGCATCAAATATCAGGAGTCGTCTCTCTCATTTCTCACCAGCCTGAACTTGGTGTCCTTTCTTCCAACCTGCTCCTTTAAATCTCATCATCACTTGTGCTCATGGTGAGACTTAGGTAGGATTTATCAAGAGCCAGCAAGAGGAGCCCTTCACTTCTACTTTTCCATCAGGGCTGGCCCATAGGAGGTTTTATTACACCATAAATTAGAGCAGGGAAAGCTAATATACTCTATCCATTTGTCAAGAAAAAAAAAGAGAAAGAAAGAAAAGAAAGCAGTAGCTCTTTACACTGAAGTTCCCCGTAGCAAATCTGTCACCTCAGTGAGTGGGTTTTGAAATATCAAAGGTATTTACTGTCAGATGCAACCCTGGGATGGAATAGCAAAGTGCAGTGAGGTTGTAGGCTGCCTCAGCACAGCATGAGTCCTCTAAGCAGATTGCACCAGGATGCCACTCATGTGCAGAAGGAAAATCTCCAAGTGGACTGAGGGTGGTGAGGGTGTGAGGACCAGAGCTAATACCCTCAGTGTCCTAGTCCCTGGGAGAGAGCAATGTCCCCTCTAAGAAAGGTCTTGAGGTTTAGACTCAACTATGTCAGAGCCTCTACTTGATAGAGCCAGGCAACATGAGATTTGTTGGCTTGTTTTTCTGCTCAGCCTAGGTCCTGGGAACGTTTTTGATGTGGTTTCATGTATACTGTGTGAATTTTCAGGAATTATTCAATTTATATATCAATATGTCCTCACTGTGAGTCTGTGTGCTTGGACCTGACTCGGGGCCTGGAAATTTGGAGATAAATAAGACAAAAGTTCTGCCTTCCACCAAGCTCAGATCTTTATCTGGGTGACAGGTATGCCCTCAGCATACAATATGGCTATTGCTATTGTTGGTTCTGTATAGAATGAAACAGAAAACAAGGTATACATAATGTTAATTCCACTTAGGGAAACTGGAAAAACTAACAGAAAAATGAATTACTTAAACTTGACATTTGAAGGGGTATAGAAATGTTCCTGAGAGGACATACCATAGAGAAGGAATAGAATATGCAAAAGGTCAAAGAGGGCATACAATCTGTAAATCCACCTCGTTGACTCAGCATTATTATGGTATAAAAATGGCAAAGAAGTAACTTAGATGGAAAACGTAGAGTAAAAGTATCTTCTCACACCAAGCGATCTGCGTTTTTTAAAATGGGCTATAAGAGATGAACAGATTTGGATGAAGATTTCTGCGACATTGGGTAATCCATCTAACCTCTTAAATTTCAGGTTCCTTACTTAGGAAATGAGGTTTATAAACCTACCTAATGGAACCTTTGAGAGGATTAAATGAGATACCACGTCCACTTTTCTAGCACAATTTCAGAGTCAGGTATAAATCTGGATCTTGAAAGTAAACTCTTTCCTCACCTACAGCTGTCATCAAACTCTACCTGGTGGTATAATCTTGATAATTTTCTTACATACTGTGCGTGACACACACACACACATCTTAAGGGGTTTAGAATAAGGGACAAAGTATCAATCAAGCCCTTTATCTACATCTCAGTGAATCTTCATAACTCTGAGCAGTAAGTGTTACTAATGTTGTCCTTTAATATGCTCAGATAAAAATGTGGAATTAGCTTTGACTCTTTTCTTTCTAACTCACATCAAGTTGAACAGCAAATATGCTTAGTGCTGTCTTCAACATGACCCAGAATCCATTCCCTCCTCACCAACTATACTCTTGCCACCATGGCCCAAGTTACTATCACCTCTCTTTAAAGTAATAAATGGTCTCTCTGTTTCCTGCTGGCCTTTTTTCAGTCTATTTTTAATGAAATAACTGTGGAAAAGTCCTATGAAATATGTGAGATCATTCACTCGTGTATTCTTTCTTTATACACCTTTGGCTCTCCCAGACCATTTTTTTCTTTTAAGATTATACTTCATTTATATTGCAAAATATGTTTTATATAGGAAACTGTAAAAATATATACATGGACTTCAACAAATATAATAAATTAATATTTCATACTCACAATAGTTTAAGATATAGATGATTAGCATTTGTTTGAAGCTTTCTATGTTTTCTTCCTTATCTGAAATATTTATGCTATCCTCAGCACAAGTAACCACTATATGGCACTAAATTTTGTATCCATTGACCACTTGCTTTAGTCATAGTTTTAGTAGAATTGCTAGCTATCAGGCTGTATATATATATTTGATTCTATTGGGTAAGGTCAAACTGTTTTCCAAACAAAGGACCAATTTACACACCCACTAGAGATGAATGCGAATTCCTTTGGTTCTACATACTTGCTAATATTGGTATTGATAGACTTCTTAGATTTTGTTAATCTTATGGGTATAAAAAGACAGCTCATCATATGTGTACCATGTTCCCAACACAACGAGTATCTTTTCTAATGTCATGGGCCAGTTACATTCCCTTCATAGTAAAGAGGAGGAGGGCATTGCATTTCCCTATGGCTTCCTCTTTTTAATTTGTGGTTCATCTTTTTCTTATTGATGATTTGTTAAAGATATTTATACCTTGTGCAAGATCAATCTTTGTCCTTATGTGGTTACAAATGTCTTCTCCATTGTGTGGCTTGTTCTCTCTCTCTCTCTCTCTCTCTCTCTCTTTCTCTTTTAGTATATTTGTGCTGATTTCAGAGAGGAAAGGAGAGGGAGAGAAATATAGGAACATCAATAATGAGTGAGAATTATTAATCAGTTGCCTCCTGCATGCACCCCATATTGGGGATCAAGCCCACAACCAAGGCATGTGCCCTGACTGGGAATCAAACTGTAACCTCCTGGTTCATAGGTCGATGCTCAAACACTGGGCCACACCAGCTGGGCTATCTTTTCATTTTCTTTATGGAGTTTTACAATGAAGAATGTCCCTAATATTTAAAAAGTCAAACTTATAATTTTATTTATGCTCAGATCTTGTAGATTTTATTTAGAAAGCATTTCCCTACCTTGAAGATACAAAAATATTAATCGTTTTTTAAAAAGTTTTCCAGATTTAGTCACTTAGTTATCATAAGTCTTTCAATTCCCTGGAAATGATTTCATTTATGATGCAGCATGAATTGAGCATCCCTTTTTATTTTCTTTTCCATGTGGAGAACTGCTTCTCACAGCAGCACCGCTTTTAGACAGACTATAATTTTCCTATTAATCTGCTTTGCCAGTGGGGTTTTGTTTTGTTGTTGTTTTTTAAACATAGGTGTCTTTGTATGTGTAGATCTCTTTCTATTCTGTTTATCTGGTAGATTTTTAAAAACTCTCATTTATCTAGTTGAGGAAGTTGCCTTTTAGTCAGAGTTCAGTAAGAGAAGAGTTTTCAATATGAACAATTGTCAAGTTTTTGGAAAGCTTTTATTGCATCCATTTAGATTTATTTATTATTTTATCAGTTAAAATGATAGACTAAAATTTTTTCTCATATTAATTCTATTTAATCAATTCAATTAATTTTGATGCATTTAAAAAAATTCATTGTTGAATGCACTTTGCTAATATTTAATTTAGAAGTTTTGCATGTTCCTGAGTGGTAGTGGTCTGTTAGTTTCCTATCCTATACTCTGTGTGGTGCTGGTTATAAAATTATATTTTATAAAAATAAAAAGTTGGGAAGTGATGCCTCCCCTTTGTTTTATTCTCTAAAAGGCATTTTGTAAGACTGGAATTATTGGCCTCTTAGATATTTATACATTTCACTTGTAACAACGATTGGACCAGTTGCTTTGTTTGTGGGAGCAGATCAAACATTGTTCAATATCATTAGCATTAAAAATCATTCAGATTGTCTACCTGTTTTCTAACTTTTATTCATTCTAGTTTCGTGAACTGTATTTCTGAGGATTTTATTCATGTACATGCTTTTCTATTTAGTCATAATTATTGCTTTTTATACATATTGCCTCTTACTTCTATTGATCATTGCTGAAACTATAGTTATGGCTTTGCCTTTTTTCCTTCCCATTTTTTCCTCTCCTTTTCTCCCTCTCTCACACACCCAGGTATTCAGATATTTTTGTCTTTATTGTGCAATCCTAATTTTAGATTTCTGATGTCATTATTTTACTGAATTTTATTGAATGTCATTTTATTTAAATTTTATTTAAATTTATATAATTTTTTGGATGTACCTGTGCATGAGTACACATCATGGATATTTATTTATTTATATCTACTTTCATCTTCTTCGACCTATGAACCAGGAGGTTACAGTTAGATTCCAGGTCAGGGCTCCTGCCTGGGTTTTGTGGAACATGCAGGAGGCAGCCAAGTAATGATTCTCTCTCATCATTGAGTTTTCTCTCTCTCTCTCTTCCAAAATTATTTTTTTTAATACATATTGCCTCTAACTTCTATTGATAATTTCTGAAACTATAGTTATGGTTTTGCCTTTTTTTTCCTTCTCATTTTCTCCTTTCCTTTTTTCTCTCTCACACACACCCAGGTATACAGATATTTTTGTCCTTGTTATTCAATCCTAATTTCTTTAGATTTCTCATGCCATTACTTCTCAAATTTTAAAAATTAATTAACTTTTACCCCCCGTTGCTTTTTAATATAAAGATTTTGTACTATAAACAAACTTTGGATAGGATTTTAATAGTTATTCAGATCTAAATATTTTTAAATGTCCAATATAGTTTATTACTTAGAATAAACTATAAGACCTATGGGTAATTTAGAATGTCATTTTAATTAAATTTGTGAATATATATATATGTGTGTGTGTGTGTGTGTGTGTGTGTGATTTTTTTGGATGTATTTATTACTTATAATAAACTATAAGGCCTATGGGTAATTTAGAATGTCATTTTATTTAAATTTGAGTGTATGTGTGTGTGTGTGTGTGTGTGTGTGATTTTTTTCAGATGTATGTGTGCATTAATATACATCATGAATATTTATTTATTTATATCTACTTTCATCTTCTTACATATTGACATACGTATAGCGATTTTGTTTGGGTCAGAAAGTTTAGTGATATAATATTAATTTTGTGAAACTTATTGATATGTTTTAAATATAGACAATGATTATTTAAAATTGTCCAGAAAATAATTGTTGGGGCCATATTCCACTAACCAAACTTGTTATTTATGTTGTTTAAATCATCTATATTCGCAATTATTGAGAAATGTATTACAATTCCTCGATATGATGTGGATTTGTCATTCTTTCCCCACAGGTCCATAATTTTTTAACTTTACATAATTAAAAACTGTATTATTAAGTGGCTTTAAGTTTAAAATTGCAGTATTTTCTCACAAAGCGAGTCTGTTTTGTCTACAGAATAACCCTATTTACCTCTTCTAAATATCTTTTTTTATCCTTAGTATCCAGGTTATCTGAAACTTGAATACCACACCATCTCAAAGGCTGAGTCTTCCTATTATATCTTCCCATTATGATTTTCCAATATGTGGGTACATTTGTGTTTTAGATTTTCTCTGGTAAAGAGTTTACAAGTGCATTTTTAAATGCATTTTAATCTTTTAAATGCAGAGTAATTTATTTGCATTAATCATGATTATTGATAGAGCTGGAGTTGTATCTTTTTATTGCGTGCTTCCTATTGATTTTAATTTTCTACATTTAACTCTTATTTCTTTTTCCTTTCCTTTGAAATGAGTCAATTTTCTTCTTTATTCATTTAGAAGTAATATATGCTACTCTTCTTATACTGTTACCTAACAAATTTTAACATACTTGTCTAAGCTAATAAAATATAAAATTAATCAATGTATTAATCTCTCCATTTAAAAAATCCCTGAGTATATAAATAAACTTTAATTTGGGTCACATTCCTTCTGATTTATGAATTTTTGATGAGTAGATTTAGACATCAATCTATGTCTTGTGCTTTTGAAACCATTTGGGCATTTCTCCTCCTACATCATCCCCTGACAGTGTTGTCCTTTGAGGTTTTGCTTAATGTATATAATCTATCTGACCTCACATTATGAAAAATAGGCTTTTTCCTTTCCTTCATTTCCTTTAAACCCTTGGTTTAGGCCCCCAGGAACTTACAGATGCTCTCTGAAGGATATTGTCTACTATGCTCTTATTTATCCCTTGTTTTCATACTTTCTTTAGTCTTTGGACTCAATTTATTTCTCTGATATTTTTTAAGATGCATTAAACACAAAAAACATAAGATTTAACTCAGAATACTGCATTTTGTGTACTGACTGAGGCCTCTGAGGCCACCTAATCTGCCAAAACTATATGTCTTTGGCCTTTTATACATTCACTAGAGGACCAGTGTAAAAATTCATGCATGGGGGAGAGGTTCCCCTCAGCCCAGCCTGCACCCTCTCCAATCCTCCAATCCAGGACCCCTTTGGGGATGTCCAACTGCCAGTTTAGGCCGGATACCCAGAATATCCCTCTCACAATCCTGGACCACTGGTTCCTAATTGCACATCTCCCTGCCTGCCTGATCACTCCTAACTGCTCCCCCCTACCATCTTGGTCACCCCCAACTGCCTCCTCTGCCGGTCTGGTTGCCCTTAGCTGCTCCTCCCCCTTGTCAGCCTCATTGCCTCTTACTGACCAACCTGGTTGCCCCAACTGCACCCCTCTGCCGGCCTGTCTCCCCTAACTACCCCCCCTGCTGGCCTGGTCATCCCCAACTGCACCCCCCTGCTGGCCTAGTTGCCAACTGCCACCTCCCTGCTGGCCTGGTCACCCCACGCAGCCTGCTTGTTCACATTTGGTCATCCCTCATAACCCCCCCTGCCAGTCTGGTAGTAGGTAGTTATCTTGTGAGGGCATGAGGATCAATTTGCATATTACCTCTTTATTATAAAGGATGAGGACTATAAGACCAATTTCAACATAAAGCAAAACATAATTAAACAAAAGAAAATCAATTAATTCTTGAGACTGTAATTGATGGTCAATAAATATGCTACTAAGTTTGAATTGAAGTGACAAATTCTAATATTGTTTTTTTTTCAGTTTTCTGGAACCATGTTCAGAATTAGGAGGAGCTGACAACTGATTGAATATTAAGCTACCAGGATGTGTAGATTAATAAGCAATTTCATAAATTCATCTACATTAAATCCCTGAACTCTGAAGTTCTTTCCTCGTGGGAAAATTCAGGAGACTTCACAACCAAGGATAAGCAAGTGACATTAGACTTTCAATCATTGGGCAGATAATTAAGGATTAGCATCCCTGGCTTTTCTCCTCATGTTTATTAGGCATTCTCTATTAATCGGAATCTAAGGGCTCCAAAGCTCTCAGCTGGTGTGACTCCCTGGACGGCTTAGAAGCTTTTGCTCCTGGTGTGACAACTTCACTGAAAAGACAGATCCTTGGAAGGTCCTTATTTGGGTTTCTAAGACTCAGAAACCAGGTCAAGTGCTGTTTCCTGGTAATCTCTATAGCAGTGTCTTTAGTCAGACTTGAATTTTAGTTCTAGTCCTGCCATTTTAAATCATGTGATCATGGAATATTCTTTTCTCCTTTATACAGCTGTTGTTTTCCTCTTTTTAGGTGAAGGATTTACTAGTGAATCTTAGTCCTTCCCAATTTAGAGCTTTTACGAGTCTGAAAGATTCAAATGACTGTGGCCGCTGTGTTGACATAAACCTCATTTTGTTTTCTATTCATGAGCAAGAGTGTGAGGACGGCCATGAGTTAGCAAAGGGAATTCATTCAGTTCATGCATTTACATGGTGGTTGAGCAACATGGAACAGTGAGATAAGAAGGTCCAGCCTCATAAATATGTGCCCAGGATCTCCCCACCCAGAATCTTCAAGAGGCTCAACGGGTCACACAATCTCTCTCATGAGCCAGGGAAGGAAAACCAAATGAATTTTGTGTCTGTCATATTCTAGCCAATAAAAGATCAAATAACATTCTTTCCCAAACCTGTGAGACAAGCATTCTCATCCTCATTTTGCAGAGGAGAAAAACCAAAGCTCAGAGGAGCTGAACAGCTTTAACGTCCTGAAATGAGTAGCACAAAGCACTGCCGGGGATAGAATGGTGCACTCAGCCCCATGGGCACGCCGTGCCTGTCATCTCTCCTTATTGATGGGCTTGAGTTCTGGTCCTACTCTTCTCCTTGCAGGGTGCTAGGTGTGGGGAAGGACTATAACACCCTCTTGTTCTTAGTTCTCCCCAAATCAAAGATGAGCAGTAGTATTACTTTCTCCCACAGTATTGTTTGTATTATGATTAAATTAGAACATATATGGGCACAATCACTGAGAAGTTTTAAGTACATAATAACTAAGATTAGTCCTTGGCAGATGTGTCCTAGGATCACAGTAGGACTCTGATGTAGAGATTAGGGACCACACATCCTGGAACAAGATGACCACAGTTAGAAGTCACCTTCCCCACCTGCAAAAGGAGATAATAAGAGCAAGTGCGTGGCAGGGCTGTGGTGAGGTTTGAAAAAGTGAATACACAACCCAGGCCTGGCACACAGAAAACGCTCAGTAAGGTTAGCTGTTATGAGTCCTACTATGTGCCTGGCTCCTGGGAGCATTTTAATAATGCTCTGCTCCTCTCTGCTCATGTAAAAAAATCTACTTCCATATAGTGGTGAGCACTTGACTAATATAAGAACCTGGCACGTTGTTTTTTTGGCAAAGCTAAGTGGCCTGTAATTCTTCCTTTTTAATCCTCCTCTCTTTCTTTATTAATGCACTTACTTAGTGCATCTTTCTACAAATGGTATCACGTGCCTGCCTAGGGGTGCAGGAATCTCCCAGGACATTCTGGGAAAGTGAGGAGGAGGAGGAGGAAGAGAAAGAGGGGTTCGGGTGGAGGTGGAGAAGGAGTACAGCTCTCCCAAGGAGGGGAGCTGAGTCTTTCCACACCAGACAGTGCCTTAGGGAGGAGGCGGGGCACGAGCTGCCAAGGATTTTGTTCAAGGCAGAAGCAAAGCCTTCTGGGGATTCCCTCGAAGCTTCTCTTTTCCTTTTATTGGAGTTCTGCGCTGGAGCTATAAACCTTCCAAATGAGTCGAGATCATTAGGGAAGCTCCACTGATCACTGGTGAAAAAATATAACAATTAAAACCAGGAGCCTCCGAGTGCAAAGCCTGGGGAGAGGGACAGGGGAGGAGAAGGAAACGGCGATGGCTTTTAATACTTAATAACAAATACTAATAATGGCAGCGAGTATGGGACTAATTAAAAGTTTCTAAAAGGAGAGATTGAAAAAGAGAAAGGAACCCATCGGTAATAGTTTGCCTGCCTGGAATCAGGAAGTACTACAGCCGTGGGAAGGGAGTGAAGAACAAGGGGTCTGGCATTTGGGTTCAAGGTGGTCTTGAGTGACTTGAATGACCTTGGCAAGTACTCCGATCTCTCTGAACCTTACTTCTCTCATCTGTAGAATGGTGCCTGGCTTTTTGTCTCCTCGTGTTTAAATATATTTTTATTGATTTTTTACAGAGAGGAAGGGAGAGGGTTAGAGAGTTAGAAACATCGATGAGAGAGACATCGATCAGCTGCCTCCTACACACCCCCTACTGGGAATGTGCCCGCAACCGAGGTACATGCCCTTGACCGGAATCGAACCTGGGACTTTTCAGTCCACAGGCCGATGCTCTATCCACTGAGCCAAACCGGTCTTGGCTCTCCTCATGTTTAGAAACACCTGTGAGCTGTATTATACTCCATATATGAACAAACTGTTGTCTGTCCTCTGAGGAGAAGCATTGCCTGAGAGTTATTGCAAATGACCTCCAAGTCTTCTGCCACTTGGCAATTTTATGTTTCCACCAAAATAGATAAGTAAATAAAAGATGTGATATCTGAACTGGTATTTCAAATAGAGAGAGGAAGTAATGGGACTTGAAGTTTAAATGACATTCTTGAAGGACTTTTGCCCCAAAAAGTTCCATTACCAATCTGTAATAGTCTCTGAATTTATTCCCATTAGACATTCATTCCTTTGGTGTAATCTTGCATGTCTTCATCTTTCTCTGATGAAAGTGCAAGTGTATGATAAGTCATCACCTACCACTAGCAATGAACTTCACATTAACGGGCAAATTCTTTCCTAAGGAGGCAGTTTTATGGTCTGAAGGAAAGGAAATAATTGACAAATTGGAAATTTGTAATGGCTCATATAATGCAGGCTTGGGTCGGAAGAGTGTGGCAATTGAATCTATCTCAAAAATGTCACTGGTCATGAAGCATAGGTTAAAAAACGTAATGACTATTGAATACCTACTGTGTGTCAGCTGCTTTAAATGTGTAGGTCAGTTCTACTGCATAAAAAAAAAAGAAAGTCTTATAGGTAGAGAATTTAAAATGCAGAATGAATACACATTTCACCAGAATTCAAATGACAAATAAGAGTGAGAGGCAGGAATGGACTCCAGGGCCCTGTTCTTAGTGCCCCCTAACCCCGACCCCCTGCTCCCGAGCTGACCTCTTCCCTGCTTTCCATGCTCCGGGTCCCAGGAGGCCTTCAGGGTGACAGTCAGCCACCGCCCTGCCAATGCATCTAGACACAACCTCTTCACAGAGTCACCTGACTTCCCATTTTGTATTTTTGCAGCATGAATCCACACTCGACACATTTTCACCTTCTATCTCCTTTGAAATCCCCTATAACTAATTGGTTGGTGGATGCCTCTTCCTCACAGGAGTTTTTATTTTTAAGTTTTTGATGGCATTCAGTGTTATGAGTCAAAATCATTACCTGATCATGTTTTAAAAACAAAGATCCCGAGGTCCTACCTCAGAGACTGACTCAGGACGGTCTGAAACCTGGGTGATTTTTAAGCAGCCTGGCCCCAATCACCCCGCCATAGGCGTTTCTGGTGTACTTCCTTCCGGGGACTGCCCTGGGAGCACAGCACAGATGAACTCTGACTTCGAGCCCGAGTCCTGCCATTCGCCGTGAATTGAATACCGTTTTCAAACTGCTTCTGACACCGAGTTGAATCATCTGTAAAACTATTGGGAGATTATCTACCTCATGGTGTAACCTTGAGAATAAAACGAGGCAGTATATTAACTCTGGGCTGAGAGCAAGTGGTTTGCAGCAGTGGGTAGAGGCAGAGAAGTATAAGAATGCCGGAGTCAACTCTAGCCCGGCATATGCAGGAGGCAACCTCTCAATGTGTCTCTCTCACATCAGTTTCTCTCTCTGTCTCTCCCCCTCCCTTCCATTCTCCCTAAAAAAAAAACAATGGAAAATATCCTAGGTGAGGATTAACAATAACAAGAACAACGGAAATGAATGCTAGAGTCAGGGGGGTTGGCCCATTTGCTTGCTCTTTAATGTTGAATGAAATGCTTAAGCTCTCTCTGCCTTTGTTTCCTCCTCTGGAAAATGGGAATACCATCAAGGAAAATGGGAGCATACTGTTACAAATGAGAACATAGTTGTTCCCTTTCTCATCAGGTCATTGTGAATATTCTATACAGTGATATCTACACAGAGCTTAGAACCCTGACCGGCCCTGCTTTTTATTATTAACATGTCATAAATAATAGTTTTCTAAGGGTAGGAAATCCATCTGGCTCTCTGTGGCATGAGGCCCAGTGCTGTGAGCAGAGCAGGCAACATTACCAAATGCCGTGAGATGAAATAAAAAGCCAATGTTGCGAAGGAGGGGGGCGGCGGGCCCACAGTCAGAGAGATTCTTAGACGGTGTCCAACGTTCCCAGAAGCAAGCAGGTGCCTGGCGAAGGCTTCTTCCAGCTACTTCTCCCCTGTCTTCCAAAACCAAAGCATATTCCAAGGGGGTTTTCATCCATATGCTTCCCATTTACTCATTCCTCTTAAATCATCCAAATATTATTGGATGAAACTATTTGATGGCCCCAAAGTAATTCGAAAGCATCACAACATGATTCCTTAAGAAGCCATTTACTGCCAGACAAGAAACAGCATGTTGGTAAACACACATGTCAATCAAAATGAAGTGACGGGAGAGTATCATCCTGATTTCTTCCCACCCCCCACTAGCGTCCTCATGTGCATTCGCTCACTTTCACTGGGTTTTCCAGTCTTCCCTTTCCCTTCCCAGGGTCTGTGCATTTCACTTGCTCCACCTCTGTTTCATCAACACCTTGAGGGAAGGTAGAGTTCACCCCTCAATTGTGCAGCAAAGATAACCAGGTCTGACACTTGTTTCTACACGTATCTTTAGAGGAAGGAAAAATACCAGGAGGTGTTCTGGTGTTCAAAGGCAGATAACTGCATATTTAAAAGAGCTGAATAACACGCCTAATCTTCCCATTTTTATTAGGAGCTTTTAGCATAAATGTGGCAGGAAAATGACATCCTTTGAGAGATCTGTGGATTCACCTACACGTGTGAATGTCTCCTCTATTGTGAACTGTTAGTAAGATTGGAAGCTAAGTCTTTTTTTAAAAAAATATGTTTTATTGATTTCAGAGAGGAAGGGGAAGAAAGGGAGGTAAGGAGGAGGGAGGGAGGGAGGGAAAAAGAAATATCAATGATGAGAGAGAATCATAGATCGGTGCCTCTTACATGCCCCACACAGGGAATCAAGCCTGCAACCCAGGCATGTGCCCTGACCAGGAATCGAACCATGACCTACTGGTTCACAGGTCGATGCTCAACCACTGTGCACCCAGGCAGGGAGGCAACGAACCGTTTAGACAGAAGATGGTGATAATGTGAGGGAGGGATGATTACTCTATAGATATGCAGAAAAGGACGGAACTAGTTTGGTAGATTTGTTCACTAAATGTTGTAAGTGAAAGCCAATTGATAGGATTTTTAACACAAAATTTGGGTGAGCTATGGACTGGCAGTATAGTGAGACTAAAGGCTCAGAGGCACAAAATGCCAGGCAATATTCAGGAAATAACTTGTTCTACTGAATTAGAATGAACTATTTCAAATTTGGTGCATTTGCCACCAGTGATAGGAAACTCACTATTTGTCCCAATAGTCCTTGGAATAATTTTTTTACCTTCAGTTGATACTTTTGTGAATCAGTTAGATGACACAGAATAAATATATGTGGTCTTTCCTTAAAATACTAAAGACATTTAAGGAAAATAACTATTTATTGATTCATTCAGCTCATTGATTCCATACTCCAAATTCTAAACTAATTACTGGGTGTCGATGGGGATCCATCTGACTCAGACATGGCCCTTATATAACAAGTAAGGAAAACACACTGTGATGGATGCGTGACGAGAGAGCTTCAGGTGCTGAGGCATTATATCGGGACGCATATCATCCTGATTAGTGGGAGTGGCTTATTCCAGGTCTCCAAAATTATGCTGTCTCTTGTTTGGACTAAATCTCTTCCTTCAGTTCCCTCTCATTATCTTGTTCACTTTTCTGTGACCCTGTTCTAATCCACCTTCTCTTTTTAAATATTTTAAGTAGTACCAGAAGCCCCATCGGAATAGGGCATATTTATCACCTGATGCGTTTAATACGCTAGATTTCTATGTATGAAGTTTCAACTTGTAGCAAACATTTATGTTGGGTGGCCATCTTTCATTTCTTCATTATTTTGATGTTTAGATTCAGGTATAATTGACCTATAATATTATATTAACTTTAGGTGAACTGAACATAATGATTTCAATATTTATATCTATTGCAAGATCATCTGCACAGTAGTTTAGTTATTATTTTGATTTTACCATCCAATACAACCCCAAAAGTTCATCCAGGCACACATACATACAACACCCACAGCTACACATACACGTGTACACATATTTTTGTAATTATAAATGTATACAATGGGGGCAGCTTCAATTTTCACAACTTTCCTTTTATATTACCACATTTTCCCATTTTAGATACAGTTTCTTTTCTCCAAATTGTTCATATCACTTCAAATTCTGATTCTGTCATCCAACGTATCTGTACTATAATGTCATCTTCATATTTGATGATCATGAGCCCTCACACTTCATCCAAGCCATTGACAGAAAAGTTGAACAAGACAAGAAGAAGGACAGAGCCTGTAGGCTGTTGCCAGCCCCTGTCCTCAAGACTGGTGTTGATCCATTCATTGCCATTCCTATGGAGCATCTTTCAACCAGGTACAAAACCAGTCCATCCTACCTCCACCAGCCCTCTTTCCTCAGTCTTTTCTACAAAGAGATCCTGGAAGACTTTGAGAAATAACTTGTGCAAAGCTAGATATGCAGTGTCAACTTCTTTCCCTGGTCCCCCACAGGAGGCTGTACATACTCTGGAGTTAAATGAGGTTAGTCTGGTTTGACTCTTGGAAAGTTCATGCCATGACCCAGGGGATGCGGTCCTCTCTTTGCAGGATTAGGATTTCAGAATGTGGGGGCTGAAGAGGATTGCAGAGATGCGCGCATCCGGCCTCATCCTTCCACAAATGAGTCTCAGGCTTGAAATAACTGTCCATGGTCACACAGCTAGTCGGAGCTTGAAATGTATTTATAACTTATATTCCCCTTTTCACACTGAGGAGGAGTGGAATTGACTTCAATAAAAGCACTTCTCAAAATACAGTCTATGGAATATTACTTCTAGGCTAAAAAAATGTTCCCATGTTCAAATGCATCTGAAAACCTCAGGCCTTGCTGTGTGAGTGGTTCACAGTTTATTTATTTACTAATATTTAATAATTGTGCCTTATGCATCAGATGCTGTATTAGGCACAGGGCTATGATAGCAAACAAGATCTCAGATAGACTTCTTTCTAGAGGGAGAGGCAAATATTAAATAACAAATTACTCAAATAGAATTACTACTATGAATTACAACTTGCTCTGAAAGAAATTGATAGAGTTCTAAGAGATGGGCAGAGTGTAAGATATGGCTTATCTGAGAAAATGATATTTAAATATGTAAGAACACTCAGATAAGAAATATCTTATCATGTTCAACAACATGAGAGAACAAGAGGAAGGTGTCTGCCTTGATCCTGGGAAGAACACACAGAGCTCAAGAAGGGATTTGTTGAAAATGTTAGAGGAAAAATATATAAATATGAATAGGAAGTGCATTGATGCGTTTTGAGGAATGAAAGGATGACCTAACCTCATTAGCATTTTGAAAATATTCCACTTGCTGCTCTGTGGAGACAGTATTGTAAGGTTAAGAGGGAAAATCCAGGAACCTGTTAGGGAAATTGGGGTAAAGTTCTAGAATAGGAAAGAAAGCCTATTGAATACGACCCATTGTAGAAAAGGATCTAGTAAACAAACGCCTAGCCTCCATTGTTGCTCCCCAATATTTTCCACGTTAATTTGACCACACACCATTCCTTAAGTAATACCTATTTCACGCCATGAAATTCTGAGGAATACACGGAAGAGATCCTGGGGAGAGGGGGTTGGCGGGGTGATGGGGGAGATAAGGACACATATGTAATACCGTAATCAATAAAGAAATTAAAAAAAGAGATGCTGCTTTGGGGTATCTTAGGTTCTAAAATTAGAATAGCTGTTGTCATTTGCTTGATTTGGATTTTTCTTTGCTTCTCTCTTTTCTTTATCAGAATATGAGCCATTTGTTTATGAGGGTCACCCTGGTGCTAGCTGTTTTACTTGCATTCAAATTGCCAGGAATCACGCTTAGAAAAAGACAAACCCATGGAGTAATCCCAATATGTAAGCATGTTTACTTGTGTATCCTTTCATTCCTCACCTCCCTCAGCTCACCCTGCTGCCTGTCCTCAGAATAGAATTCTAATTGCTCATTAATATGTAGGAAAACTCCTACATAAAAAATTACCTTCCAGACTAATTAAGCAGCAACGGAGTTTGCATTTGGATACATTTCCATGTGCTGAAGTAATCTTATTTTTAAATAAGGGATGAAGAGTAAGAGGACTGGAAGGAGGCAGCGAGGTGTCGGTATAAAATAATAATAAAATTCAACATGGGTCGTGTGATTCCTGTACATGAGCTCTGTGAGGCAGGGTTCTGATACTTCACTGTGCACATGGATTATGGGGGGCCTGGTTGAGTGCAGGTCCTAATTCAGTAGCTCTGAGTGGGGCCTGAGATGCTGCCTCCCAGTGATGCTTCTAGACCTTGTCAGTAGCAAGGGTGTGAAGCGCCATTTCAATTTTGCATTGGGAATCGGCATATTACTTGTTTTAGCAACTGGTCATAGAAAACCCCAACTCCGACCATCTTAAATAAGGACACCACTTGTTTTCTCGCACACAATGCATCCAGCGAAAGGACGGTGCCAGCTATGATCAGTCAGTATTTCTATGAATTCATCAGAGATGCAGGCTGCTTCAGTCTCCCCCTCTGCTCTCCTCAGCAGTACCCCCATCCTAAGGCTACCTCTCCTGTTCATGACATAGATAGAGCCATGCCAATGTCCTATTCAGATATAACACCATCCAAAGGAAAACATACCTTTTCTACAGTTTTCTTAATAATAATAATAATAATAATAATAATAATAATAATAATAATGATGATGATACCTTGACAAAGGGCTCCCAGCAGATACCTTTCGCATTTACTGGCCAGATCAGCATAAAATATTTGTCAACAGTGGACACTATGGGTATTCTAGCATCTTCCTTCAGCCCAAGCCCAGGACATCTGCAATGTATTGGGCACACCCATTTATGCCCTGATTTCTTCCTGAGAAACAGCATCTCTGAGCCTGATGGCCACCTCTGCACTTTGCTCAGCCTGTGGAAATGCCAGAGTTGAGGTCCTAAGTAACAACCTTAAACAAGCGAGGGTGGGAACTGAAATTGCTTAGGGGAAAAT
The DNA here is from genome assembly GCA_011751065.1 of Lasiurus cinereus. NCBI lineage: Eukaryota > Metazoa > Chordata > Mammalia > Chiroptera > Vespertilionidae > Lasiurus > Lasiurus cinereus. The sequence goes on from JAAGEH010000124.1 coordinate 2,766,010, forward strand.
TCTGAGTCCTACATTACATCTGCAGCAGCCATACCTCCCAGTGGCCTCAAAGGAAGGGAACCCATTCACTCACCCTTGGTGGCTTTTGATGCTTTCCCTTCTCACTACACGGCTCCTTCACACTCCTTCTTAGGATCATGTCCTGATAACGTACTTGAACCTACAACTTTGTGTTGAGTTCTGCTTTGGGGGAACAAGTTAGAATATCACAACTAGACCTACTGGGGAATGGGAATACCCCAACTGTTTTAGATGAATGGGTTGAAATCAGGGACCCCAGACCAGCAGCATCAGCCTCTGCTGGGAACTCCCTAGAAACACAGGTGTCAGTGTTCCTCCTCAGACCCAAGGGGCCGGGCTCTCTGGGGTTGGAGCCCAGATATGTGCATTTTAACAAGCTACCCTGATGACATACGTGCTTGTGATGTTTACATATTACTGGTTTTGATTAATTGGAATACATCCCTGGTTCTAGGGAAGAATAGCCTCCCATGAATCATCTGATCATGATGAGGACAGATATCTGAACGAAATCACATTTCCATTAAGGAGAGTGAGGTGTGATGGCAAGGGGCAATAGATGCTTCAAAACCACCATTTCTGCTTCCTGCTAGGGAAGTGCACAGCGTAAAAGCAAGTTGCCCCAAACCTCAGAACCCTGGCTTATGACAACAGTCACAGAGCTCCTGACCCGGTCCCTATAGCTCTGTGGTCACTGACAGCTTTAGGGCAAGGTTGAAGAGGGAAGGCTACTGAGGTCAAGGTTTCCCTTGCAGCATGTGTTCCTTTAGTGGCAACAAATCCCCTGAAAATGCAGACAGGGACAGAGTTCTGATATTCATATCTAGCATAAGACCCATGAGCATTATAAGGGGAGAGGTAATACTACAACATGAGGCTTTTGTTCATGTTAGACTAACACCCTAGGGGAAAGAGTTCCTTGTATTGCTTTAATGTCAGGCTTTCTCCTGTCCTCCGATGGGCATAACTCTGGGCTGCCTCTGATTTTCAATCAGTAAGTGAGAAAGCAGCTGTTGAGTGCCTCGAGTGTCTAGAAAAGTGGTCGGCAAACTGTGGCTCTTGAGCCACATGTGGCTCTCGAGCCTAGTATCACCCGTGTGTATCTGTTGACTAATGAGTTTCCCAACCACTGTTATAGGGGCTTAGTCACAAGGAACAACAACAGCCTGTAATTATTAAAATCAAGAGTCTAGGTCAGTGGTCGGCAAACTCATTAGTCAACTGAGCGGCAAACTGCAGTTTCCGACCACTGGTCTAGAAGGATCCCATGAGCTGTGGGGACCACAAAGTGTACGTGCAGAAGTGTAGGAGACATGGACCTTCCCAGGAACTCAGATCTGTTTGTAAAAGCCAAATAAACATATTTAGATTTAACATCTATTGAGCTATTGAAATGTTCCAGAAGCTCTGCTGAGTGATTTTACACATATTATTTTATTTAAAGACAAACACACCATCCACTGTTTTGTTTGCATGAAACTAGTATGAAGTAATACTGAATGTCAACTGTAATTGGAAAACTAAAAATGAATTAATGTAAACACACACACATACTCATTAATAAAGGATAACACAATAACAGCATAAAATCAAATACTAAATTGTGACTGAAATGGTTCTGAGAAGAGACAAACTATCATGAGGGAGAAAAGAACTATAAAGAGAAAAGCTATCATTAATTTACTACACGATCGTGGCCTACTCATTGCTCGCGTGGGACAGTTGCTGTGGAAAGTGAGGGCATTGGATGAGATGAGCTTACCCAGAAATGGCATTCTGTGGGAGATTCCTCTTTAGGACAACAGCTATGCAACAACAACTGTAAGTTTGGGAGGAAGTGGTACAAAAGCACAGTGGAAACATTTAGAAATATGATCGGCAATACTGAAAAGGTGTGTTTCCCCAAAGACCTCTCAGAACCTTGAAGATGCTTATGCATTTTGTGACTCTCCTAGAAGAACACCTTTTTTCGTAGCATTTTGTAAAATTATTTTATTACAAAACCCGCTGTTATATGGTGCTCGGTTATTCCCTTCATATCTCAGAGCTACTGTGGAAAATGCCGGAAATACGTCTCAGGTCTGCTCACATTGGCAACCTTTAACGGATGATTCAAGTTCACTTCAGGGACCAGCAAAGCCACTTACAGTAAGGGTAACAGCAAAGAGAAAAATTGCTGGGATCATGTATCTCTTCTCTAAGAGTGTAGACGGTTACATACCTGTATTTGTCCAATAAATTTACGGTATGTTTTCAGATACATTTGCTAATTTAACCCCCCCTGGCAATCCAGATTTATCTTTTTGTTCTCCATTTTAATTTTTTTTTCAGTGAGAAAACGGAAGCCTGTAATAGTAGCATCTGACTTCCTCTATGCGCTTTCTCTGACCTCTTCACCCGGACTGCTTCATTTTTGCTGAGCTTAAATGCTTATTAGGATTTCTGCCTTGCAGAGTGGACTGTGCTGTGGCTTTCTGTTCTCCAACGCACCTTGCTCTGTATTCTAGACTCCAGAAGAGAGCCCAGCCCTGGGTACGACCTGAGCGTGTCCTGGGAATAAAAACAAACCCACAGGTGGCAAGGATGCTCACATGGAAGACTGGCTGGGCGATGTGCATCATCATCCGAGTCTGGTCCTTGGGAAACTTCTGGCCAGCCACCAGCCTTCGGCGTGCTGTCTGTATTTAAACGTCCCTAATATGACATGAGTTAATCAGTTGCATGTTTATAAAGATCTTTGAGAAATCACAACTCTGCCTGGTAGGGAGTGTATTCTGAAGGCAGATGTCTAATGGGAGAAGCAGGAAGCTCAGGGCTGGGAGACCAGCTGGCTGGGCTCAGTCCCAGGCCCTCTTCCTGGATGGCGTCAGTCATGTCACGCCCCTTCTTCCAGGCTTTTGTCTCTTTGTAATATTTAAGAAAAAGGAGGGGAGCTTTGTAAGGCTCCCTCCAGATCTCACGTACATTTATTTTTTAATGCCAATTGACCAAGTCAAACTCAGCAATCAATGAGGTGACCGGTGTCACAATAGATAGCTCTCCTGGCCATTATTTCAATCAGGACGCTCCAAACCCCCCTCCCCCCAATCCTGCCAGAGAAGATGAAAAGTGTCATTTCTGACCTCAGCACAGGCCTTTGCCTTGAACTCTGCCATGTCTTTCACTTGACCATTTCCAGCTAGGTTTTTTTTTTTTCCCCCCGGCGAGACCAGACTTTTCTGAAAGAGTGTAAACTTCTCTGAATGATATTTGAAAATAAAATAGAATTGATTTCACAGCTCCTTGAACCTCTCCTATCAAGAATTGATTTTTTCCCTCTTCTGTTTTACACACTTGAAAGTGATTTGAGTGATGACAGTAGAAACTCCAAGATATAAATGTTCTTCAGCCTTTGTCCCTTTCTCTTCAAAATTATCCCTGAGAAAAGAGTGTGTCACACAAGTGCATGTATTTGTACCAAAGCGTCCTTTCCTAGATTCATCTGCATTTGCCTGTGTTTCTGTGAGCTCATCGATCTGCATGCACTGTACAGCTGTCTTTTTATTTCAATGTCTGTGTGCACTATATAGGCAGCAAATGCATTTATGCAGGTGTGTTTTTTTGTGGTTTTTTTTTTTTTTTTTTGTGTGTGTGTGTTTGGTATGTCTGTATCCTAATGCGAGATTCCATATGTGTACTTATAGTCATGCATATTTTAGCAGAGGAGTGTTTTGTATACATCTAGATGCCTGTTTGTAAGCTTGTGGTCTGTGCATAAATTAGCTTATATATGGACAGGTAGGCTTGTGTCTAGGGGCTGTGCAAATGTGTTTACCCATATGCACAGGTCTGTGTAAGTGCCAAGGTAGTCTGGCATTTCAAAGCACACCGAGCTTTACTATTCGCCTTTCTCCCCAAAGAAAGAATAACCAAAGACAACTTTTCTTGGATGCAGCAGACAGCTCCCGTGGGTCTGGATAGTCATTATGGACCATGGAGTGCTCTCTCTGCCAGCCCAGTACTAGCTGTCACTTCCTGGGGCAGGATAAAGTCGCCCAACTGGACTGTATCCTAATTGTCTGGCAAGAAGAGGAGGTGTGGCAGATGCTGCCGATGGACTTGGTCACCCCTCTTTCTGCCACAGCCCAGGGCCTTGGTTGGTTCCCTCGATGTCACTGCTGGAATATTGCACTGGTGCTAGGCCCCTGGTGCTGGACGATTTTTGAGTGACACAAGGGCTGGCTGAGCATGCTGCTGATTGAAATGCTGGGGTAGCAGAAGCTGTCAGTGCCAGACAGGCCCCGCACACCTATTTCCCATCCCTCGCCTGCCTAGATTTGTGTGAACGGCAGTTTTGTGCTTCCTGTCAGTCAACCTGTCCACTCGTAGCTGGAAATACCGCTGGAGTGGTCAGTTTGTGACAGTGATGGCTGGTGAGGGAGGGATGGGGCTCATGTTCAAATAGGCTGTTGGCTTCCTTTAGCAGGGAGAAGGAGACCCCCTTGGGGCCTGTGTCATTGCCTAGGGGGGAATGTGGCCCTCATCGGTTAAGGGTAGAGTATGGCTCAGAGACTCACCACAGATACTGAGGAGAGGGTGCGTTTGCATGGACTGGGGAGGGAAGGGGTGTGAAGGTGAGGGGCTTGGGTTAAAGAACGACATACTAGATTGGTAGTTTGTACACCTAGGCTCAGGTCTTCATCCTTCCCCTAGTGGGCTGCAGGACTTTAGACAAGGTCCTTTAGACCAGTGGTTCTCAACCTTTCTAATGCCGTGACCCTTTAATACAGTTCCTCATGTTGCGGTGACCTCCAACCATAAAGTTATTTTTGTTGCTACTTCATAACTATAATTTCGCTACTGTTATGAATTGTAATGTAAATATCTGTGTTTTCTGCTGGTCTTAGGTGTCCCTGCTAGTGGTTCTTAACCTGTGGGTCGCGACCCAGAGGTTGAGAACTGCTGCTGTAGAGCCTAAACCATCGGAAAACACAGATATTTACATTATGATTCATTAACAGTAGCAAGATTATAGTTATGAAGTAGCAACAAAAATAATTTTGTGGTTGGGGGGTCACCACAACATGAGGAACTGTATTAAAGGGTCGTGGCATTAGAAAGGTTGAGAATCACTGCTTTAGACAAGTCCCACAACAAGGTCCCCATGGACCCACCTCTAACCAAACAACCAATCCTGTGCGCTCACCTCTTAGATACCCCTCTATTCTATCCTCTCCACCACCACCTGAGCCCAGCCTGACCAGCATCCTCTTTGGCCTGGTTTTGCACTGACTCCCCCAATGGCCTCCTGCTCCCACTGTGCCCCTTTGAAATGCATTCTCCACACTGAAGCCAGAATGGTCATATAGGAACCGAATACTCCTGCCTCCTCTCCACTTAAAGCCCTTTATGATCGTTCCATCATCTTTAGGCTGACTTAGAAGTCCATTGCCCGTGAGGATCTCCATGGTCAGCTCTATCTCCACAGCCCCATCTTTCCACCTTCTGCTCCTCACAGTGAGTTCTAACCATTATTAATGTCTTTCATGCACTAGAGCAAGTTATGTTCCTCTGCAGCTCTCAGCCTCTCATGAGGTCCCTTTACCTGAAATGCAGTTTTCTACTCAATCCATCTGACCAGTTCCCACACATCTGTCCAGTTTAGGCTTAAACATATTTCTTTTGAGAGGATTTGTACGGATGGATCCCAAGGCAGAGGAAACACTCTTGCCAAATCACTCTCTACCACATTCTACTTCATTTGCATAAAACTGATTATATAGCACTAGAAGTGATTGCTTAATTGATAGTCTTCCTTGTTAAAATTCATGCTGTTTTAGGGCAGAACTCAGGTCTGAGTATTCACTTCCATTGCTCTATTGCCTACCACAGTGCGGAGCACATAGAAAATACCCCACAAATGTGTGCAAAGGAAACTAATAAATGAATGCCAATTAATAATTTATTACATACGGTTATAATAAATTATTGCGTGTGAAGGACTTCGTAAATGCATTTGACAGCATGTTACTGAAAGTAGGGGCTTGTTTTATATACCACTGAACTTCTTTTATCATGCCAATAAATTGTGGAGTACAGAGTAGGCTATCAATATTTAATAAATTAATAAACTTTAAAATAAGTATCTCATGTTATGTTATATACATATTTGGAATATATCAAGTTTTTAAACTTTTCCCAACTAAGTACTTGTAACATTAAGGAAGGTGACCCTAGAAGACCTGGATATAAGTCAAGCTGGATAACCATAAGGAAAAAAATCCCTTTCAAGTCTTGAGTTAGAGCTCAAAATCCATGTACATTCTCCATTGGCTACCACATTGTGTCTGTGTTATTTTTTTATGGTAAATATAAGTTTACCTTCATTGCCATGAGCACAACTACTAATTGAGAAAAATATGCCATGTATATCATCTGGCTTTGCACACTTTCTGGCACATGGCCATTTACCATGGCCAATCGGCTTATTCTACCTGGAGAATGAGTGAAATCCCAATGGCTAATTCAGAAGCCATGTTGTGGTTGGAGATAGGATGTGGAGCTGGTGGTCTGCCAAATATCAAACTCATTTGGGGGTAAGGTTTTGGGGATGTCTCCTACAAACTAATCCAGGAGCTAACGCAGACAGGAGTAATTGTTCACTGATAGCACATAGCTAGTGGAATCTGTCTCTTGCTTCTCCTAAAAATGTCCTCTCTTTTCTCTGGTAGCCTCCCTCTGCCTTTTCTCCTATCTGCCTGTTGTAATTGCACACACTGACTCATGCCCTTCCATTCTCTCATGCATAGAATGCAAAGCTTTTGGAGGCCTGTTACATTAGTATTATCTTATCCTCATATACCTTCACCATGGAATACATTCTGCAAATGTAATTAGCCGGCAATGTATTCCCTCTGCCTAATCATTAGTGAAGTTGAATAACTTGATGAAAAAGAAAAAGAAGTAACTTGTTCTAATGCTGCATACAGAATAAAGAACTCTGGCCTTTTTTAACCTCTCGCGCTTACTGTGAGGGAGGACCCAAGTGATGGAAGTCCAAGACAATCAGAAGTCAGAGAGAGAAATACAATGGGATTCGACAGCATTTTTAAAGTAGTTCTAAATAAAGAATACCGTGGAGCTTATCTAGAACAATGCAGTTGTGCGTGGCACAAAGCTGTCCCATTTATTTCTGAAGATTGTTTTCTCCTCTATATACTAGGTAAGCAATTTTCAAAACTATTTAGCTATTTCAGTGGCAACAACTTGTATACTATTGCCATTCTTCGGGAGGCCTCCCTGAAGAGTCTGGGGTCCTACTTTGATTGTCCTGGCCTCAAAAAAATCATTTTTTAATTTACATTACATTTTTTATTTTACATTACATTTATTTTATTCTTTTAAAATATTGTTGAAAGTGTTATATATGCCCCCCTTCCCCCCCATTGAACTCTTCTAGCCCATCCCCACCCCAGACCTCCACCACCCTATTGGCTGTGTCCATGGGTTATGCATATATGCATGCAAGTTCTTTGGTCTCTTCCCATCTACCGACACCTCACCTCTGAGATTCGACAGTCTGTTCCTTGCTTCTATGACTCTGTATCTATTTTGTCCCACAGTTTATTTCGTTCATTAGATTTCACATATGAGTGAGATCATGCGATGCTTGTCTTTCTCTGACTGGGTTCGCAGTCACTGATTTCAGAGTATTTCTTTTCTATTTTTTTCTTCTGAATCAACAAAGCAATTAGGTAACCTTGTCTTTGTTCTAGCTTCGTTTCCCGGGGAAATTTCTCCTGCTTTTTGGGAACAGGCCAGGCCATGGCCCTAGAGAGTTGACGTTTGTGTCACTTTCAGAAATTGCTCTAGAATGGTCTAAAACAACAAAGGCAGCTGCTACACAACACATTGGCCACCTAACTCAGAGAAAGTAGCATCCGAGAAGAAATCAAATACCTTTATATATGCAGTGTTATCTCCTTCTACCACTTATCTTCACCTGAAAGTGTTATTCTAAGCTATAAATAAATGTGTGTGAATTATTTGAATATTATGTCACTAAAACATACAACAGTGCGAGGCAGTAACAAGATTGCTGGCCAGGAGGTTAGAACAAACGATCTTTGCTATTTAACAAACTTTGTGGTTTCCACTCATTAATTCCCCTCTCTGAGCCTTGTTTTCTGTCTTAAATGAAATAATATGAACTGTATGTTTCACCCAATTGGACTTGGAGTAGGTCAGGATAAAGATCGCCATTTACTGATTACTGATTTTTGTCCACACAGTGCCAAATACAATATAAATAGTTGAGGATAAATTAGTGTTTATTGAGTAGAATTGATGGGTTGTTGTGAGGTTGACTTGAATAAATGTATGAGTGCAAATTATGAGTAATCATTATCATCGCCATTATTATTAACTGCGACAATTGTGGGATTGACTTTAACTGTTACCTGAGAGGAATCTGCAATACCTCAAAAATTTTAAATTCATGAAGCACTGCCAAAACATGTGCCAACTTTAGTGTTTTGTCAGTTTGTTCTGGTTAGTGCAAAATGTATCTTTATTTCTAGTGGTAAGCATGTGACCAAACCTAATGGTCAGAGTTAAGAATATCCATAAATTTTGTACAAGAGTGCAGATGATCCTTCCTGAGTCCAGAATTGTGGTCTTATGCAAACATGCCATTGCCTAAAGAGAATCAGATGTGTCAAATCACCGAGGGTGAAAAGCAAATTGGAAAATAATATTAAAATTGAAGCCAGAAAAGATGAAGTATAGTCCATCACTTTCTGTGCTATCATGAGTGGCAGGCAGAATTCCAAGCTGGCTTTCAGGATTTCCACCTCATGGTGTACATACTCTCTACAATCCTCTCCCTCCCCACACATGGCTGAACTTGTGATTAAGATGAGATATCCCTCCCATGGGTAAGTAACATTATATGGCAAGGGTGACAGGATTTCCCGATGCAATAAATGCCCCTAAATAGTTGATTTTAAATTAATCAAGAGGGAGATAATTGTCAGTGGGTCTGACTTAGTCAGTTGAGGTCTCTAAATGATGGTCTATAAGTTAGAGAGATTCAAAGCAACATAGATGCTTTCCTTCTGGCCTTGAAGTCACAAGCATCCTGTTCTGGAGAGCACCACATGGCAGGGAATCATGGGAAAGTGAGGGCTTCAGACCTACAGTCACAAGCAATTGAATTCTGCCAACAACAAGCAAATATGGAAGAGGATTGTGACTTCAGAGATCATGGCCCTGACTCAAACCTGGTGGACTCTGAACAAATGACCAGCTCACCTTCACCCAGACTCCTGGCTGACAGAGCTGTGAGGTAATAATTACATGTGATTATCCACTGCAAAATTTGTGGTGATTTATCGTGCAGAAATAGAAAACTCATGCACTTTATCTAAATTGTCATCCTTGTGACCTCACTATTAAAAGAGTCCAGAATACAACCTCTAAGGTTTTAAAATGTTCAAGAACTAACCCAATGAAAAATACACTCATCATTTATATTCCTCAAAATGTGCTTAAATTCCACTTCTTGTCCTAGATTAACTTAACACGCATTCAAACTTCCCAGCTGTCTTCTCCTCCTATTGGTTCCTAATCAGTTCTACTACATATGGTTCATATATTGGCTAAAAGGCTCACCAGCTATCCAGTGCCAAAGCTACAAACCTTGGATTCCTTCTCTATTCCCACCTCTCCTGATTTCCTCACATAGGATCAGTGGTCATATACAAGAAATGTCCTTTATCTCTGGCCTCTCTTCTGCTTCCCTATTATTTATCTGGACAAATCCTATGGCGTTTGCACATATTGTCACTTCCCATTTATTCCGATTTTTTGTTATTTTATTTTTATTTTTTATATTTTATCTTTATAAAGAGAAAGCTTCTGTATTCACTCTCTTGCTGAAATATGCCTAAGGGCTCCTCCACATGGCTGTCTGTGTTTTCAAAATCCAGCTCCAGCCCTCTTGCCTCCTTTCCAGTCTTGTTTCCTATGTGTCACACTTCACTTCCCATAAATGGATGGGCTCAATCCTCCCTCCCAAAGAGGGTATGTTGATGTCCTAACCTCTGGTGTCTGTGACTGTGACCTTAGAAATAGGGTTATTGTAGATATAAATAATCATATTCCGAAGGAGATCATTAGCCCTAATCCAGTAAGACTTGCATCCCTTATAAGAGGAAAAATTATAAACAGACACACAGAGAGGAGAAAGCCATGTGAAGAGAGACACACACAGGGAGAGGACCACTGTGTGAAGACAGAGACAAAGAGTGGAGGTATGTTGCCACAAACCAAGGAACGTGTGTGGCTACCAGAAGCTGGGACAGGTGAGGAAGGGCCCTCTCCTAGACACTTTTGAGGCAGTGTGTCCCTAATAACACCTTCCTTTTCCACTTCTCGCCTTCACAACTATGACACAATACATTTTTGTTGTCCTGAGCCATCAGTTTGTGGTACTGTGTTATGGGAGTTCTAGGAAATTAATACCATGGATATGCCAACCCTTTCAATTATCCATGACTTTGAACAAGCTACGCCCTTTGGAGAAATTCCATGAATATATTTCAGGGTGTAGTAAATAAAACACAGCCTCAGAAGAACCTTCTAGGAGAGCCTCCGTCCAAGTTTGCTCTCTTTTCCTGATTTTTCTCAAAGCAAGTTTTCTGATGCCTGTTACAGGGCTTCTTACACCAGATTGTGCAGGCATGATGCTTTGGGCAGTTTCCTGCAGTGGACTGAAAACTTAGGGAGCAGGGATTATGGCATTTAGTTCTCCACATATGCTTGTTGAATACAATAAATTAGTCCGAAGAAGAATAAAATCTTTGGCAGCCTCATGCATCCAGTGAGAATTCACTTTGAAAACAAATACTCTATTTTTAAATGAATTTGTCCTTTAGACATCTTGTAAGATAGGACTGTTATTTCCAATTTAGAGATGAATAAAGCAAGGCTTTCTAAATGTTGGTTCCATTTATCCTTTTTCTCCCAATAGATAAATAAGCCTGAGGGGCCAGAGGCTGGGTACTAACTCTTGCCCAGATTTTACTATGCTATATTCATTTGGGGAACTGAGTCATTTTTTTTTCATGATCATGAGACTGATCAGCTGATGAAATTTATAATGGAAATTTAAAAAATAAAAATTACTTTAAAAGGCTTGAGGTGAAATATGTGATGTAATCCTTATAAATCCAGCATTTATCATGAGTTCATTGACACAAAGAATAAATTATATGTATAGCATTATAATGATATAATATCTCATATTCCTCGATGGCTTGTGGAATTGAATGGTCTGTCTGGTGCAGTTTATGAAAGAAAAGAGAGACAAGAATGAATGTTGAGTCATTTGGTATACTGTTCAGGATTTCTACCATCATTTCCCCGTGTTATTGCCATGGTTTAAATAATGGACTGTAAACAACATACGCTCACTTAGACAAGGAGGAAACATTTAATGGGAAATAAAGTCATTTTTTTAAAACATAGGTATTATTTTCTCCTTTTTCCCCCCTAAACTCAGTCTCTCTGACTCCGTCTTCATGTCTTTTTGTCTCTTAATGTTTCAGCCTTTACCAATTACCCAATCCAGTTGAGTCCAATTTCCCCACTCGCAGATTTGTGGTTAGGGGGCCATAAATGTACGGACAAACCACCATCAGTGTGTTGACGTGGGAAAATATGGTCTTCTGTTCTGTTCCCCCTCGAGATAAATGGGCTTGATAGAGAGCTTTCCTTCCCTATACGAATGGCTTCCTGCCCCAAGGAACTGAAGTGGGAGAATTAACCTGAACATGGCTTGGCCAGTATTAGTCTCCTGAGTACCAGCCCAGTATGCAGCAGACATCTAACAAATGTTGAATGACTTCAGGTTTTCAGTTTCATTTATGCCCTGGTATAGAGGGAATGGTGGAAAGTAAATTTCTGTGCTCAATAAATTTTTGCCTTGACATTCAATGTCATCATGACCATCTGGATGTAACAATAACCAAAGCAACAACAATAATGGCAATAAGGGAATAATAATTGCAATGGAAAAGTAGCCAACAATGACTGAATACTTATTATTTATGCGTGCATTTTTCTCTGCATAAAACTAATTTCCTAATTCCACATGTGAAGTGAGAGAAGGTTCTTTCATTCTATAGCAGTGGACTCGTACAGTGGATGCACAGATGTATTAAACTAAAGCATGCTTTACTGCCATCTCCCACCACCTCACTGGCAAGAAAAAGGAGGGTCCCATGTCTAGAATAGAATAAGGGCTAATTATTACCTTTACCATTTCAAGTTTGTCAATATTGATGAGGATCGCAAATACCACTCATGTTCCAGAGAAGAGTGTGAGTTCCCTATAAATGTTGAGCATGTTGTGGTCAGTCGGTCAGAACAGATACAATTTCAGCAAGCCCGATAGACACACAGCAGGGGCACGTGCTGTTTTATTAGTCAGATTAATCCAGATGAGGTTGCAGCAACCAATAGCCCCAAAAGTCCAGTGGTTTGACCGAACAAAGCTCATTCTTCCTTTACACCTTAAGAACATCCCACATTTGGGAAGATTTCCGTTCATATTTGAACAAGGCTAACCAAGTTCCTTACTGAACATCGCTGGAAGCAGCAGAAAGAAGAAAGAGACAGACATGCACCCGACCCCAAAGCCACACATAATCTGGCCTCTAATTCTCTCTCTGACTTCATTTCCTACTGATCTACTCTCTGTTCACTGAACTCTCATTGGCAGCCTCTCACTGTTCCTTTAAAGCTCAGACATGCTCCTGGCTGATGAGCCCTTGAGCTTGCTGTTCCTTGCTTTTGGGATGTTCTTTCTCAGATGTATGCATAGCTCCCTCCTCTCCTCCTTAAGGCTTTGTTTACATGCTTTCTTCTCAATATAAAACTTCACACTTCATTTTCTGCCTGCAATAATCCAGGCACCCCTTTTTATTTTATTATTTTTCCCCTCTGGAACTTATTGCTTTTAAAATACTCTATCATTTACCTATTAATTTTGTTCTCCATGTCTCCCACTAGAATTTAAGATTGCTGTCTGTTTCGTTGATCTGTGTATTTCTAGTACTTAGAAAAACCAGTACTTAGAAAAATGCCAGTTGACTGTACTTTTTTTTTTAATTGATGAATGAATGAATGAATGAATGGGGTTAATTTGATGTGGTTTGAACTCTTAGTAAGAGCAACTTGGGATTAAAGGACCAGTCTGTCCATGCACACAAAAATTCATCAATCTTCTTAAGTAACATCACTAAAAACCAATTCTTCTCTTACTATCCAAGCATAGCAAATGCAGTAAGAACCAAACTACAGTGCTCCAGCAAAACCCCATCATCTTGTGTGTAATCTACCGTCTCCAGGCTAAATACATTTTAGGGAATGGTCTAATAGCCACAGGGAGAAAGCTTCATTTCAAGGTATCATTTGATTGGAGGTTCCGGACCACAGAAGGTATTTTACTATGACTAATTTACTCCTTAACCTCAAACATAGGGTTCTGGGGAATTTTAGCTAAATCCCCTTTACGTCTCTCTTAAAAGAGCTCACTGATATTTGTCATACAATTAAAGTTGGTTTCCTCTCTTCAGAGGAAAAAAAGAGAGATGAAGAAAGAAGAAGAAAGTAGAAAGATTTGCATTGTATTATTAAAAAAATCAATTACATGTATTTTTTTAAAAAGCATATGAAATTCTTGCCATGTTCCTGTGAGAACTCTCTCTAGAAATCATGCTTAGCATGTGCTGATAATATTGCTAGTAGAAGTTGTTAAGGATTTGCTCAATGAACCTCCTGCCACTAGAAGAAAAAGTTGGAGTTTTCAGGAACCCCATAAGTACCATCCCATTATTTTCCCAAGTATAACTACATTAAGAAACAGACAAAGGAATCAGACAGACATCAAAGTGTTTGTGTTATTAGAAATAAAGTTATATTAGAACAGGTAATCTCATCTGCAACCACAGTTGGTGTTCTGAAATTTCATTCTGTAATATGTACACCAGCTTTTTGGAAGGGCGAGATCTACTCCATCACCCGATCTCCTGTAAATTTAGGACACAAGTGAACCAAGAAGACTATTTCTTGGCACTCTGAATGAGAGCTCCCCTGAGGTCCTGAGATGATCATGCTGAATTCCTTGTCTCAACTCTGCCAAGTAGGGGATTTACTTCTCTCTTGATAATGAGAAGTCAGAAACATTTCTCAATTTTGTTCCCCGGAAATTCTTTTTTCCCTTGAATGGCAATGTGAAGAATGGGCAATTTTTTTCTTCCTTAGCAAAATTAGCCCCAATCAGAACTTACCATTCATTGTCTACACAAAAGATAATCAAATAGAAGGAAAACAACAACTTCTCAACTTTCAAGTAATTATCTAACTACAACAGAACCCTTTGTGTCTGACTACTTAATGCTTAAAAACAAAATGTGCGTAAGGATAGTGAGAATGACTGGGAGGCTTGGGTTTTTAATAAAAAAAGAAATTTTGGTAGAGAGATGAAACCATTTATATTGGCTAAAGTTTGTGTAATATCCAGATGTTATCAAATAGCTTGGAGTGGAGAAGGATTGCAAAATATGTTGTCAGTCAATATCTGTCACTGGATGCCCTTAAAAGCATGTTTCTTTATTATGAAGAATCAAGGCCAGGTAGACTGTCCTAGCTTATTTTGGCAAAAAAAAATAAGACAACTAGATTCAAGTGTTACCTATTTAATAGGTCAGGAGGCTGGCACTGAGATTCACTGACTGATGGGAAAACTCTCAGTGGACTAGCACCCAAATCTCCACCTTTGCACCAATCCCAATCTTCTAATCATTTTATTTTGCATTCCTTTCTTGCTCATAGCATTTCCCATTGGTATTTCAGTGTACAGGATGAATCAATTTTCTTTGCCAGCATAATAGCTGAAAAAGACATAGTGAGTTTCAATTTCATGTACATGAAACTGAAGGCAGTCAATTATTTGATTCTATTAAATCACCAAAGGCAATGAACTATATGGTAAATTTCCTGAGGATGGGGACTGAATTCACAGCATTGCTTAGATAATAGAGCCTTAACATGTACTTTTGTAATAAATGAATAAATGTTCTGTCTTGGATATGACTGTGGTTTATGACGGATTGTGGGCGACTATTGTGTGAAATTTGGTGAGATTGTTGCTCTATTATCTTCATTTACTGCATCTCTTATAAGAACCTATCTCTTTCCTCAATTCTCATATTGCCTTATGATGGAGGACTTAAAACGTGGACAAGTTTTGAAGCCTAATTATTACTTATACTCCGCCACTGAAACTTGTCAAGTATTTAGTGCTCCATGTTCAACCCTTGTTCTCATTTTGGAAAAAAAAAAAGTAGAGAAAATCCCCCCCACCAATCCTCATTGGAAATGTTTTGCTGGGAGCTGGAGAGTGGGTATAGCACTTGGCTTAGGATCGGCAACCAAGAGGCCCTGCCCATGACTTTGTCTCTTGGGGGGCTGATTTAGGGATGCACAGATGCAGGGGTGTGAGGGTACGGTGGCCAATGGCAGCAGCCAGGGCCCTCACTAGCTGCAGCACTGGGCTTCCAGTATGTGCAGCCTCTCTTGATTTCTGCACATTTTAGGATCCATGACTTGACTACTGTCGGGCCTGTAAACTATGCATTATTCATTCAATCAATGTTTTTATCACCAAAGTGTCCATTCTCTTTCTATTTTGCTACCCAACACCACAGAGATTAGTACCAGGGAGTGGGTTACAGGCAACTGTCTGCCAGAAAATAAAGGAGGAATTTGGGATAGATGACCTGACCCAGTTGGAGCTGAAGGCACAGCAATTCTTTTAGAATCAGGGATGGGAATGTGGATGCCCACGGCTGGAAGCAGTGGTACAGCTAATTGAAGTGACACCTGTATGTGTCTAGTATAAAGTACCCATTAAAGTAAAAGGTTTGAGAACTGTGCTGTCACAACCCTTAAATAGTATGAAGGACAGGAGCAGCAGAGTGAGGTGTCTATTCCTAATAACACTAAAACCATAAAGATGTTTTTAAAATATATATTGAGTCCTAGGGCCTGTTGTACATTTAAGAAGAAACAAAACTTTTGTAAAAACATTTTTAAAAAATTAAAAAAATGCACAGTATGATGACTGGGGAAGTGCTTTCATACCTTTAAATTTCTGTTTGTTTTTCATCCTGTTACCCACATTTTCTCTAATACCCAAACCATTTATCAACCTAAAGCTTTGCCAACAGCCTTTTTATTTTCTTGTGGAAGTTGCTTTTTTTTTTCTTTTTGGAAAGTGCAATATGGTAACAGAATGTACTTAATACAAAAAATACACTGACCTAAATAAAGAGCGAGAGAGAGGAATGAAAGAGTGGTTGGCTACTTGGAAGTTTAGAACAAGTGACCTCAACTTTGCGGACTCACCATGAAGCTGGGAATTTTGAAGTCAGGAATGTTTTTCTTCTTAAAGTCATGTTTCCAAAGTGTTTTGAGGCACCAACGACTTCCTAGCTCTGGAGATATAAAGGGGTTTTAACTGGAAAATTGATGTTGGACATTCTTCTTTTGGTAAGTGCAGGTTAAAGAGAGCCACCAAGGCTGGTGAAAGAGACTTTGTCCGGATTCCTTTGGCCTCCCAGGGGCTTCTGTCCAGCAAGCCCCAGCAAAGAGGGGTGGGGGGAGGAGGCAATTCCATAAGAAAGAGAAACACGGGTAGCAGAAATCTGGGCTATGGCCTGTGCTCCATGTTCTGTGAAGTCTGTTATTCCATCCTCTCAATGTAAATGGCAAGGCTGGAAGGCACTTCAAAGGTTACAAAATCCAAGTTCCTCCTGAGAATTCTCCAGATCATGCAAGCTAAGGATAAATGTTGCTTTTCTATTTTTACATTCCACCATCCTTTTCCGTGGATGGCAGTAATGATTCTGCTATGCATTAGCCATGGTAAGAGAATGAGGTAACACTAACAGAGATGTTGTAGGGGATGGCCCTGTCAGATATTGTGCTGGCACTGAATATTTGTGAGCACCCCACTTTAACACAGGTAATATCTGTTCATTTTACCAATAAGGAGTTCTTCCTCATCATAACCAAAAAAATGCCTCATTTTTCTTGGAGTCTTTTTCATCAAATCCTATGCTTACTTCACAGTTTCGCTCAAAACCACCCGTTCACTTTACCTGCTTTATGCAACAATCATTTTTTTCCAGCAAATGTTTATTGAGCACTTTTTATATGGCAGGCACTCGGTAAGGCAGGCGAAGAAGAAATTATATTTCTAATCATGTGGTGCTTACAATCTAGTAGAGTAGACGAAGAATAAGGGAAACAAGCAATGAACAGACGGATAACATGGCGACATGCACTCTGCAGGGAATGAATTGTGTCCAATACTGGAAGTAGGCGGCTGCGGAGGTAAGTGCCCTCTCCACTTCCTATGCCCAGTTAGAAGCTTTATGCAAATTAGCCACGGCCGTCCTTTGCCTAAGTCCATGATGAACAAATACGTAGAATAAGCACACAAATCAATGAGGACTGGCAATGTGACAGCGCTCCCTAAGATTTACAGTACAGAACTTACAGAACCCTTCGGCCTTGAGGAGATGACAAATAAAAGAAGTTGTCACGGATGAGATGTGGCAGCTACGCCATGAAGATGGAGGAACGATGTTCTGGGTGGAGGAATAAGCAATATGGAGCCTTCGAGATGGGGAGAACGTAGGGTTTGAGAAACTCAAAATAGCTAAATATTACTAAGGTGCCATGAATTAGAAAGGAATGATAGTGGGGAAACAGGGTGGGACTGAAAAAAGATTCTGGGGCTTTATGTGAACTGTAACTGTACTTCCCTAAGAAATGTTAAGCCAAGAAGTGACATAATCAGATTTGGGTTTGTACTTGGGTGAGTAAATGGGAGGAAGGTAGGAAGGGGGGTACCAGCACTGTACAAGTCTGGCCAAGAGGTAGCAGCCTGGATTAAGTGTTGGCGGGGCCTAAGGATTTGTCTTGTCCATCACTACTAGCAGGCTGGCATCTCTAAGTTGGCAGGGACTGTCCTTTCCACACTGGACCTGTACCAGTTTGGGCACGTGGCAGGAGTGAAAAAGAATAGGGAAGAGAGAACCTCACCCCACATTTTGCATCCTCAGTGCTGCAGGTTGATTTCTCCAGAAGCAAACACTATGATGGGGTGTGAGATGGGGTGTGACCTGAGGGGGTTCCATATTATAATCAACGGATGGATATGGATTAGAGGGGAAGAAGGCAGGACTGGGCAGAGGGAGAAGTTGCTGCCAGGCCCTCCTAACAAAATCCCAGCTTACCCCCTGCAGAGCACTGCCTCTTAAATTGCCCCAGGGAGCCCATGAATCAAAGGCTCAGGCTCCTGAAAGACATTTCCTGTTCCGGACAGAGTCCTGCCTCTGCACCTTCTTTTATTTATACATATATATAATTGATTTTTTTACAGAGAGGAAGGGAGAGAGATAGAGAGCCAGAAACATAGATGAGAGAGAGACATCGGTTAGCCGCCTCCTGCACACCCCACTGTGGAGATGTGCCCGCAAGCAAGGTACATTCCCCCAGCCGGAATCGAACCTGAGACCTTTCAGTCCGCAAGCCGCGGCTCTATCCACTGAGCCAAACCGGTCTTGGCACTCTGCATCTACTAAAACGTGATCATATCTCTGAGTACTTAGTGGGGCCATGGGTCCCTGAAAAGGATGTAAGTCAAAAATCAGGATGATGATGGGAACGGGCTTGGCAGTGAAAAACTGTTCTCCCCAGAGATTTCATTAAGCGCGCCCCCTTCTCGGCTCCTCGGTGTCCCAAAGTGCAAAATTAGAGGCTGGAAACAGATGGCCTTCGCTGACCCTCCCAGTTCTGAAATGGTGAGATTCTGAGAAAGAAAACCCAGTTCAGGAAATCTATTACAGCCATCGCTGTCCTGTTCCATTAGTCCAAATGCATCTAGACTCATCAAAATAGGTTTTGACTCGCAGGGACCAAATGTCTTCATTTAGAAGAGACGGGGAAGGCAGCCTTGCAAATGACACCATTTCTCCCATCGCCATTAGGCTCCGAGCGCTCTGCCAGGGCCGTGACAACCCCACAGCACGCGGCCAATTGGAGCAGAAAAGACAATAACCTTAATGGGGAGGAATTGGGAGCAGGGAGACGCCACAGATTGTATTAGGAGAAATGAAATAATATTTAATTTCCCTGGTCATAAATAATCTGTCTGCCCACATTATGAGCATATCAGAGTTGACAGGAAAAATATTCACCAACATGGGGAAAAGGGTCATTATATTTTCATTATTGGTGGGTAATGAAGGTGGCGGGAGGGAGGGGGGGCTATTAGATATGCTTGTTTTTCGCCCCCCGCCAGATGGAACTACAGTTGCAGAGGAGCTGGTAATCCTCACAATTTGTCATCTGGAGAATAGCAATGATTGTGGCAATCCCTCATTCATATGGGTAAGGTGGCTAGTAGGTTTCAGAGTGTTGCTCCACGGGTTTCCTTAGAAGCACCTCGCTATGTCCTCAAGGATGGGCTAAATATCTTGGCAGGTTACTCAAAGAGCAGAGCAGTGATCCCCAAACTTGGCTTTCTCTTATTGGTTTCAAATTTGGGCTATGCCATCAAACAACCTGTACTATTCATGTGGAACTTCACTTGATTTCATTTAAATAAACTTGATCTTTTACTTAAATTTGTTTTATAGGGTCCTTTCAATAGCACTATCATAAGCAGAAGGTTCAAACCGCTTGCCTAAAATAGAAGTATGTTCGATTTTCATTACTCATTGTATTTATGTTCTATAAAGTCTCCGCAAACACACAATTGGCAAATACGGAACTGATGCACCTACGGGAAATACAGGGATAGGTTGCCATAAACTCAGGACACACAATTTCATCAATACTTAGCCTTCTTAAAAAATGTGTTTCTGTTTTAAGACAGCATATTTAATACATGTTATTGATTTAATATATGTTGTTGCGCTGCTGATTTAATATATGTTGTTGATTCACTAACATTCAGTTCACGGCCAACCATACTACACCTCATGCCTGAGTGGAATTTATCTAACACATAGTTTCTCTGTCAGGCACACTGTTTTGCTTAGGAACACAAGATAGCACTTTTAGCACTGTGCTTAGGAGCCATATTAAAGAACAAAAATCACTACCAATGAAAAATCCACAAAAACGGGGAAGATGTGGTACTAAATAGACCATGAAAAGGACACTGGTTTACAGTGTTTGAGCTGAAATAAGAAGGCAGAGTGCCACCGTGTGCAGCCTTAGGTGGGAGCAGATGAGTGGGGTGACTCACTTTTTTCGTTCGCCATGCCGCATACGTTCACTGCAAAATGCTGCAAGTATTGATTTTGGGGTTGCAAATACATTTTAGCAAGTAGGTGAATTCTCAAATATGAAACCTTCAAATAATGAGTATTGATTTATATCTCCAAAATTAAATCCAATTGAAACAACTAAATTTTATTGAATTCTAAGTAGATATTCCTGCTGGTCCAAGACTCTGAGCATAAGGCCTATTTTTTCTGTGTTAAAAAAAAAAGGATGACACATATCTAGGTTGTGGTTCAATTCCCAGTTGGGGGGAGTACAGGAGTCAACCGATCTATGTTTCTCTCTCACATTGAAGCTTGTGTGTGTGTGTGTGTGTGTGTGTGTGTGTGTGTGTGTGTTTCTCTCTCTCTCAAATCAAGAAATCATATTCTCAGGTGAAGATTAAAAACAAAGGAAGATGGCCGAGGCCAGTTTGGCTTGGTAGATGGAGCATCTGCCTGTGGACTGGAGGGCCCCAGGTTCGATTCTGGTCGGGGGCATGTATCTTGGTTGCAGGTATATCCCTGCTGGGGCGGGGGGGGGCAAGTGGGAGGAAGCTGATCGATGTCCCACTCTCTCATCCATGTTTCTAACTTTGTATCCCTCTCCCTTCCTCTTTGTAAAAAATCAATAAAAATATATTTAAAAACAAAGGAGGATGAAATCAGGGGTTAAAGATCTATTAGCCCCCAAACGGGAGTTTCTCTTTAATGTAACCTGAAGAATTAGAAGAAAGTTATAAGGAAAATAATTTTCTCATGTGATTCACTCTTTCTTAGTGTTAGATCTATATACCACCTGCAATCATTTTGAGAACCTTTTCAGTAACCATAGTTATTTTGTAAGAGCATTTGGAGGACACCAAGGCTACAAAGACTTAGAAATCACCTATATGTCCTGAACCTCAGGTTTTTCTTGGTATTGTGATAGGGAAAAATGGCTATTTTCCCTTCCCAGTTTCTGACTACAAGGTCATAGGTAAACGCACCTGTATTGACAGCTCATTGGAGCTCAGAGATTACTTTGCATTGAATTTTAGTTCCTGAGACAAACGCTTTACTTTTGAGATGTGAGAAGACTGAAGCAAATCATGGGAGTTCAACTGGTTGACCCTATCTCCCCTGTACGGCTAATAATTTTTCCATCCTTCAAAAACCCAGGGGAAGAAATATTTCTCCCCTTTCAAAATGTGCTTCAGAAATCATTTCATTCCCTTGTTTTCTTTTGTTGAGTTCAAGAGCTGCACCTGAACTCAGCAGAAGAGTCATCTTTTGCTATCAAGTTCTCTGTTGGTGATAAGGGACCTTCTGTGGACTTGATTCTTGCATTACAGCTCAGAGTCTCCTTCGGCTTAGATTTGCCTCCAACTGCTTTACCTTAGCAACTTGTATGAAGCCACATAGCAAACACTCCATTTAAATAGACAGTATGAATGAATGAGAAAAGGGTTTAAAATCACCTTACTTTTACCAGAGTTGCATCATTTCACCGATTCATATTGAGTTTATGGTCAAGTAAATATCCAGGGCTCTTTAACTTTTCTTACCAAAACACACTCTGTCAAATCCCAAAGGGCGAAGAAATGAAGGCCAAGGGAGGTTCTGTTCCTCTCCCAAGGTCATGCTAAGGTTGGCCCAAGGTTTCAGGCGCAGAAAGCAAGTCAGCCAATGCCTCAGACCAGTGCTGCTTACAGCCAGGATCGCTGTCCCTCACACTGCAGTTTCACAGGGATTGCTTTCACAGTTTTAAATGCTCCTGCTTCCATCTCACCTCTGGGACCCAAAGGCCATTCTCAGTGTGAGAAGAGAGATGGATTCAGGGAATGAGAATGTGGCCCAAATGAGTAGGACGTGGCTTTTCTCTTCTTGGAGGCAAGTAGCTTTCACTGGGGTCAGTCCAATGATGATGTTTACTGCAAACTCCCTGATCCTCACTGTCTCCAGGCCAATAGGCCTTGATAGCCCACAGAGGCCATTTCTCAAGGGGTGGAGAAATATGGAAGTGAGATTTCTGGCATGTCTCTTTCCTCTCTAATATGCCTCCCAATACCCTTCTTCCAAGGCCCTTGGATGCCTTCAATGACTCCACTTTCTCCCTTTGTCAGCAGTCCTTCCCCCCAAATAAAGCATCATTGGCTTCCTCTCCAGATTGTCTAACAGCTGCTCCTGGTAAGTACCCAAGCAGCTGAGTGTCTATAGGAAATGAAGCATGACAGGCAGCTGGCTGTGGTTACTACAGAGAAATAGAGACACAAAGTTCTTCAGCAGAAACATAGAAAGAGAATTTTGAGTTTGGCAGGGAAAGGGGGGTGGGGGGGATAATAGGATACAAGGAACAGAGGTCAGATTCAAGGTATAGAATACCAGAGACTTATTTGATCATTTCAAATGATTCCCATCGTCAGATACTTAAAAATACAGATTTTTGGATTTCAAAAAAAAAAAGAGAAAATTATCACAAATAAAGAGGGATATTGCATAATGATAAAGAGGTCAATCCCCCCAAGAAGAAATAATAATCCTAAGTGTGTGTATGCGCCTATCAATAGAGCCAAGTACAATTAAGAGTGGAAATTCATGAGGGAAAAACTGAAGGACTGAAAGGAGTAAGAGATATATCCACGATTATAATTGAAAAAGTCAATACTGCTTTTTTTTTTCTTCAGTAATTGGTAGATCAAGTAGAGAGAAAATCAGTAAGAATATAGTTGAGCTAGACAGCACAATCAATCAACTTTATCTAACTGGCATTTATAGAATATTCCTTTAACAACAGCAGAATACATGTTCTTCTCAAGCTCACAGGGGACATTCACCAAGATGTCACATTCTGGGCCATAACACTGACATTACGAAATTAAAAGAATAGAAATAATACAAAGTATACTCTCTGACTACAATGAAATTAAGCAAGAAATCAATATCTGGAAGATAAATGTGAAATCCTCAACTATTTCAAGATTAAACAGCATATTTCTAAATAGCACATTGGTCAAAGATGATATCACAAAAGAAAATTTAAAAATTTTTGATTTAAATAAATATTGAAATATGACTGATTTCAATGTATGGAGAACAATAAACGCAGTGTTAAGAGTAAAATTTATAGCATTAATATATATTTTAGAAAAGAAGAAATATCTAAAATCAAAAACATTTCATTCCATCTCAGGAAAACAGGGAAGTAAAAGCTAATTAAACCTGAAACAAGCAGAATAAAGTAATTAACATAAATCAGAGTAAAAAAAAAATCTATGAATCTGAAAACAATAGGAAAAAAAATCAATTCAACCCTAAACTATTTATTTAAAAAGATCAATAAAATTGATAAACATCTAGTGAGACTAATTATCCTGAGTAAAAAAAAGGCACA
The DNA here is from genome assembly GCA_011751065.1 of Lasiurus cinereus. NCBI lineage: Eukaryota > Metazoa > Chordata > Mammalia > Chiroptera > Vespertilionidae > Lasiurus > Lasiurus cinereus. The sequence continues at coordinate 2,789,788 of JAAGEH010000124.1, forward strand.
CATTTAAATATCAGAAATTTAAGTTGGGTCATCACTAGCAATGCTTTGGACATTAAAAGGATAATAAAGGAAAAGTATAAAAACCAATATACCCACAAATTTTATAATCTAGGGGAAATTTGCAATAAAAGTACTCAATACAAGAAAAATATGATCTGAATATAGCTACACATTTTAAAAATTGTATAATTAATAGCTTCTCCCAAAATCACCACGCCAAGCTGGTTTTATAGGTGAATTCTACTAAACATTAAAAAAAACAACACAGTGATACCAATTCCCCATAATCTCTTCCAGAAAATAGAAGCAGAGAGAACATTTCTTAATTCATTCAATAAGCTTAGCATTACCTTAAAAAAAAAAGACATGATAGAGACAAGAAAGAACTGTAGCCCAATATTCTGTATGAAAAATTCCTCAATAAAATATTACCAAAAAAAAATCTAGTAATGTATACAAAGAATTAATGAATAGCACTAAAGGGAATTTATCCCAGGTAGGCAAGGCTGGTCTCCAAAACTAATCAATATTATCCATTAATCAGCAAGCCAAAGAAGACAAATCACATGATCATTTCACCTGACACAGAAAAGGCATTTGACAATTTCCAACACCCCATAGGGATATTCTCAGAAAACTAAGAATAGAGGGCAGATTCTTCAACTTGGCAAAGAATATCTACAGAAAAACAAACAAACCAACCTGCAAAAAAAAACACAAGTTATAACTCAAATTATAACAAATGATCAGAAACTAGGCACTTTACCCTAAGATCAGAACAGGGTACAGATGTCATACTTTGTCACTGCCAATACAATATCCCCAAATAAGTTACTCTGTTATTCCTGTACATAATATCAATTTTTGAATGAAAATCTATAATTTTAATGTAAATTTCCATATATATTCCAAAACTTTTGAGTTTTATAATTGGGGTCATATTTAACAAGAATCTCTCTACCACAAAGTCATAATTCTCTGGGATTGTGACTTATTTTTCCCCAGGCAGTGATCCAGTTTTCCCAGGGCCATCTATTAACTGATTTGTCCTTTCCCCATTGGTTTTTAGTACCTCTCCATCAGATACTAAGATGCTACATATAAATGGGTTGGGTTTAAGCTCTTTATAGTCTTTATCAAGAATCTTCACATTCTTTTCCTTCACTAGTCTGTTTGACCTTTACTATTTAAATCCATAACATTTTTTTACTATGATTTTTGTCTCCATGTCTGATTGGAACAATTTTCCCTCTTTGCTTTTCTTGTGCAAAGTTTACTTAGGTCTTTGGGAAAGTTTTATTTTTCTATGTACATTTTAGAAAATTTGTCAAAGTCTTCAATGTTTTTAAAGTAAATGTTAAACTTTCCAGGTGTTTCAGGATTGAAGACAATTTTACAAATGCAATTCAGCAAATCTTTAGGGCTTGGAAAAATTGGATAACAGGTAGGGGTCACTTTCTGGCCAGATGCTGTTTAGAATGCTTTATTGCATCGATTTTTCACAGAAACTCCTGATAATGACATGTGTTATTAGCCCTTTTTTATATAGGATGTAGACAAAAGTTAAGGGAATTTGCCAAGTTCACTTTCTTAGAAAATATCACATGAGATTCAGCCTAGTCTGTTTGGCTCTGAAGCAAGTTCTGAGTTATATATCATTTTTCAGATACCCTGTAGTATAGGTTCCATTTCCTCCAGGAAGACAGTCAGCAATGCTTCCATACTCTCTATCCCTAAAGGAAATCATAGTTTCCTTCTTAGAACTCCCATGACTCTTTGGGGTTATGTGTTTACAGCATGAAGAAAAAAAAGAGATGATTGCCCCCAAACAATATAGTTTATTCATCTTTAGGAAGTTGATTATCACTAGTTTATAGATATGCTTCTCTGCATCCTACTCCTAACCCACTAAGGACGAGATTCTCCTATATCCCATGAGTGCCTGAATGTTTAATTTCAGATGGCACCATTGTTTCCAAATGGATATTATCCTTGCCTTCCATTTTCCTTTCTTCTCTGTAGGACTACATTATAGACTTAGTGCTGGTAGCAATGACAGCTGACATTTTTATTAATTTAAAATTGGTGTTTCATTTCTGTAACATCCAATATCGATGATGTACTTCATTATTTTCATTAAGCCCTCAAAGGAAAAACAAAAAAAATTAGTGGCTAAAGTTAGGACACATAAAGTCATTGGTGGCCTCATTCTAGCAGCCCACCAATTCATGAGTTGACTCATAACATAACATAACATAAATGTGTTTATTTGTGCTCAGGTCTTACCTTCCTCCAGCCTGTGAGCTGTATTTGTGCCCATGGAGGTTTGTCTCTACTTTATATGTGATCAGTGAACTTAAATTCAGCCTTTCTGACATGTCAAGAATATTTCAAAAATGAGAAAAAATTTTATTTAATATTATAACATTAATTTGTATAGTGCATATATACATTAATAGTAAAATTAATATTATAATAGAACAAAACATTAAGTGAATTGAGCAGAATGTAAATCTGTAATTACTATAGGATTTTATATATGTATACATATATATACTATATATGTATATATAGTAGGTGGCTATCTCTGAATGGAATCATAGTGACTTATTTTATACTCTTGTTTTCAAATTTTATACATTAAACATTGATATAGACATGGCTAACTATCACCAAAATACATGCCCTCCTTCTATAGTGTGGTATTTGTTAAGAGAAGGGTACTGAACGGGAACTACATTTCCCAGGCCCCCATGTGTCGGGATAGAGTCCTATGATTCCATGCCTGCCTATGGAATGAAAGAGGATGGAAGACATATCACAGTTAAGTCCTGAGACAGTTAAAGGAACAGTGCCTTTTCTATCCACTTTTTCCTTCAGAGTGAACTCTGAGGTCCTAAAAGATGTCAGAGCTACACAATGGAAAGGACCTGTGTCTCAGAAATTACCACTTGGAAGCTGCCTGTTAAATAGGAATATTTACATTAGCAGATTATCTAGGCCAGTGGTCGGAAAACTGTGGCTGGTGAGCCACCTGCAGCTCTTTGGCCCTTTGTGGAATTTGGCTCTTCCACAAAATACCACATGCGGGTGTACACATACAGTGCGATTGAAACTTCGTGGCCCATACGCAAAAGTCAGTTTTTGGCTCTCAAAATAAATTTCCATCGTTGTACTGTTGATATTTAGCTCTGTTGACTAAGGAGTTTGCTAACCACTGATCTAGGCAAAAAATAATCTTCTAATGATAAGCAACTTGCTTTTCCTGAGTTCTCCTAAGAATAGAACAGTTAGGTATATTTTAGGGAGTTGATCCAGGGAGCAGGAGTAAAAGGTTAGTGAAGTGAGGCAGAGGAGGAGGAAAAGGGACTAACTACATGGTTGCCTTCCTGAACTAACCATCACTGCAGGCAGCTGGTGTTCAATACCACCTGGATGCACCCATCTCAGAGCTATCTACCTGCAGAAGAGGAGGGGAAGGCATCCATATATCTGTTGCCAGCTCCCACTGGTCAGGATATGATCCTTCGGACATTGACTCTGGCTTCCGGGTTGCACATGTTCCCAGACAAAACATTTCACATAGCTGTTCCTTGACATGTAATCAGAGAAGTGCTGGGCATAGAGCTAGAAATGCCTCATGTGTATTTGAGGCAAGGTGCAGCTAGGATACACCTGACATGACTGGAATAAGAGGTGAAGTCCAAAGGGCTGAAGTGGTGCACAGAGGTGTTTTGTAGTCACTGAAAATGGTTGACTTATTGCAGTATCTATAATATCTTACCTTAACTAAAATCAGCTATAGTACCCTTATTATCAGAAAACTTCACACACACACACACACACACACACACACACACACACACACACACTTTTTTGTTGGTCCTGCAAAATTGCTCAGAATCCTTATTACAGTACACTTAATTCTTTTTCCTTAAATATATCTTATTGATTTTTTACAGAGAGGAAGGGAAAGGGATTCAGAGCTAGAAACATTGATGAGAGAGAAAAACATTGATCAGCTGCCTCCGGCACGCCCCCTACTGGGGATGTGTCCACAATCAAATTACATGCTCTTTACTAGAATCGAACCTGGGACCTTCCAGTCCTCAGGCCTAAGTTCTATCCACTGAGCCAAACTGGTTTCGTCTACACTTATTTCTTTTGATTTAGTTTGGAAGCCCAACTACCAAGTGAGACATGCTTGATCTTTGGCTCTGTTGATTAACGACTTTGCCAACCACTGTACTTCACAGGGTCTTACTTCATTTCGTTCTCAATGATTCAACCCCCAAACCCACCAATCCCACCTCTAAAACAACATTCAGATTGTCCTGGCTTCCACACCTGTTGCCCTTGCTTCAGTTGGGCCTTTTCCTGTCCAATAACCTCTGTGCTTGAGACTCCAATATCCCCCATTTGTTGTTTCTATCTAAAATTCTGATGTGGTAAAATTCTGCTTAAAACTTATTTCAAGAGCTCTACATGAGGAATTCTCCATGCTTCCCTCAGTCCCAACACACCTCTCAGCCCAAACTCAATCATGCCCGGGGCTGCACTGCACTTGGGGCAGACACTAGCAACACTCAGGAAACCCCCAGTCCTCCTGGGCCTTCTGATTTTATACATTCCTCTCTATACTGGGAATAGACTCCCTCATTTTTACCTGGAGCAGACGTTGGTCAATTACAGCCCTTAGGCCAAATTCATTCTCCCACCATGAGTTAAGAATGTCTTTTTTTACTTTCTCAAATGATTGAAACAAATTTAAAGATAGTATTGTGTGACACATGGAAGTCATATAAGATTCAAATTTCATTAGCACCAGTCGTTTGGAAACACATCCTTCACGCTTGTTATATTCAGTTACAAGTTGCCAATAGCTACTTTGGTGTGACCAATGCAGAGCTGAGTGACTTGTGGCACTCAGAGCCAAAATTACCTATTACCTGTCTTTTTCCAGAAAATATTTGCCAAGAACTTCGCAAACCCTGCCTATGAAGGGCCGTTGCACATCCCTACAACATAGATTCTTCCATCCAAGAAAGCACCACTTTCACTTAATGTAAGCTATGCATTTATATATATATATTCTTCCCACCATTATCCCATTTCCTTTTTGGTACTTATCTCTGATTATCTCCTATCCACCAGGATGGTGCCAGGTACCCAGTAGGGGCTCATTCTACATCACATGCCCTGCTTCCAGATGCCACGCTTGCTTTTCTGGAACTTGGTGAATAAGAGCATAAGTTTTAGGGTTGTGTTGCTGGAGGTGGATGTTGGATGTAGCGTGCAAAGGTGTGCAACTGTGGGCAAGTTTCTTCAGCCCCTCTAAGACTCCGTGTCCTCATCTCAGGGCCAAAGATGATAATAAAATAGCAGCTGCATCATAGACTGCTCTAAGAATTACATGCAGGGACACAGGCAAAGTGCTAAGCACAGGGCAAGCACATAGTATATTTGCAGTTGATATTATCAGTCATGATGATGACTACATATTTCCGAAAGCTTAAACGGAGCCCCAGGGGCTACTGGGAGGCATTGCTGACCAGATAATATCCCTCTCTACAGCTCCATGACATTCCTTGTAATTTTTTTTAGCTATTTTAATGTGCTCACGTGTTGTTAAAATAAAATGGTGTGTTTGTTGAGGCAAGGGGAAAAATAAGCTTGAAAAAGTCATCTTTGCCTTTTATCTGAGAATCGCTGTCAGTCTTGCTTTGCTTCCATCTATCTTCTCCCCGCTGGGTGTGTTTTCCTTTGCTCCGGATATTTCTTTCTGCTGGCGATCCCTGTCTCCCACTGCCTTCCCGAAGGACGTGCTTGATGACTTCATTTTGCTTTTACAGCCCCTTCCCTCCCGTTTCACTCCCCCACTCCAACTCGGGCGCCTCGGTTTTACTATTTTCCCTCTCTCTCCTCTGCCTTTTCTGTTATTTCATTTTTATTTCCCCCTTTCTGTTTCTCTTTACCACCTGTCTCTTCTTCTATTTCCCTCTCATTCTGTGATTTTGTTTTACATCCCTTCATTTCTTGAATTCAAAGTTTTTCTCTCTATTCTTTGCACTCCTTCCCTCCGCTTTGCCTCTCATTTGCTTTCTTTTGGCCATCTCCCCAGTATATCCCTGCTCTTTCTTCACCCCCCCTCCTACTTCCTTCTGTCCACCTGCTCCTGCCACCTATGCCGGGTCCCCTCCCAGGGTCCCGGGAGGGGTAAAAGCCGCCTTGTCCCCTGATGGCTTGTAGCTCAGCAAAAAGCTATCAGTCACCAGGCAGAAGAGGAAGACAAGCTGTTGGAGAGAGCGGGGTGCTTGGGGAGCATCTCGAGGCCGGGCGGAAAATAGAGTGGCCAGGAAGGACGAGGAGGCGGTGTTTAATGGAATGGAAATAAAACAGGTGAGAGAAAATGAGATGGAAAAACAGAGCTGTGCGGCACCAGAGAATTTGGTTGGAATGAGATTGTCGTCAGATCAGCTGGGGGGAGAAAATTGAAAAACAGGCCTGTTACAGTGAATTCTTTGTCAGCGCCACCACGAGCCTTTTATTCTCAGCACTGTTCTGTTCTCTCCTAACTCTACTGTTGGACCCTCCTCGCCAGCGTTTGCTATTTACCCAATCCTGTCGGATTCCCGTTTGCTGATTTATGTTCGGGGGCGCTTGGGGCTGGCCAAGGGTTGAGGATTAAACCGGGTGACATGGTGGTTAGAAGCACAGATTCAGGAGTCAGAGAAGACTCGGGACATGGCTCTAAACACCAGATTGTTTCTGTCATACAAGCTAACGGGGGCTATGGGGTAAAATGACCTCTTCTGTCACACAGGCCTTGGGACAGATTCACTTGAGCCACAATCTTATTTCTCCTCTTATTAGTCTTGTGTTCTTGGCAAAAAAAAAAAAAAAAAAAAAAAACACAAAACTTCTCTGGTCCCATTTATCTTTATCTCAGGGGTAACACAACACTGCTCACTCTCATAGACAAGGCTGATGTGAAGATTAAATGAGATCATTGAGGCCAAGGGCCAGGTACAGTGCCTGGTGCATAGTCAGGCTCTATTATAGCTTGTTGGCTTATCATGAATATTTTAATAGATCATTCCATCACTCCCTCACTGTATGCTGAGGTCAGCCTTCTCAGATTGTCTTCTCACTCTAGACAGGTGCCCCTCACCCTGTTCAGCTCCCCTCCTCATTCAGGCAACTTTCCTAGACTGGCATCTGGGAAAGTGACAATTGGCTCAGCAACACAATCTGAATCCTGGCAGACTTCACCGCTGTCTGCATCCCCACCTTCCTGTCCCCACACTCTCCTTTCTCTGGGTTCCTGCTGGGACAACAGAAGAGAAAGGTTGAACCATCTCCCGGGAGAAGCAGCCCTCCCCCTGAACTCCCTGCTGCCAGCTGAAATAGATATATTTATTCAAAATTAACTATACTTCAAACAAACTCGTCCCTCTTTCCCACCTTCCCCCAATGAGTGTGGCTCTCAGGAGAATCTCATCACAAAACCCTTTTCTTTCCTTCTCTCTCCTCTCTGCCCCCAATTTTTTCACAAGCCCCTCCCCTGCCTGGCCTTTGGAAATGCTCTCTACCCCCACCCCATTCTTTTAACCCTGATATTAGGAGGGTGCAACCTAGCAGGAAAATTCCAAAGATGATCTCACAGATTCCTCCTAAATGCTTCATTTCCACACAATGGGGCAGCCAGCCCGTGAACCACAGTGAGACAGTGAGGTTGGCTGGGCACCTGGGACCTGGGACCCAGAAGCCAGTGCTGTACAGGTTGACTCCTGCAGGTCCTTGGGTTACACTTTGCCTCAGTGTCCTCGAGGGCACAATGCCAGGGACCCCTGCAGTTGCCTCTGGCTCTAGTGTTCAGCATTCCCAGCTCTACTCTGGTTCATACAGATATCCACATAGCCCTTCTTCTTGCTTCGTGTTATCTGTTATGTGGCTAATAGCATCCCTTTTTGGAAGATTACCACCGCTCTTGTCCTATGTCCTCAGATTAGATTGTAACTGACATGCAAATTCCAAAAGCATGCAAGTCTAAAGAGGGCTGTGGCGAGGAAGCCCTTCCTGAAAGTAGGACACGGCAACAGGCTTGGGTGACAGTGAAGAAGGGGTGACTCCCTTCAATGCCAAGCCATCACATTTCTAAAAGAAAAACACTGGATACCACTCCTTTAGAGCTAAGTTACTTGAAAAAGTCTGAAAAAGTGTTTACATGGAGGTACAATTCCAGAGAAAGAGGAAAGAGAAAGCACCGAGTTTATTAAGAGCCTGGTTATTGTCATGCGCTAACAAGGAGCCGCAAGTCACCCATGTTAGTGGCAGCAGGGGTCTCACTTTGGTGTATGTTTGTTCTGCTTGGTTGAGCTGGGAATTATGGTTTCAACAGGTGGGCTCTTCTCAGATTTGGAAAGTAAATGCCTGTTGTGACACTGACCCCACATTCCAGATGTATCCGTGGCAGGGAAATGGGGAGCAATGAAAGGAAGACACTTGATCATATCGGAATTTTAAGGCCTAGAAATAAAGACATTCAAAGCGATATTGGGAAACTGTGGGGGAAGGAGGGAGTTGTCCATTAAATTTAGGAAAGGAAGGAAATAGAAGAGGGATGCCGTAAGGTGAAAATTGCGGTACAAGTCGGGACCAGTTTGGCTCAGTGGATAGAGCGTCGGCTTGCGGACTGAAAGGTCCCAGGTTCGATTTCGGTTGGGGGCATGTACCTTGCTTGAGGGCACATCTCCACTGTGGGGCGTCCAGGAGGCGGCTGATCGATGTTTGTCTCTCATTGATGTTTCTGACTTTCTATCTCTCTCCTTTCCTCTCTGTAAAGAATCAATAAAATATATTTTTTAAAAAATTGCCGTACAAGAAGAAGGAATGTTGCATTGGGAATAAAGAGAGCTGGCTTCTCATGGGAACCATACCACACTACCTCGCGAGCCTCTGCAAACCTCAGTAGATGCATATGTTAAAATAGGGGAATAAATGGCTTTCCTACCTTTCCCATCACAAAAGGTTATTATGAAAATTAAACAAAAAGAGAGCAATGAGAATTAGTGAACTGTACACAGGTAAGGGACATTTTTTAAAATCCTGACCTGAGGATATATTTTTTCTATTGATTAATAGAGAGAGTGAAACAGAAGGAGGATTGGGGGGGAGCAGGGAGAGAAAAATGGACATGAGAAAGACACCGCCATTGGTTGCCTTCCACTGGGCATTAAATCTGCAACCAAAGTATGGGCTGTTGACCAGGAATCAAATCTGAGACCCTTCTGTCTGAAGGCTGACACTTTACCCAATGAGCCAAATCAGCTAGGGTAGGGGCATCTATACTAATAAAAGGGTTATATGCTAATTAGACCAGACATCTTCTGGACATCCTTTCAGATGTCCTTCCAGAGAAAGCCATGGTGGTGGGGGCTGAGGCAGAGGCGGTTAGGGGTGATCAGGCCATCAGGGGAGAGCAGTTAGGGATGAACAGGTCAGAAGAGGAAATTGATCAGGCAGGCAGGCAAGTGAGCAATTAGGAACCAGCGGTCCTGGATTGGGAAAGGGAAGTTGGACTGCCAGTTTAGGCCCAATCCCAGTCGAACATCCCACATGGGGTCCCAGATCGGAGAGGGTACAGGCTGGGCTGAGAGACCCTCCCCCATGCATGAATTTCATGCACTGGGTCTCTAATTTTTATTATAAAACGTTATTCCTGAAACAAGATTATAGAGAGGTCCATTCCAAAGAGCCAGGTTCTGAGATCTCTGAATAAAAGCATAGCCTGGAAATGAGGCTTCTTAAATCTCTCCATGCGGTAGCCCTCCTCTTGCCTGAGAAGACTTGGAAGGTTAACTATCTCCATCATAGGATGTGAAAAAACAGACCTAAAGCACTCCCTGTTTATCTGCTGGAAGAGCCTTGCTTGGGAGGAAGTGTGGGTTTGCTCTATAAATAAGTGGGGCAGTGAGCATCCTGCTTCTCTTCTGTGCCTGCCTCAAGCCTGTATGAGGCCTGGACGCGTGACCTTTTTTCCCATCGGACAGTACAGCAATCCTTACACAGCCGCGCTGTGGGAAATACTATTTGAAGGCTTGTTGTCCTGTCACCTCTGCTCTCCCTTGCAGTGGGAGTCTTGCCAACCATGTTCAATAGCAAGACCTCCTGCATTTTATTTCTCTCTGCTGATTGGACTGAACAGAAGCACCTGATCAAAATGGGCCCAACCCTCATTCCTTGCTGAGTGTGGGGGAGACATAGAAAGGGAGAGAAACAGTCTCTGACTAGACATGTAAGTGCAGCTTCTGTCTACAATGTGGGTGTTTTTCTCGTCTTTTCACTTCTGAGTAGACTGGAAAAGTTGAGGAAGCTTTGGGGCCGGGAGAAGGCAAAACACACCAAGAGACCATTAAGATAGTTTTACCCAAATGAGTCCCACTTTAAGCCAATTCTCAATTGCATCTCTGCCTCAAGGATCTGTGAATCTCTCCCGTACACTATTAATAAAGGTTCTTTTCATTTTAAATCCCCTGGAGGTAGTTGCTGTAGTTTGAAACCAACAACATAATTTCTTCGGAAATCCGCATTCATTATGTGAGGAGAGATCTCAGATTAGGAGCTAAGCAGCACCCGTTGTAGTCCTCCACTCCCACAGAATCCTGGTGGGCAAGATGCTTACCTTTCCTGAACCGCAATTTCATCACTTATAATCAGCAAAATAAGCCGAGCTACTCTGGTGGCGGGCTGGGATTAATGGATCTAGGACAGTTTTATGAATTATGCAAATGTGAAAGATGATTATAAGAGATGTATATTCACATTATGCCTTCTAACATGGGTCTCTAGTATAAATCAGAGGCCCTCTAACCTCAGGTTCTAAATTAGATTTTGGATGTTATTCTGTACAACAGGTAAGCTAGTTTACCCTACTGCACTCCTTCCTTAAAATGCCCCACTTTCTCTTCATTGTTGGTTTCTATTCTACACTGGTTATTCCTCCCATGACCTCCCCATCTCCTTTGACCA
>JAAGEH010000124.1:2800828-2828779 GCA_011751065.1 Lasiurus cinereus
CAGATTGGGTTGCCTCACTGTTCCTCTTTGGCCTCTAAGTTCTTCCATAGATTTCCTGCATCACATTTCCTGCTGAGACCTGCTGGTACAGGCCACCCTACCCTCATCCCAGGTAGACTGTCTATTTATTGCAAATAGCTATTATGTCTACCTCTTTAGATTCCCTTATAGGATATTAGGAATTCAGCTTGTAGTAGACACCGTTTTAAAAACATTCACTATTTTGAACACAATTATTTATCAACTTCTGCCTGTCCCTATTATCAAGTGCATCATCCCATTTTGGCATTAGGTCTAAGCCAAGAAGGCTGGGTGGGCAATGTACCCACTTGCCCTCTGATGTTGTATAAACGTGCAGGTGAAGAGACGGGAGTGTGTGGTAGTCGTGCAGGTGCCAGTGATGAGGAGCAGAATTGTGTGGCTCGCCGCTGTAGCCCATCTTCAGAGCAGCTTGCTCTGTAATATTGTTACTTCCTAGATGTAATAAAGATTTTATGCGTCACATTTAGTTCTGTCTCACTTCATTTGCTGCGTTAAATATATTTCATTTTCATTTAGGCTCGTGTGTCTACAGGCAAAAGTGTTTAGGATTTGAAAAGCCCAGTCAGTAACCATAACTTTTAGTAGCACCAGGGTTCATGGTATAAGATTCAGGACTGAATGCTACCTGGCCATACTTTCATTTCTTCTCGATTTCTGAATGAACGGGATTTCAGAAATTAGTGAATTTAGTGAAGAAACATGTTTCTTCTTGGAAGTACAATTTCCTGCTAAATCAAGAATGCTAAAGCCATGTGATGCAGACTGCCTCTTTTAATGCCCAGAGCAGATATTTATAATCACACGGAGCACATTGTCATGAGGTCTTGAAAGACTTCTGGACACATCTTTGCAGGCGACCATCACAAATCATTTGGAGTTGATTTCCTAGATAAAATGTGTTGCCATCTCTTCTCAGTGTTTTCCACTTCACAGTGGGCGCATGTTTGTTGCCTCCAGATATCCACGTTTCCTCTCCTCCACTATGGAGAGGCCATGAGCCTAGGGGAGATTGAGTGCCCCAGCTTTGTGCTTTTCATAATTGATCTAACCCAATCAAGAAATCATCGCCTCCTTGCTACGGGGATTTGTTTGAGTAACAAAGGCATCCCACGCCCAGGGCCAGGGATACTGATTAAGAAATGAATGGATGTGGGACTGAAGTTGGGTCACAGGGTCATGGAAGGTTTTCTGAGACTTTTGAGAAATAGTTCCCTTGACTGTCTGGCAGAGCTACCCAAAACCATGCCTCCAGCTCTTCCTGATCAATGAGGTATGAGAAACAGCTTATTCATTTTGACTCTAGGAGTGAAGGCAGCCTTGCAATGAAGCTGAAACCGCCACATTGGAGGCAGAGCAGGCAGATGGAAGGAACCTACTTGCTTTTAGAAATCTCTGTGCCACTGTGTCAAACCCACCCAAAGAGTTCCCTACATCTGGATTTTCACTTTATGAACTCCCCTTTAGTCACCTGGGTCACTGTGAGAGGAAGTGTCTGCTGCTAAAAGCCCGATTCAACAGCTCATCCAACCTCCAACTTCAGGAAGCTCTGCTCCACTCACTGCCAGCTCCACAAAGACAGACTCCAGCTCTCAGATCACATCAGGCCCGTTTTTTTCTTCTTCATTGTTCTTACTTAAATGCTCGCTCCCTGCAGATCCCTGCCACCTCCCAGCACCAGACTCATCTTCTTCACAGTTGATTTTCATTTGTTGCACTGCACTGAATAAGCCACAGCTCATTCCCCCTTTTCATATTCTAATGCTCAGTCAGAACTTTCTTTGGAGATGGGTAGGAGAGAGTGTCATATAGGCTCTGATTTAAGTTTCTGAGTTGTCGCTGTCCACCTTGGAGTCAAACTGCCCAAAATGACAATCTATTCCTTGGCTTTTCTTTTTGGGGTATCATTATAAATAAGTTTCAAATAATTTTATAAATGGGACCTTGAATGATGTAAAGCCAAATCCCTTCAGAAAAGGAGGAGGAAAGTAAAGGTCTAGACATGCTGAGTCTCCACATCACGTAGTTGGGGATCTTAATGAAGGACTATAATTCAGGTGGGCTGACTCCCACCCAGTGCCCTCTTTCTTAACCTATGCCCACTTTTCTACCCAACATCAGTTTTTGAGTGGAAGCTTTAGTTGCAAATATTCTGTGGAGAGCTTCCAGAATTAGCTGCTCTCAGACAGAAGAGCAAGTGGCGGTAGAAATTGTGCTACTGTCATTTACCAGCAAGACAAGGACCTGGTCAAGCATCCTGACAGGTTCAAGATTCTCCCATAATTCCCCACATCAAGAACTATGGAGGCTGTCAGGTTTTCTGTGACAGCCAGGGTGGCCAGAATGGTTTAGACTTTTAATCCAGTCAAATCCATTTTCAGATTGATAATTTGAAGTGAATTTTCTAAGAAACTGGTGAAAGAACATTTGAAAACCATCCGATCTTATTTCAGTCTTTAAATCCAAAACTCTCCAAGGATTCTGATAATATTTTACTTGAGACCATTGAGAGTTCCAGGAGGCATCGCTGTCTCACTAGTTAAAGACTGTGACTTTTGGAGTCAGATCCCTGGTTTGTGGCCATCACTGACACTCTCTCCATTACCTGGGAGAGCAAGTTAACCTTATGCCCAAGACCCAGTTTCTACTTCTGCCAACTGGAAACTAGAGTAGCACCTATTCCTTAGGATTTGGGGAATCATTAAATAAATTAATTTAGGTAAAATGCTTAGTGTCTGGCAAATAATATACTCTAAATAAGTTATTGATATTAATGTCATCATCATCATCCCCATCATCATTATTATAATCATCAAGTATAATTTTTGTAGGAAAAAAAGAAGCACACACAACACAAAAAAAAGAAAATGAAAGAATGAATGAAGAAAAAGAGGTGAATAAGCATGGAAACCCAAGTTAGAGACATAAGAAGCAAATAAGATGAAGAGGAAAACAAAAAGGAGAGAGGGAAGGAGGAAAGGGAAGAAGAGATGACTGACTTGCTTGTTCTATTCATGTACATTCAGGACTGATGACGTTTGTTCCAGGTACTGTTCTTGTCCCATAAATGAAGCCCCTTCATGCAGTTTATAAGAGATAAATATTAAATAAATGATTATAAGTCTAGTTAGAATTATAACCTGCTGTAAAGACTACATTACATTGTTAAGTCAGACTACTCTGTGGAAGAGACATTTATCAAGAGTTTTCTATAACCTAAGCGTGGGATAAAGCATATTTACATACAACTCATATGGGTTTTCACAATTTCCTTTATTCAATAATTTATTGCAATTATAGTTCAGGCCTTCAGCATCATGCTTTGCATCCAGTTAGAAGACTGTCCATTTGGTCAAGGAATTCCTCATAGAGCAGAAGAAGGGATACAAAGATATCAAGGTCATGAAGCACTACACAAGAGGGGAGGAATTTATTCCTGGAGGGTAGTAAGGAAGAGATCCAGAAGAAAAATAGCAGTTTTTTTCGCCAATGACTCTATGACTCTTTACTAGCCTCTGTGGCAATTCAGAGATGCCACCGCTTCTGTGAAAGCTTCTCCTCTGGGGGAGAAGTCATGACATGGATCCTGAGTATCTCTGCCCCATGAAAGAACATGGCATGGAGGGAGGGTGGGGAGGGGGTGTTTCAAGGGAAATGCCAGCAAGAGGACTGAGAATAGCACACTTGGTTCTAGTAGGCAGAACTCGACACAGTGAGCGACTAGCAAGGTCACAGAACTCTGCCATAAGCAAGAGCGATGCCCAGAGCTCTCTGCTGTGTGGTGCAACCTATCAGAAACAACCCATCGAGGCTCTCCTACCTCATTTGCTTTCTTCTAGCTTCTCAGCCAAATCATACATGCTCGCTTTCAAAGCCTCACAAAGTACTAGCTCTTCATAAAGCTGATGCCAGGAAAAGAGGTTGGTGTACTTATTGTGGAATAACACTACCCTACTAGGCTCCTGCCGGGGGTCTGGACCAGAAAGGTGGGGAGCAACTGGGTCTTCGTCATCTGGGTCCACACACAGGTGGGCTTCAGGGTCTACATGACTCCATAGAAATTCAGGCCTGAATTCATAAGCATGTGCCTGTGTGCATTTCCGCAGGAGGAGTTGGTATCTTTTGTCAAATTTTACAGGGATCACTGAGGATAATACGTCTAATACTGATCATACAACTTTCACCTTTTACAAAATAAGACCATTTGTTGACTAATAAATTTGTTCATGTTCATAAACAAGCAGCAAAAAAAGGAATTTATATACATCAATTATAGGAATTAGAGCTGTGCAGAACATTTCGTCCATATTATCATAATTGACTGCAAGAATATCTGAGCTCATTTTCCCCATTTCTCCAGCTTTGGAAATACCAACAGACAGGTTGAGCAATTTGATCAAATGTCACACAGTACAAATCAGAACTAAAACTAAAATCCAAACCTCCAAAATTTAGAATAACTCAAGGTGAGGCAGAAGTAGGTTTACAATTATTAGTAGGAAAACACAGTTTATCCTTGTATTCTTATTTATTAATTATTATATCATTTTCCATGTGAACAACTGTAAAACTACTTTTTACCACACCCTGTATTTTTAGGTGTCTTACATTCTTTCGTCTTCAAAAGATTAAACACAGAAAAAAATTTATATGAAGACTATAAAAACAGAGATCAGAGGGAAGATGGCAGGGTAGGTAAAAGCCTGTACTCACTGCCTCCTGAACCACATCAAAATTACAACAAAAAGACAGAACAACTCTCTTCAGAACTGTCAGAAAGCTGGCTGAATGGAAGTCCTACAACTAGGCAACTAGAGAATAAAGCACATGGATACTGGTAGGAGGTGCAGAGGCATTGAACAGGCTTGTCCGGCACTGCGTGTGCTGTTTTTTGAATTGGGAAGGAGATTTTTTCTGCGGAGACCGCCCGGAGTGGCAAGGGGTCCAAGCCCCACACCAGACTCTTAGCCCAGGGTCCCAGAGCTGAGAAGAGAAGTACCCACAACCACAGGCTGAAGAAACCAGCAGGGATTGAGGATCAGCGGCACAGAGGCTGCTGGAGACTCAGGGTTTCCATTTTAAGGACAGGTGCACAAACTTACATGTCCTGCTTCCTCTGAGCTCCAGCGCTGGGTGGATTGTCTGGCATCAGGGCAGGAACTCAGGGGTGGCTTTCTCCCAGAAAGGGGTCCTTGAAGGGGTCATTGTTCCTGTGCTGAGGCCTCCCCTGTCGCAGGGCTGACTAGCAGCCATATCAGCGAGGCCCACACTGTTTGCTCCACCCCTTCCAATTTGCAGCCCCACGCAGCCTGTTTGCAACAGCTTTTTCCTATGAAGGGCCTGCCCTGGCTCAGGCTTCAGACTTTGCTAAAATACCTCAAACAAACTGCAGCTGGGTCAGTGTGCCCCAAAGCTATCAATTAAAGGCCCAAGACCCAGCCAAAACCGGTTTGGCTCAGTGGATAGAGCATCGGCTTGCGGACTGAAGGGTCCGGGGTTCGATTCTGGTTGGGGGCATGTACCTTGCTTGTGGGCACATCTCCACAGTGGGGCGTGCAGGAGGCGGCTGATCGGTGTCTCTCTCTCTCATCGATGTTTCTGACTTTCTATCTCTCTCCTTCCTCTCTGTAAAAAAATCAATAAAATAAATAAATAAATATATATATATGGCCCAAGATCCAGCATTAGCATGAGCCTGCCTTGCTTCACAGTTGGGCCTCCCTTGTCACCTCCAAGCCCAATACAAATAGCTCCTGCTGGGTGTCCAGGCAGTGGCTGACTTTGTACCTCCCTGGAGGCTCTAGAGCCAGTGTACCCAGTGGACAGTTTCAGACCATAGCAGATTACAACTTTACACATCCACAAGCATAAGTACAGGCTGTAAAAACCATGCAGATTAGGACTCAGAGACACAGAGGCTGCTGGGAAACCCAACTGTTCCTCTTAAAAGGCTGGCACCAGGAACTGAACTTACAAGGTCCTGCTTCCTCCCATTTTCTCTGAGCTCCAGCATCAGGGCAAGGCTTTGGGAGACACAGACACATAGGAGGAGGAAATGGATTGTCTGGCATTGGGGCAGGAACTAGGGGGTGGCTTTTTCCCAGACCGAGGTGCTCATAGGAATCACTGTTCCTATGCTGGGATCTCCCCTGTCAGAGGGCTGACTGGTAGCCATTTCTGTTTGCTCCAACCTACTGATTCCCTATCTAATTTACAACCTCACCCAACCTGTGTGCAGCAACTTTTACATCTGAATGGCTTACCCTTGCTCAAGCAAAAATCAATAAGCTGCAGCTGGGTCAGGGAGCCCCAAACCTATCAATAAAAGTCCCAAGATTTGGCATCAACACCATCCTGCCATGCTTCACAGCTGGGCCTTATCTGGGAACTTCCAAACCACATACAGAGAGGAGGAATCTGCAGATCTCTCTGTAGCATCTGCTGGGTGGCCCCAGGCATTGGCTCATTTTGCATCTCTTTGAAGAGCCAGTATATACAGTGGTCAGTGTCAGACCAGAATACCCTGCTTTTATCTTTTAGTTATTAACTTTGTGGTGAAATGGAAATAGCATGGAATTCAGAAAAAAACAAGTTCACATTTAAATGTTGGACTCATCATTTAATTGAGTTACTAATAAGAAGAATAAAAATATATTGTGGGTAGTTGTATGTCTGAGACTAGGCTAATAAATGTATGTTCTTTATCTCATTTAATATTCAGAGTTATACATCAAAATTGCACCTCTTATTATTTTCATTTTACACATGGAAAATTATGCTTAGAATTCACCAAGCATGTTACCATGTTACACACACACACACACACACACACACACACAACTTATTCGAGATGATACAACAATCCTGTGGCAGAAGACTCCATTCAAATCTAAAAGTTTCATGAATTTAAACAAGTATGATGCATAGTTTCCCTTACTTTCTGGCTCTCCTTCTTAACATACCTTCCTTGAATCTCAGTTTTGTTTTGTTTTCATTTAAGACCAAATTAAAAGGAGCAGCCACAGTTCTCTTAATACAGTGTACTGAGAATTAAATAGGACCCTACATGTAACATGCCCAGGCCATAGAAGTATTCTGACCAAAGATTGTTCCCTTTCTGCTTCTGAATCATCAACCTTCTCTCTCCTTGGAGTTCCCTTCCACTGGCTCAGCCCCTGCATCCTTTTCCTGCCCTCGCCCTTGCTTGGACACAGTTGGCAGCAAGACCCAATGATGTGGGTCATCCTTACTGCTCGCTGTGTGTCTAGGACAAGTAATTTCTTCATTATCTTTCCTTATTGCAAACAGCTTTTGTAAGAAGGGCCCATTAGCAAGTACTGATGCTGGCAGGCAGGGGGTGCAGTCTGTCAAACAGCTGAAATGAAGGACTGTCCGTTCAGCAGCAAGACACAAATACCCAATTTAAAACAAAGATTGAATAAGAGTAATGTAACTAGAAGAACAAACACACACTCATCAATGATGAATAAAGGGCAAAAAAAGTTTCCAGGTGTATTTTTTGGAGAAAATGTGCACCTTTATGAAAGTCCACGCTTTAAGACAAAATACCGTTTAAATCAATTTGCAAAGAAATCTTTTAAAAAAGAAAAAATATTGCAATTATGCACCATGACTAATGTGCAATGCATTAGGAATCACAGAGGGATCAGGATGCAAACACCGCTTTCAGGAAGTTTACAGACTAATAAAGTAGTATACAGTGGTTTTTGAGAACATAGTTTTTGCATTTAGAATGCAAAGTCCAGTGCTATGACCTTGAGCTGCCTATATAAATCTCAGTTCCTCACTTGTAAAATAGAAATTTTAATGAAACACCGTAGGGCTGACGTGAAGGTTAAAAAAGCATGTGACCTTGTCTCTAGCACATGGACATGCCTCAACATCACTGATTTTTAAGAACAATGCAATATTATCCCAAAACATTGTAAGACAGAAACTTCTTGGAGTAAAAAGATAGCTTTTGAGGTGAACTTGGAGTTCAAAAATAACATGTATTTGCTTGGATCAGGAATTAGGAAATGAAGCGTAAACATTGATATTGCTTGTGAAGAAAAGGTTATGATTTGGCCATGCTAATTTTGCAGACTGTTATAGGCAGGCATAACAGTGGAAACAAAAGTGGGCAGCTGAGAAAGCTTGGAGCAGGACAAAGGAGCAGGCAGCGGGTGCATTTGTCTTTAAATATAGGGTGTGAAGGTGGAGGTTGTTGGAGATAAGATGCTGAGAACAATTTGAATCTAGACCTTTAAAGGTCTTAGATATTAAACCAGTAAGTTAGGACCTCAAAGTCTAGAAACAAAGTGGCCAATGATGGTTTTCTGAACAGGATGGGAATGCCATCATGTCTTTTTATCAGGGCGGAGTTCCACCTCTAGCTTTACATTTGCATAGTGTGGTGTTCGAGAGCATGAGTATGGATGTCCAGTGGTCTGCTTCTGAGGCTCACCTCACTGCAGAATTCGGACACATTATTTCACCTCTTTTTACTTCAATTTCTTCCTTAGTTCGCTGGCATAATTATGATCTCTAACTCACGGCAGTAAAATATGGTGATTATATGATATAATGAATCTCATCATTTAGAACACCTTGCTTCATCATTACCTAGTACCAAAGTTGGTTAGTCAATCACTAAAGCCCACTCAATGCCATGGTTATTACTTGATAACTGGGTGGCTGGTGATGCTGCTGCTGTATCAGTCTTTCTCCCACTCCTGATGCCCCCATATATCCAATTTCATCTTTGACATAGATATCGCTCTGCTATGAGCCTGTGTCTAAACTATCATGGTATAAAACGGAACGGCTTGGGTAGGACAGCCGTAGAGATGTCACAGTGGGAATGACAGAGTGGCTCGGCCATCATGAGGAAGAGTATGCTCAGAACGCAGGGCCCAATGGTCAGACCTAGAGATTGGAGCTCAGAGAAGCATCTGCCTTGCAAGAAAATCACTGGTAAGTTTGCTGGAGGAGAAGAGCTTCCATTTGAAGTTTGGCTCAACTAGCCATGACTTTCCCTGCTGGTCTGTCCTAGTTCTGTCTCAGAGACTGGGCTTTGTTGAGTAATCTTGCACTTTTCATCCCCAAGCTATTGACGCTCTACCGATTCTCTATTACTTTCCATCAAACCAGCCTTCTGTGTTCCCAACCCCTGATGGCTGGATATCAGTGGAACTTCATACTCTTCACAGCTCCCGGGGCTACCCTGATTGGAGCTTCGCAACACCTGCTGGAGTTTAGAAATAAACAATCAGAAGAGCAAATGACTTGCTCCGAGCCACCTACCCAGTTAGGAGAAGCACTGGCCTGGGACTCCGGGGTATCCAGCCTGGCCGTACACATTCTACCCTGGCACAGCACGGCCTGTGTATCTGCCTGGAGACATCACACTCCAATGGCACTCTGTGCAGACCAGATGTGCAGGAACATCACCCTCAGACCAAAATTCTACCACTTGTATGGCTCTTAAGTGGCTTTCACTACACCTCATGCATCACCGCATAATAATGGGCTGTTAGTCCTACTTCAAAAGCCAGGCAACTATGGGAGAGAGGACGGTTTGGGAAATAGGGCCTACAGGATGGCTTAGAGACATTGGGACTATTTAGCCAAGGCAAGAGAAGGTGGATGAGTAACTTAATAATAATCTTCAAGGGATATTAGAAGACCAGCTATAACCCCTTGTTATCTGGGGCAGTAGGAAGGAAATTGCAGGAGTGAGAATTTAGTTACAGCATTATGAAGAACTTTTTTTTTTCTTTTCTTTAGCTGAAAGGTCTATTAGACATCAAAACATGATACTGAGCAAAATTCCCTGGTGATGTCCCAGAACAAAATATATATATGTCTGCCAGTGGCTCCTAAGCACTACTGCTTGGACCATTAAGATCAACCTACTTGAAGCACCACTTACAGATACAGATTCCTGGTGCTCATTTCAGACCTTCAGAGTCACCAAGAGTCAACAAGGCCCAGGGAGAGTCACATGCACAGTCACATTTGGAAAGGCCTTGCATACGGAACCGTAAGTGCAATTTCACACAGTGAGGATGTCTTGAATGCCCACTTGGTGATCCTACCACTGTGGTTAGACCCAGGGAATTAAGATAAAAGAATGCAGTATAATTTTAGCCCTTGTGGAGCTTTCCCATAAAGTAATTAAAGACTATTCATGAATTAGGGCAACTGTTTTGTCTTGAAGATAGCAGTTTGATCTGGGGGAGGTTTGTGAATTCCTTTGGCCTGAGGTCTTAAATTGTAAATTGAGAAGTTGAATCAAATGGTCCTATAAGATTTTGTGAATCTTTAAAATAGCACAATACAGAATAAAGCCTATTTTAAAAAATTACTAAATGTTAATTAAAGAGAATGGGAGAAGATATCAAGAGGAAGACCAATTAATGTGGACAGTACTTAGTGGAGAAGGCCTCCTGGAGAACAGATTTAAATTTGCATTGAAGGGTAGATCTGATAGAAAGATCTATGCATATCTGGGGACTCCAATTTTTAAATACTACTGTGTAGAAGGTACATACATCGTGTGATTTCTTACATTATATCATTTAATACCTACCAAGACTTATGTTGTGAAAGTCGGAACAACTTTTAAAGTATTTTACCATATATAGTCATACGTATTTTATAAATGTTATCTCATTGAACAGTCCATAGTACATCAGTTTCCAAATGGAATGATAGACTTTTTTTTTAATTCTTACATTTGCATGACATAGGAAAGGAGGAAGGGAGAAAGGAAGGAAAGAGGGGAGGGAGGGAGGAAGGGAGGCAGGAAGGGAGCTATGGAAGTAAAACTTAGAGTATACAATCGTGGCTCAGGATTGGAGTGGCTCAGTGGGTTGGAGTGCCATCCTGTACACCACAAGGTTGTAGGTTCGATTCCCACTCAGGGCAGGTTTGATCCTCCATTGAGGCAATAATGGGACACAACCTATTGATGTTTCTCTCTTACATCAATGCTTTTCTCTGTCTCTTCCTTCCTTCTCTCTCAAAAATCCAATTAAAAACACATATCCTCAGGTGAAGATTAAAAACAAAAAATTATAAAGTACAGAAAACTGCAAACATGAGTCTGATTTGAGTAGAGGAAGAATACTCAGTTGATTTTTTGGTTGCTTGTTAATTTAAGTGGATTTTATTAATTAATTGGGTAGTGATAAGGAGTGGTACATGTAGATTTTGATAATACATTTTTAAGTAAGATTTAAAAATTGATATATATATATATATATAAAGAGCCAGACTCTTTAATGTCCAAAATGACCAAAGGGATAACCAAATGCCAGGCTGAGCACACAGCAGGCTCGGGTGGGCAGGGACTGGCGAGTGGGCTGAACTGCTGACCTCTCCGAGAGAGAGAGAGGTGATCAACAGCTGCCATAGGTTTGTGTCCCTTGGAGGTAAATGCCCAATGGGTGTTCTGGAGCCTGAATGGATGTGGAGGGTATCTGGAGAAAGGTACTTGATATCACAGGTAGTTTAAAATACACATGCATATCCTATGTCTGTCCACTAAGAGGGCCTGGGATTAGTGACACCCCATAGCAATAATCTCAGTCAGTACCCAGAAATTTGTCCATAAAAAGTCATGCAGTAAAAGGAACCAGGTGTCCTAAAAGAGATGGCTGACTTCAGGTTTGTGAGAACCACAGTTCAAGATGCTCCTGATACAGCTTGGCATGCCAGAAAGAGTGTGAATACAAAAAAATAAGGACATGTAAACAGGGCCCAGAAACCAAACAGAAGAACCTCTCATTTGAATAAGCTAGGCATCAAATTAAATAGCAATGATAATGAATTATACCCTATTAAATAAAAGAGGCACACGTTCATCCATTCTGATATAAGTAAATAAATAAATGGGAACAATGTAACACTTGTCTTTATATGAGCACACCAAGTAATGGAGAAAGAATGATGATGAGAGAAAAAATCACCATTTGGCAACTCCCATAATTAAGGTCCCCAACATTAATGGATGCTGCACTAGTGGGTGAAAGATTGAGAAAAAATAGAACATTTGCTTGGTCACAAAATAATCCCTCATGTATTTTAAATTATAAAAGTAACTTTACAGTGGAGAAACTTTGTAGATACAACATAAACTAACATTACCAGTCATGTCACAATTGAAACTGTGTACCACTCGATGGAACACAATGAGAAGAATACAGAATCTCCATGTTGATATTTTTGCCAAAAATATATAAATCTGATCGTGAGGAAATAGCAAACAAATCCAAATTGAGTGATAGTCTACAAAATAATGGGCCTGTAATATTAAAAAGTATCAGAAGCATTAAAAACAAAGGAAGGCTGAGAAATGGGTCCCAGAGAATTCTAAAATATGTAACAAAGAAATGTGACACAAAATTGTGCATTAGATTCTTTGGCCATAAAGGACATTTATGGAAATTAAAGATACTTGGAAGTAGCTTATGAAATTAGGTGTTAGTAACACATCAATGTTAATTATCTAATTTTGGATATTGCATTGTAATTATGCTGGAGAATGTCTGTTTTGTAGAATTTATAAATTAAAACATTTACGGTCGATGGGTCATCATGTCCACAACTCACTCTCAAGTGCTTTAAGGAAGAAAAAATCTTTGTATTATTGTTGTAAATTTCTGTAATTTGAAATTATTTCTTTTTTTAAATACAAGAAAAGTCACACTGATACTTTCTCTGGTAATATCAATGACATATTGTTTTAAGAATACCAGAGCATGGCCTGATGGCATTCAGATGCAGAATGATGGCAGTGGCTGGTTAATTAGCTATTTTAGACTATCCATATGCACAAGCTAATTCACATGCACAAGATAATTCAGTAATTTGTTTTATTTTTGAGCCATACCATAATAGTTCATTGTTTTATAATCCTCATCCTCGCTCAAATCACCCAAATATATGTTTTTATTGATATTAGAGAGAGAGGGAGGGGAGAGGGAGAGAGAGAGAGAGAGAGAGAGAGAGAGAGAACATCAATTGGTTACTTCCTATACATACCTTGACTGGGGATAGAACCACAACCTAGGTGTGTGCCTTGACCAGGAATCAAACCTGCAACCTTTTGTTGATGGGAT
Source organism: Lasiurus cinereus (assembly GCA_011751065.1). Classification (NCBI taxonomy): domain Eukaryota; kingdom Metazoa; phylum Chordata; class Mammalia; order Chiroptera; family Vespertilionidae; genus Lasiurus; species Lasiurus cinereus. The sequence goes on from JAAGEH010000124.1 coordinate 2,813,995, forward strand.
AATGCTCCAACCAACTGAGCCACCTGGCCACGGCTAGGCATAGTTCATTTAATAAAAAGAAAAAAATCATTAAGGTTGCCTAAAGTTTCTTGGAAATGATGGTCTGCTTACATCCTACCAGATTGTAAGTACTTTTTGAGAGAAGAATGGTCATACTTATTTCTTCTGCAGACACAAAAGGGAAATCAACTAATGGTAGACTGAGGTTCCCATTTTTTATTCCAGAAGAGATAACTTTATGATGTATATTAGTGAAGAAATTCACTGGCTTGTGAGGTAGTATGTTCTCCATGGAGAGATCTGACCAAGCCAAGTCAGTGTGATGACCTGTTAAGGATAGGGCAGAACAGAAAAATACCTAAGGAGAATGTAAGCTGCCGAGTTTCTAATTCTTCTCAAATGGAAGTGCTTAGGATCTATGATTTCTTGAGCAATGGAAGATAGAATTAATCAGGTTAATCAGATGTGCTTGTAGGAGGTAGAATCTCACATTGGGATGTTATTATTCTTACTCATATCAAAGATGTTCCAATTCTTAGGTTTAAGTAACTATTGAAAATGTCTGTTTTCCCTCCGTAATTTTAACAATGATCTCATGTTGATGGGCCTGGCTTTAGAAGGAAGAGGAAAAAAAAATCTGTCTATATATCAACATAACAAAAATAATGAGATTATGGAAGAACACTGACTGATCGTCACGTCATAATTGAAAGATGGGCCTATTAAGGGGACACAGCAGGCCTGAAGGAATTGTGCGATCATTTGCACAAATGCTAATTTTGATAGGTGGTTCTCCACACCCGTAAACATAATGTGGCTGGGCCAGCATGATAAACAAGGCATGCTTCTCCCAGCAGGCCTGTTCCTCAGTGAATCAATGTCAAGAGGGCCATTTGCTGGGGTTGGGCAACGGGTATTCATTCTCTCTTCTCGTGCTCATGGATAGAGACAATCTGAATCGTCAGAATGCTGTGTTTATAGAGGCAACTATCTTCTTTCCTGGGGAAAACATCTTTCTCTAGATAAGGTACAAGTGTATATATGCTTCTCTGGCTTTTGTTTTCTCACACATAGAAATTTGGAATAGAAAGCCCAAGGTATCCGCAGTGTATGATAGGGCAGAAAAAACTCGGGCTTTTAAGTCAGAGAGACATGGATTCAAATCCTGCCTTGGCCACTTGTGAGATCTTAAGCAATTATATTGAGCTCTCTTAGCATTACTTACCTCAACTGAAAATAAGTGAAAATAACAACACCTTCTTTTCAGAGTGTTGGGTATGCTGATTGGCACACAACCCTTGTTCATGATTTACTGAGTGGCTGAATTTTATATGTTAATTTATTACATACCAATATGTATCTTATCAAAGGATAAAATATTTACATATATGAATATATACCCCTGCAAAATCTAGAGAAGATAGAAAACGTGATCTAGCAATAAAGACGTGCTACAGAATCTAGGTGAGCATGAATTCTCTGGCCTCATCCTGCACAGCCCCATCACCATGAGATAGGTATTTAGTAAATGTTTATCACATGAATTAATGAATAAATGAACCAAAGGAGTTCATGGCAACCCTCATGCTCATAAGGTCAGATCCGTAATTTTAACAAGTTGTAGAATTTTCAAAAAGGATGCTGACTTTCAGGTTGCCTCATGGGTGTCCTGCTTTTTCTCCTTTTCTTAGCTCTATCTGGTTTGCTGTGGTAACTTAGTGGTAACTTAGGAATGTTTCGCATGGAAGGCTCTGAGCTCCATTGCATCTAACCTCGTATGAAAAGGCCTATGGGTCTATGTGAACCCTGACATGAGTTGCTTATAAGCATCCCCTGAAATAAATAATTCAGGGCTTGTCTTCAGGAAGCCCCATTAAATCCAATGGTGACTATAAATGCAGTGGTGGAATCTGAAAATATATACATTTTGTACAATTCCTCTCACATTCTGTTGGAAAATATAATGAACTATAATGTTAAGAAACATTCCAATTTTCTGAAGCAGGATAAAAGAAGATTGGATAAGTTGAAAAAAATGGACTTAAAAAAGATACAGTATTTGATGTTTTTAAAAAAATCAAATGAAAGGCCACAAATTAAATGGAATAGCTCATGTTAATGCTGAAACTTGCAGGGCCAGTTAGAGCTCATTAAGAGGTGATGGGAACTATGCAGATTAGAAATTGGAACTATGCAGTTTGGAAATTGGATGGTTCTGAATCCATTAGAAAGGTTATAGGGTTGTTTGGGTGGGTTATGTTTTATGAAGGAATGATTAGAAGTATATTAATGGGCCAATGGGTTATGAGGCTGGGGTTGGTTTGGTGTTATAATGTCCAGTATACCATTATGTTGGGGATGAGGTTGTGAATAGGATTAAATTTGAGGAACGGGTCAGCTATGCTCATATTAGATGGGGTACTGGGTTATAAAAAGTGCCCTGTTTGATGACAATAAGAAAATGAGGATCTAATTAGACTTCACTTGCATCCTTAGCACTTCCAATACTCAACTGCCTTTAAATGTAGAAATTGCTTCCAAGATTTTATGTGGCATCTGGACCAAGAGTCTCCCCTCCTTCCCTGCTCCTCACCAAAGAGCTCAGATATCAAACAAAGTCCTTAGTTCCCAGCAATATTCAGGTCTTCACTGATCACTGATGTGTTACCAAGATATAAAGAAATGCACACTGGGGAAAGGGAAGGGAACTCTAAGGTAGAGTTGTGAAATTTTCTCAGGGGTGGGTTGAAGAGGAATGGCATTTGAGGAGCGAGTAATGGACAGCTGAATGCCCATTTCTTGTGTAGGTGGTAATGGGAGGTTGAATAGGCAATCTGGGAAAAGGGTACATTCTATAAAAATATTTGGCAAGGAAAACAGACCAATGTATTCAAGGAACTCAGAGGTCAGACATATATCTGTGTTGGAGAGAGCTGAGAATAAAATAAGTAGGGCTGTGTCGATGTATATGCATGTGTGTGTGTGCGCGTGTGTGTGTTTGTGTGTGTGTATGCGAACGTGTGTGTGTGTGTGTGTATGTGTGTGTGTGTGTGTCTGGACAAGAGAGGTTGGCGGTAGCTAGAGTTTGAAGAAAGAGTGGTTATAGGCAGTGATAATAAATGTAGACTTGATCCTTATAGCTAGTCTGTCCTCAGATATATTCCAAAGCAAAGAAATGTTCTAACTACACAAAATGATTTAAAAAAAGAAGAATTTTGTGGACTCAAACATATTAGCTAATGCTACATTTTAAATTCTCAGCCTCTGCCTCTTCTACGGATGTTCCGTTCACTTTAGAATTTTAAATGGGCTGAGGAATCCTGCAGTTACAAAAGCATGATTCCCTACTCCGCCGTGTTATATGCTTTTTAATCGCAGACACCTATTCACCTGCTCCAGCCTCAAACAGAATGGTTATTAATATCCCTTTGAGTAAATGTTCTAAGGAACACACATTGTGAAAACACTGCTCTAGAAAAAGAGAAGCTGTTATAACAAAGACTATGAAACAAGATACAAGGATACTCCCCCCACCCACTTTTACAAAGAAAATAGAATGATGCTGAAAAGATACGTTACAGCTAAGAAAATGGAAAAAAAATGTTGATGTTGAAGTCAACCTATTAATTTGATCTACTAAGTAGGTATAGGACCTTGAGAAAATATCTTCTATGTGTGTCTAAGTTTTCTTAAGTATGTGATTAGTATAAGAAATTATTAAATAAGATAATGCAGGTAGTGATGAACACAGTGCCTCACACATAGGAAGCCTTGATGGATGTTAATAGTTTGAGTTCAAGTGGGGAAGCTTTTCCCCATTTCATGTCCAGGGCTTTTCTTTTATTTATTGTCACCTTGGGACATTGAAGGGAGACATCTTTACAAGCTAGAACAAGGGTGGCAGAGTAAAGCTCATGGACTGGGTATCATTTTCCTACTGGGCTACTGGATAGTAAGAATAATTGATGTTAATTGAGTGAGGTATTGGCATGGGAGGTCTAAATATCCAACTAGCAAAAGAAGCTGTTTTCTGAGTGGCTGGTTCCTAGTTGCATAGAAAAGAAACCACTAGCTTATGAAGAATTGAGCCAAAAAGATGATAAGCTAAAATTATGGACGTTTTTAGAGATCCTCATCCCAGCCTCTATGCTCATTTCTCCATGGACGGCCATCAGGTGGGGTTTATTTTCTCAACATTTGCCTGATAGACTTTTTAAATGTCCCTTCTGACACCAGGCCTCTTGGCTGTTTCCCTTTTAATAATTTAAAAACATTCTCAATATTGCCCTTGCTGGCATATCAGAAAGATTCTGGATATAAATCAAATGCAAAAAATTACAACTAAAGTGGTATTACTCTTTTCCCAGGAACTGGCATTGGTATATTTAAGAGAAAGAAGTCTGATTGTCTGATCCCTGCTTCTTGAGAGTGAGGGAAGGCGAGTTCCCTGCCCATCTCCCATGAATCTACTTCACAGAAATCAGAAAGTAGTTAAGTTTCTTTATCAAAACAGGCTGAAAATTCAGTCCTTTTTCACTCTTATTTTATTGGGTTCAACAATACAGAAACAGATTATACACGCACACATGCACACGCACACACACTGAGTGGCCAGATTATTATGATCTCTGAATGCATAATAATCTGACCACTCAGTGTGTGTGTGTGTGTATACATATATACACATACATATGAGGCTGGGTGCATGAATTCGTGCCTGGGTGGGGTCTGGCCAGCCTGACCAGGGAAGGGAAGGGGACATGGATGGTTGGCCAGTCTGACTGCTGGTCGAACTCATGGTAGAGGGGACAATTTGCATATTAGCCTTTTATTATATAGGATATACACTGAGCGGCCAGATTATTATGCATTCAGAGATCATAATAATCTAGCCACTCAGTGTGTGTGTGTGTGTGTGTGTGTGTGTGGATGCAATGTGTTTTTTTTTTTACTTTTTCCTCTTTCTTGGATGCCCAGCAGTGAAAAGGTACTTTTTTCTGTCACTCTCACAATACTTTGTTCACATTTCTGTGTTTGAATTTTGTTTTTTAGCATGATGTAAGTGTCCCTCCAAATTTTAAGCTACTCTAAAACAGTAACAACTTTGCCTTACATTTTTTTTTCTGTCTGTTTCTTTCCCAGCCCAGTCCCCAGGGCTAAAGAACCATTCAATAAATGGCTATTGGATAAATATACAAATGATTGAAATCATTTTCTAAAATCTCAATAGTGAGATTCACTGCACCCTTGATTTTAACAAGAGGGTCAAAGCAATTTATTGCTATTGTCCATTTCAGGTAAGACACCATGCAGTCTCTGATTACAAACAAACAAACGGCACATTATGAGTAATCTTTTGTTGAACTAATTCAGTAGCCTGTCTTTATTTCCCGGGGAATGTGAATCTAATAGATTTATTTATTTTTAATGTTTTGGAACAAAACTTGGTTTGTATACTGAATCTGGAGTGGGAGTGGATTTCTTGCACTGTGTTAGACATGTGAAAAAAAGGGGTGTGGATGAGGACAACTGGCAGACCTGTAACTATGAAATCACAAATGGGTGCCACCATAATAATCAGTTGTCTTTAGACATCAAGGACAACTTCCCCAGCAAGATTGCCTTCCCTCATCTTCCACTGCATTATTGCTCCCTGCCAAGCTGTCATCTCGTGCTCACATTGCTCATTAACGCACCATCAACGCAGGTGTATGGCTAATGGAAACAACCCACAATTTTCCCTGTGATCCTTCATGCTTCAGGTCCCTGGACTCCGGGACTCATTCTGCTCGACTTGCTCCACACGCTCTCTGCTGAGCAGGCACACATGCTCACACCTGGGGGTGCAAAGAGGAGTGGCCCCTCCAGAGGGGAGAAAGAGTGGGAACCATCTGTGATATTTGCAAGAGAGAAGCCTTTAGACGGATTCAGGAGATGGACAGAGACAACCCAGTAAAGCCCATGAATACACTGCAAAGCACTTTATAGAAAATATCCCCTTGGTATTTCCTGCACAGGATATCTTCTTGTTAGAAGATATTTCCCTTGGGAAATGTATGAATCCGCCCATTTCTTCACCCATACAAGCAAGGCACTGTTATCAGCTATCTACTGTTATCTATGTCCCTCACCAGCCCTCTAGACTAAATAACCATTATCTGTTACCCTACTCCCTATAATAAATTGCCTGCTTCTCCATTATGCAGCCTAGAATGTGATTTATAGAAACCCATTCTGTTTGGGATTCCCCCATTCCACCCCTGCTGCTTACAACTCTTAACTTTCCCCATTCATCTTACAATAACATTCTAAATTCACGAAGGCTCACAGTGCCCTGCACCACCCTGCGTCTGCCTAACCCCCTAGCTCCCTCTCAGGCTACTTAGTACCCCAGTCACTAGGCACCCATTTTCTGCATAAACCCCACTGTGTCATGCTTCAGGGCCTCTACAGCTGCTATTCCTTCTGCCTGAAAACTCCTTCCTCCAATCCGTCACCTGTCCTCCTACTCATCCTACAGGCCAAAGCCTAAATGTAACTTCATCCTCAGTAACATCTAATCCAATGACAATCTGCCAGTTTAAATCCACTTGCCTGGGTCTATCTGCTCTAAACATCTCAGCTTTGACTTTTTTCCCATAGCATTGATCACAGTTTATGGCCGCATGCAGATCTGTTGATGTAGCAACATCCGTCTCTTTTCCTAAACCATCCAGAAGTGACTTTGCCCTCCAGGAGACATATGACAATGTCTGAAGTAATTTTGGTTATCAAAACTGGACAAGGGAAGCATATCACAGGCATCTAGTGTGCAGAGGCCAGGGATGCTGCTAAGCATCCTACAATGAACAAGGCAGCCCTCCACCAAAGAAGAATCACCCCATGGTTATCGTGTCAGTAGTTGAGAGACCCCGGCATGGGCTCTCAGCTCCATGATACAGACAGAAACCATGCCTGTCCCAAACGTTTCTGTTTCCCCAGAGCTCAAGCTTCACCTAACATATAGTGGGGTTAATGGATACTGACAAAAGGGTTGATTGGGTAATCCCATGTACTGTATTCCAAACTCAGGTCACTCCCTCGCTGATTAACCATTTACTGAGCATCATGATATATCCAGCCATGTGTTTGTGGATGGGAAGACAATGGTACAAATGAAGGGCTCATGCAGGTGGAAGCCTTAGAATCTAGAAGAGGGGTAAGAAAGTAAGCAATTGGTTAAAACTGAGGTAAGTTAAGTTTTGATGCATCACACATGATAGCAAATTATTTTTACCAGTTGAGTAACAGAGGATGTTCAAAGGAAAAGGCAACCTGGGTCTGTCACTCACTCAGTAAATATTCATTGAGGACCAAATGCTGCGGATGTAGCGTAAGTAGCACAGCCAGGACTCCTGCCCTGTTGAAAAAGTCTAGAGAGGAAGGCATACAGGAACAGGTATGCTGCCAAAACCGGTTTGGCTCAGTGGATAGAGCATCAATCTGCAGACTGAAAGGTCCCAGGTTCGATTCCGGTCAAGGGCATGTACCTTGGTTGCAGGCACATCCCCAGTAGGGGATGTGCAAAAGGCAGCTGATCTATGTATCTCTCTCATCGATGTTTCTAACTCTCTATCCCTCTCCCTTCCTCTCTGTAAAAAATCAATAAAATATATTTTTAAAAAAGCATTAAAAAAAAGGAACAGGTATGCTATACTCAACAAGATCATTACAATTGAGCTCTGTGCTATGGAAACAAGTAAGATGATAAAAAAAGAGTCCACTTTAAATAGAACTATCAGATAAAATCCTCTTTGAGGAGGTGGCATTTTAAAAAAGGTTTGAGTATAATTGTGAGCTCACATGATTGTAAGCCATTATCAAACTTGGACAGATATCCAAAAAAGTGTATAAAATTATTTTTCCAAATAAACGCAACCTCATATGCAATGTCTCAGATGTAGGAGAGACCTCTGCATGTGGATGGAGAGAATAGAGAAAGCCAATGAGATTCCGGAATCATGGTATCTAATGAAGTTGGAGGACATTCAGGCACATTATGAACATCCTCCAGGCTGCAATAAAATGTGTGGATTTTTATCCTAGACAAAAGGAGGAACCATAGAGGCATTTTCCAAATTTACATTTTTATTTCAAATGATCAGTCTAGCTCAGCGGCTCTCAACCTGTGGGTTGCGACCCTTTGAGGTCGCACGACCCTTTCACAGGGGTCGCCTAAGATCATCAGAAAATGCAGATATTTACATCACAATGCATAACAGTAGCAAAATTTCATGAGGAACTGTATGCAAAGGTCGCGGCCTTACGAAGGTTGAGAACCACTGGTCTAGCTGTTTTGTGAACATAAGTGGACAGAATGGAAACAGAGAAATCCACTAACAGGCCACTGCAGAGTCCACGAGAGAGAGGTGACACTTATCTATGGTGGCAGATGCAGAAAACAAGGGAAATCAATGCACTTGAGCTGTTTTACTGAGTTACAGTAGACAGAAGTTTGTGATAAATTAAGTGTGAGAAGTGAGGGAAAATGAAAGTCAAGAGAATGTCCAAGATTGAGCCAGAACTGAGTGTAGGAAGCTCTATACGTATAGGAAAGATTCAAGGAGAAAAGAAGTTGTGTATGTTGTTGGAAATGACCAAATATTGTAGATTAGATAGAGTATAATCGAAACATGAAACAGCTAGTAGCAGTAACACCTAACTAGACTCAGTATGTGTCAGATGCTCTTCTATGCATTTTACAGACACTGGCTGTTTGAATCTTCAGAACAGCCCTGTGTTTGAGACATGCCCAGTCCCCTCATTGACAAAAGAAGAAGCCAAAGGAAAGACAGCTGAAATTAACTGATTTTAGGCCAAACAGCAAGTCTCCTGGAAATGGGCATAGGAATAGGCTGTTTATAGATGGATCTAAAGTCCGTAATACAGTTCCCAGCTGGGGATGCTGATTTGTAAGCCATTAGAGTTCAGAGGGTTAGGATATTTTATGGATGTGTAAAAAGAGAACATAAGCAGAAAGAAATGGCCTTTAAGTGACGGTAATTTGGTTAATTAAATGATGTAAAGAAAGGCAGAAATAAATAAATGTCTTATTTCTACAGTAAATTTCTACTCTGTACTATGGGAACAAATAGAAAATATAGGGAGTCTTCTGATTTTGGGGGCATGGAACACAAGGCTAAGTAGCTTTGTTTTCTGGAAGTATTCTGGAATATTTGAGAGTCTTTGTGAAAATGAGCCAGTATAAAGGGGTGCTTAGCAATGGTGTTCTACACAGTAGTAGGTAGAAGAGTGAAGAATGGGTAGAGAATAGAAGTTTTGAAATCATTTAAAATATAAGCACAATCACACATTTCCTCTCAGGGACAAGGAATAAAAGAACAGGGTAAACAATATATGGTGTTAGCAAGGGGGGCTCGAGAGGGGCCAATAAATCCATTTTAGCAGAACAGCCCAATTTCCCTGGGGATTCTGTGTCTCAAAATGATATTTCTCCTTCGTGCCTCCAATGCGTCCCTTCTCTTTAACTTTACTCGAGGATAGATGATTTAGGAGCTGGTGGGATTTTGTCAAAGGAAGTACTCTCAGAGTTTTCAGATTCACAACAAATGGAGCTTGGATGAGAAATTTCAGCCTGGTATAGATATGATATCATGTGCAAAAACCTCTGCACATAGAGTTGAAGATCTAAAATATGCACATCTAAAATCTTCACACAATTAAAGTGTAGTTTTCAGTGTCTATATACAGGAGCGGGCCAAAAGTAAGCTTACAGTTGTGAGTACACAAAACATAGAATATATTCTTGTATATTACTTATTAGTTATTTTATTACTTTCCATACAAACAACTATTAACCTACTTTTGCCCCACCCTGTACTTGCTGCTAGCTCCTTTTTTTCCTGAATAATCCTGTGGATTTTTGCTTGAGAATGTGGAAAGGTAATTAATATTTATGATTGTCTTCTATATTTTAGGCTCTCTATTAGGCATACCACTCCACAACTACAGCAAGTGGCAATTAGGTTGCCCATTTATCTAGCATAATAGAGTTCTCTACTCATGTAGAGACAACAATTTCTAATTAGACAACAAAGCTTATACAAAAGTGATAAAGGTGACATCAGGGGCCCCAAAGCCACAATTTCCAGGGTTTAAGTCCTAGCTCCCATTGAATGTATAGGTATATAAACTATACAAATTTGTAGGAGAGGTGATTTAACAATCTTGCCTTACTTTCTTCACTAAAAAAATACAGGAATATTCATAGAAATCATGATGGGGATTAAGAGTTAACAGATGTAAGCTGCTTAGTATAACATCTATCCTATTACATCAATAAATACTATTATTGTATCTCTCATATATAATTGGAGATCGATAAACAATTAATGTTGATCTTATTAGGTAATTGTGCTCCCTAATATGGGTTGCTTAAGGGAGTGGCTTTGATGGTTATTTGTTGAGTGTGGTATGGCTCAAGGATGGTCTGGCTCAGATTGCAGGTGAGGCTGAAGTTCAGATGAAGATAAGAAGCTGGGTCTTAAATGGTGTGTGATGATCATGTTCCATTTGTGTTATTAATGAGTCCCAAAGGCACTTCTTTGAAACCAAGACCAGGCCCATACTGTGACTTATGTATTTATAACTAGCAATTCCATTTTCAACCACAAAATTGTTCCAAAATCATTTGTGCACCTGGTGAGAAATGGGTCAGGTACTTATAGCGGATACTAAAAGGGGTCCATAAATCAACAGACATGTACCATTGGAGATTGTGAGACACAGAGAAGACGTGTTTATAAGAGAGCAGCCAGAAGATTTGTAGTGGAAGTGAAGACAAGTTGGAGAATGGTGACATCACCTCAGAGACCCAAAGGTGAGAACTAATAAACAGGTTTCAGAGAAGAAGTGTTTTCAGGGGAGAGCTGGTTTCAGGAACAAAAGCAAGGTGAGGGAACATTCTGTGAGAAGGTTTCTGATATAAAGGAGGCCTTTATAATAAAGTTGAGATTAGAACTGGCACAAAAAGAAGAGCTGAGGGAAAATGCGGGAAGCAGGAAGCATAGGTGTTATAAACAGAAGTGCATACCGTATGTAACTGCCTGTGTGGATGTGCGTGGTGGGGAAGAGAAGGTTCCAGGGCTTGACATTTGAGGTTGGAGGAGGACGCCCCTGATGAGAACAAGAGTGCATTGATGGTTCTTTAGATTTCAGGACAACTGATCTGAGAGTCCAGGTGCCTTTGAAATCAAGTTCAGTGGCCTCCCAAACCTCTACAGAAATATGTGGATGTCACCAAAGATTGATTACACATAATGGCAAAGTGTTGGTTTGAAGTCCCTGGCATTAAAAGAGATATGCAAGATGCATGTAAGAAGTAAATAGCTGTAAAGTACAGTTTAAGGGATTAGCTAAAGCAACCTTTCCTAAAGGCTAGGAGTGTTACTGAAGGGCCCAGACTCTGAAGTCAGACTGTCTGGGCCCACACTTGATTTCATCACTGTGTAAATGTGTGATCTTAGGTAACATAACTTTATGATGCTTCTGTTTCCACACCTATAAAATGAACATAATAATACTAACAAAAGAATTCATTTTGGTTTAGCACAGTATTTAAAACAATTCTTGGCAAAGACTAAGTACAACAGAAGTGTCTTAAAATACACAAGAATACACATAACAGCTGTTTGACTTTGGGTAAATTAGATAAGCCCTCTAGGTCTTATCTGTAACATAAAAAAAGATGCCTCACAAATTGGGATGATTAAATAAAAATTAAATGAGATAAACCAAGGAAAGCACATAATACTATGTCCTACATATAGTGGTAAATGATATTTTCTACTACTTATTAATATCACTATTATCATTACTCTATAAGACCATATATTACTTTGAATTTAAGGCTTTTATATTTCATAAAAAGCACAAGCTATATAGAAGAAATCACCAAACTTAAAAAAACAACACTATTATTTTTTAGTATTTCTTTCTTTAAAAAAATGACCTGCGGCCTCCATTAATATTTTCTCAATAATTCACTGTCATTTATTAACATCATAACTAAATAAACATCTATTAAATATAACATAAACAATAATAGATATATTATTATTAGCAGAAAGCCAGGCTCTAAGAGAAAGAAATTCCTCTTTAATGGGGAATAGGAATTTTAACTATGCAGACATTAGAAGGCTACTCAGGTGTGTGTGCAGATAGAAATGATATAACCCAGTAAAAATAAATAAAATATGAATTTTGTACATAATACATACAAACAAAAAGCAGAAAAAAAGCCAGTATTTATTTTTTCTTCTTCCGCATGGCATGCCCTGCTCTTAACCAATTTAATTTTCTTCTTTTTCAGCTGTTGAGCTCCTATACTGGGCCTTGGCTATTCCTATAAATATACCACCTATCAAAATTCTTAAAACATAGTAGGAATCGAATAAATATTTGCCAAATCTGTTTATAAATAAATGAATAGGAGTCTAAAAAGAATAGACTGCCTGCTCCATAAGCAATGCGCAGTGTAGGGGAAAATTACACATTTTTATAATCATTTTCACACATTGGTCACAGACTCATCTGCAACATTTTAAAAGTTATAATCCTAAGACCTTGTGAAAACAACACGGTGCGGGGTGTCTCTTCAAAAATGATGAAGAACTGATCACAATTCTAGGATTATTTTTTATTTTTTTATTAGAAATTATTGGGAATTCCCTTTTCATCTTTAAGACCAAATTCTTGAAACTCTTTTTCTCCACCCCTCCCAATATAAATTTCACTGCTTCCCATGTCTTGATGCTTTTTCAGTAACATTGTCAGTCTCCATTCCCATCCTTATAAAATGGATGTAATAGTCATACTAGCAAATCCCCTGTCCTCTGACAATTGTCTGTGTACCTCTTCTGATAGCTTTCATTTGTTATCACTGGTCACTAATCCCCCACCTATTTGTTCATCTTTATAAGATCAATGTTTGCCTCTGGAGGTTTTCACACACTTTCTGGGATGCCAAATTTTGAATCCTGCAAAAGTACTTAAAGTCTCCCCTAGTCTGCTTTTAATCCATTTTTCTTCATTTTAAAAGATGTTGTTAAAATTCAAGATGTCTTTTAACAACCCCTCCTGCAATTAAGAAACAGATGGGTGTCTGGACGTTTTAGTAGGGAAAAAACAAAATAATTCAAGAAACAGCTGTAGTTCAAAAAAGAGCAATTTTGCGCTGTCCGTGGTGCTGAATATGATTTTTTTATGGGTATGGCAAAGCATTAATTGCTTGTACAAGAATCCTAACAGAATTTGATTTCTACAAATCATATGAACCAGTCTGGAATGTGTAATAGAAAATTAAATGTATATAAATATTAAAAGTAGAGTATATGTAATTTTACAGGATTAAGATGTGTGTGACAGTTTTAGCATTCCCTCTCCCCATAAATGAGCATATCTTATTTAGATATAAACTGTATTTCCATCATTTGGGCTAAATGTTTTTTTATAAGCAATAAATATTCAAACTTTCTTTCATTACTTAGAATCTAAGGATAGTCCCTGAGCTTGTGAGTCTTCCTGGTCAAATACAGCATCCATTCAGAGACATGTTATTTATGGCCAATGCATTTGTTAAGGATCTAATATGTTGTGATATCTTATACTAGTGGTCAGCAAACTCATTAGTCAACAGAGCAGCAAACTGCAGCTCAGCTCGCGAGCCACAGTTTGCCGACCACTATCTTATACCATATATATTTTTGGAACACATATTTAAAAGTTAGAAGAAATGTCATACAATTTTCTAAATCTTATACTTTTGGGGAGAAGCCATATGACTACAAGATCCTTAACTCAAAATATAATGACTTAGGCATTGATAAATAAAGGGATATGGATTCTGAGTGTGGGAATAATCAGGCTCTGACTTGAGACACTGATACAAATGATGAAAGGGCCTATTTTAAAATCTATGCAAGTGCTTTGTCCGGTGCCAGATAATCCTATCAGTATCTAGGGACAGAGGGAAAGCATAATGGAGAGAAAGACTTAAATCCAATTGAATGCATGGAATTTGTCTGCAAAAAGACAGATATGGCACAGGAATGCTCTAGCTAGATCAAATGGCTTAAGGCAGTGGTCGGCAAACTGTGGCTCTCGAGCCATGAGACACGGTTTGCCGCTCTGTTGACTAATGAGTTTGCCAACCACTGACCTAGATTCTCGATTCCAATAATTACAGGCTGTTGTTGTTCCTGGTGATTAAGCCCCCTATCCCAGTGGTCAGCAAACTCATTATTCAACAGAGCGGCAAACCACAGCTTGTAAGCCGCAGTTTGCCAACCACTAGCTTAAGGAATGTTTGATGACTTGCTGCATTACCCATGGGTTCTTTCACTTGGAATCATTTCACCATGAAATACTCATCTGCTGGCTGCAGAGAGAATGACAGGGTGAAAAAACAGCTCTGCCTTGTCTAAACGTTGTGGGGAGGCTGCTGCAGACAGGTCCATCTTGTCTGCTCTCATTTATGTTAACAGGCGCTACACCACTCTCAATTCACTGCTTCCCACCATGGAGACCAGAGTACTTTGTTCCTTCATGACACATAATCACAGAAGGCTTGGATGACATGTCTCCCTACAGCTTCATTTGACACCCCCACCCCCAAGCTCTTCCTCTAACCTTTAACTTCATGTCTCTCTCCCTCTCCTTCCCTCCCTCCATCCCTCCCCCATCTCTCTCCCTCTCTCTCTCCCCCCCTTCCTTCTTCCCTCCCTCC
>JAAGEH010000124.1:2828879-3221503 GCA_011751065.1 Lasiurus cinereus
CACTCCCTGACCAAACTAACAAAATCCAAAGTAACTCTGCCAGTAATAATCTTAATAAAATCAGATAATCTTAATAAAATCAAATTCATCAATATTATCTAATACCTCTCCCAGATCGTGCTAATAGCATCTACCAGTGTTAGTATGTGAGGATTGACTCTGTGAACTGTAAAATTAACATCTCTTGCAAGGAGGGTCTCTGAATATGTATTTCCTTTATACTTTACAGCCTGACCTTGATCATCTGAGCTCATTTTCATCCAAATGACCCTTCTCTGTTATTGAGAGTAAGTGTTCTCATCACAGAACCATCCTATCAGTACGGATTCAAAATCACCTTTTTCATGATCTTTCCCAATCACTCTCAACAAGTGAGATTTTGGCAAATCTGGCCTCCAGAAACTAATTTCCTGTTAAATATTATGCATTCCTAAAGAAACATACACCCCTACACAGTTCCATATATTTAGGAGAGATTTTACACCCTAAATTGAGAGCCACTGATAACTTCTTGTGGTGACTTATTCAAATTAACTACTCAAGTAACTTCCAGGACTGTGGTTAAAAGTCAATATCCTATATTTAATCCTTAGGCTGCCTTGGTGGGAAGGGAGACACATAGGGTGGGAGTGAGTTCAGAAAGAAAGTCAATGGAAAGTACAGTCTACATATTTTGATGGTCATGGTTATGGTTGTTTTAATTCATTAAATATAATAAAATCTGCTCTACCTGGATTTGGGGTTATTGTGTCCTTAAGTCTGTCTTATGTATGCGAAGGACACACCACAAAATTCAAAGAACTATTACAAGTAAAACTGTGTTAATTGGTTTGATAGATTATTAAAGTATATTCAAAAAGCATACAATTTCATCTTTTTTTGTTGTTTTGCTCCCTTCCATTTCCTTTATGGTTTCACATCTGAATCTCACAAATTGTCTAATACCTCTCCCAGCTGTTTCCTCAGGCCAGTTGCCATCAGAAGCCATTGGGAAGAAAGAGCTACTTCATAATGGTTCTGGAAGGAGCTCAGGCTTTCAAGTTCTTAACAGACAGTGGTGCGGCTCTAGGCATGGCTGGCACAATTGGTGGGTACTTTTTGGAGATCCCCCAAGGTTTCAATAAATTGAATAAATGGGCAGTGGAGAATGAAGTGAATAGGAAAAGTGCCTGTCTGACTTCATAAATCCAAGAAGGGAAAGAAAAGGAAGGATTTATCTTCCAAGACTAAGTATGTTTTACTTAGACTAGTGTACACATATATGCATGCATTTGTGCACACTTGTGCACACACATACCTACATCTCAATTTGTCTTTTGCTTTAAATTTATGCTTGTACTTTATTCTGACAGTAAGTTGACCCACCTGGACTTCAAGTGTAGTTAAAGAAAACTGTACCTTATCCAGAGCATAATTTGTCTCTGTGTCTGTTGCTGTAAGAAGCCATATCTCTGGGATTTGACAGTCGCCAAAGAGAGAGAAGACAGCCTAAGGGTCTCAGGCTGAAATTGCTTTTACTTAGAACTATTTATCAATGTGCTTACTCCACTTTCTCAGCGTTTTACTTCTCTGGGTTATTCTGTAATGCAAATACTTCAAGCTACCCCTGAGAAAATAGAATGTCTGAATTTGATGCCTCCCCTGCTAACTTGGTGCCCTTTGTCCCTCACTTAACTGGAAAAACTGGTATAATCAATACTTATTGACCAACGATCTGATGCTAAATACTGAATGGACATTCCCTTATTTACTATGATGAACAACCTATCTATATAATAAAAGCCTA
Organism: Lasiurus cinereus; assembly: GCA_011751065.1. Classification (NCBI taxonomy): domain Eukaryota; kingdom Metazoa; phylum Chordata; class Mammalia; order Chiroptera; family Vespertilionidae; genus Lasiurus; species Lasiurus cinereus. Next base: position 2,830,666 of record JAAGEH010000124.1, read on the forward strand.
AGTGACTGCTACAGCAGAACGACTGGTCACTATGATGTGCACTGACCACCAGGGGCAGACACTCAATGTAGGAGTTGCCCCCTGGTGGTCAGTGTGGCCCCACAGCGGGTCTAATCTAAGCACATGTATCCTTAAAAGTAAATAACATATCATAACTCTGTTAGAGATATGGCTGGAAAAATGGTCTCAAAAATCCGACATTGTCTTAGAAGAAAGGAGAGAGCCAGGAACCAAGGATTGCAGCTACCGATGTGCATACATATCAGGGGCTACAACTACGTGCCAAGCCTATGCTCAGCACTCAGTAAATGGCAGCTCCTCCCCTTCACTGCCACCTGTGGGATGCAAACAGCAAGTGTCACTTTAGAATATGTTGTCATTATTACATGAGTTGGAGTAGTGTTTCACTTCTGCTAGGTCTTGACACTATGCTTGCACACCCACACAACACACACACACACACACACACACACGATTCAATAAACGATGTGTCCCACCATCTTAAAGAGGACCTGCCTGTTGACATCTAAGGGATTCTCACCAACATCACCTCCAAATTCCATTGTCCCTTCCCTGTAGGTGCCCACTATAGCTTCCCCAAACTCCTCTGCCCAGCAGAACTGAGCAAACTCCATCATGTCAGGGTCAGCATAGCCTGGCTTCTGAAGTGGCTCTGGAGACGGTTTCCAAGAGACGTGTTATTAAAGAAACAATGCCTTTGTCTGGGCAGCAGGGCTAAGTGCTGTGTATTTCCAGATGCTTTCCTGGAACAAGGGGGAGGGATAGCAGCTGCGCATCGTTCATGGAGCGGCTGAGACAGGATAGGGCAGCACGAGGAGAGAATGGCCAAGCTCTCAGGGCTGGGGGTATGATGCAAATTTCTGTCCCTGACAAAAAAGAACTCCGTTTCCTCCTTCTTTGACCTGCACCTGCTCCAAACTCCAGCATTCCTGTTTGTGTGTGTGGATGACAACCTCTGTTTCTCCTTTGATCCTCTAAGCTTAAAGCATTTTTTATTTCTCCATACAGATGTCTTTCTTGTTCCACCTTTACACCCTCACAGGGTTCCTTCTGACCAAGATAAAGTACAGCCAAGTAGTTCAGACCACAGGTTCTGGGGGTCTGAAAAGAAAATAAAGAATAAAAAACCCTGCTTTGCCTGGAATCCTACTTTGAACACATAATCTCTATGTGCCTGGTATAATTCTCTTCCACAAGACTCACATTCATTATAATAACAGTACACTTAAAAAACAGTAGCTAAATTAATGTTAATCTTTACTGCTCTATTTCCTATAGAAAATTAAACTCAGAAAGAAAGTGCATGACCATACCCTTAACTAAACCTTTATGAATCTTTTGCTAAATGTCTCCTTTCTCTCCCCCTCTCTCTCATTCTTTCTTATTAGCATAGCTAAACATATTTTTATATTCTTGTGATTATGTATAGTGTACTCTTCATGAATATATAATACCTTTATGTTACTCTATCCTAATGCATTCTAACTTCCAATCATTGTGCAATTAAAAAAGAAATTAAAGGCATTGGAACTAATTTTTTTGACATCATCTTATAATCATATATAATAAAAGCCTAATATGCTAAGTGTCTGGTCATCTGGTTGGCTGTTAAACCAAAGTGTAATATGCTAATTATATGTTAAGACCGCTCAACCTCTCACTATGATGTACACTGACCTCCAGGGGCCAGATGCTCTGACTGGTAGGTTATCATACTGAAGAGTTCTGGCCAATCAGGACTGAGTGAGAGGGACCCTGGAGCCCTCCCACAGTCCTTCCTCAGCTAGCCATCCTTCTGTGTCCCTCTCCTACCCCAATCCAGCACGGGTGGGGTCCCTTGGTCTGGCCTGCACGCTCTCACAATACGAGACCCCTCAGGGCATGCTGGAGAGACCCTTTCACCCAATCCCACAGGCCAGGCCAAGGGATCCCACTAGTGTACGAATTTGTGCACTGGGCCTCTGGTGAAAAATATCAAGTTCAGTGGTCTGGATCTCACATTGGGACCTCACATTTGAGAAAATGGGTCTTGCTCACTTTTCCAAATATCTCGCTTTTTCTCGCTGTTCCAGCTTTTAGGCTCCTCCCCATCTCCACCACACACTGAGCTCACAGGTGTCATGGACATTCATATGCTTATCCTTCAAAGGCTCATATCCCCTAAAAAGCTTTTCTGAGGATCCTTGGCCATCACTGCATCTCATGGCACTTGGGGTGACACCCTTCCCTTTAGAATTGCAGCAACCTCCATTTTGCCTCTCGTTGACTCCAAAAGAAAATGATTCCTTCTGGACTAAGATGACATTTAGTTAATTTGCATATCATTTCAATTCATGCAATGGAGTTCAGAACACATTAATGACTCAATAAATATTGTTACGTATCCTCTGCCTTCTTCTACCCCCAAAACACTAACTCATTCTTGTCCTTCAGTTTGGAGCTGTCATGGTAGCTAGTATTTTTTGATGCCAGCACGCTTCTCTCTTTCTCATTTCTCTGCTAAGCTTTCAGATCAGAGCAGTGATCATGTGACACAAGTCTGAACAAAGCAAGCAAACAAGTGCGTAAATTGATGAATGCATATGGTACTTTTCTGACAACCATTATTGTTTGGGGAAATGGGTACAGGAACTAAACATAATCTGCTTCCCTGGTAATGCTTCCTCTGCCTGGATATGCTGCCTCTTTCCTAGTGGTCACGGTACTTGGAGAATGAAGCTGACAGGTGCCTTCTCTAGGGCTCTATATTTGGAATCCATTTCACAATGTAGAATAGTCAATACAAAGAGAATGACAATGTGTGAGAATAATCATATTGGACGAATCATCTGTGCCTAGATCTGGTTGTGCTTGCACTCCAACATTTCCTTTACCCTTGCACGTATGAGAACCTGAGGAACTGGCTTAATATGTTTTAATTCCTCAAGACATGGAACTATTCCTAATACTAAGACACTATTCCTTCATACACTCTTCCCTGTTGCCAATCTGAAATGTTCCCTTTGACTTTTCCTTTTCAATTTACCAATTTCTGAAACTAGATCATGATCCCCTACCCCTCAGATGAAATCTTCCTCAAGCTTGTCTCACTATCTCTCTGAATGCTTGAGGTGTGGGGTGTGGGGGTGGGACAGGGTTCTATGAAACACTCTGCATTTGATCAGAAGAGAGGCTGGAATAGAAAGCAGAATAAAAAAGCAAGAGAAATTTAGCAAATATGCAAAAAGAGGCAAATGGTTAAAATTATGCCATAGATATTAGGCTACTATCTGTGTGCATCCTAATGTTGAACACAATACGAAACAAAAGCCAGCCAATCAGAGACAAAAGGAATAAATTCTGGGGCATCTTATTAAAGCTATCTGGAAAGCAGAACCACTCATTTCTCTACTAGATAGGAACTAAGAAAGCAGGAGCCTCAGGAGATACCAGACACATTGCTGAAAACATGGGGCAACAACAACAACAACAAAATCTCAGAGACATCACGATTGGGAAGAGAATAATTGATCCTCATGGTATATTTTGTGCCCCGTTATCCAGCATCTGAATTTAGTAACCCTGGTCCAGCATCTGAATTTAGTAACCCTGGATTCTCTTTATCACGAGATCCATTAAATCTTTTCATTTTTAAATCTTATTTATTTACTACTTTTTCATTGTATTAAATGTATTGGCGTGACATTGATTAATAAGATTACATAAGTTCCAAGGGTACAATTCTATAGTACATCATCTCTATAATGCATTGTGTGCTCATCATCCAAAGTCAAGTCTCCTTCTGTCACCATATATTTGACCCCTCACCTTCACCCTCTTCTAACTCCTCCTATCCCCCTTTCCCTCTGGTAACCAGCTTACTGTTTTCTGTACCTATGAGTCTTTAAATTAAATTTATTGGAGTGACAACGGTTAATAAAATTATGTAGGCTTCTTTTTAACTTAAGCTAATTTGCATCTAGGTTTCTGTTCATAGCAACCAAATCCCACGCTGCTGCACAGAGGGAACTAAGATGAGATGGGAACACCACCTGAGTCCAGAATTTCCTCATTGCTTACAGCTAAAGAAAAAAAAAAGAGGCCAAAATAATAGCACCATCTCTCCACCTCTTAATATGTTGGTGGATGCCTTTACTGAAGTATGGCCAGGCATAATGTCACCATGTCCAGAACCATTTGCAGATGTTACTCTTCTGAACAAACATTGTCAACACCTTCTCTTTGTACAGTGGAAAAAGGAATGTGATTTGTCTTTCATCCCTATGGCCATATTCCCCTGCGGAACGATTTCAATTTAGTGAAGGAGAGAGGGACCAGCAGTTTGCGACTCGTGTTATGAATGTGGTGCTTGAAATGCCAGCGCCAATGACATGAGACGCAGGGCTTCATTACTCCTCGGCTCGCCCAGACTCGGGCTTCACAGGACACAGTGATATCTGTTGGCAGAAAGACACATTTGAATTGCAATGTGTCAAGTATCCCTAGCTGTACTCTCCATGTTGCAGGCTGCATGTGGCATTTATTTATTTATTTGTTTGCTTGTTTGTTTTTATCCTCAAAATAGATTGGTTGCTTACAGTATGTGCCCCAACCAGGGATTAGATTTGCAATCTTTTGGTGCATGGAACTACACTCCAACCCATTGAGCCATCCAGCCAGAGCTAAAAATGGCATTTAGAAATCTTTTAAACATCCCAGTCACTGAGATCTCTACCTCCTACCACTAGCTGACACTAAATTGGATATATTTACTTCCAAATTGTAATAAATTAAAGAATAGGTCATCTAGGGAAGAGCATGAGTCTTCGATCACAACGCATCCAATAAATTAGAACTTTTCAACCACACTCCTCATACGATGAGGCACCATGGCGAAGGTGGAGAACAGAGAGCGTTTGGCTTCTGAAGGCCAGTTTGGGGTCTCGCTGCACACTTTCCTAAATAACTAAATTTGGTGAAGCTGACAAACCTCTTCCCAGCCTTAGTTGTGTTTCAGCTCCAAACTGAGACATGACCCCGCCAAACACACACTATCACGAAACCAGCCAGAGCCACACCATGGTTGACATCAGGAGCAAATGCAATGATCGACCATCCTCTTCCCTAGCACTCAACAATCAGTGGAGAGCAGAGCCCTGACCAGGACCCTAACTCCCTTAGTCATCATGATTAATGATGTTCCCCTGTATAAGCCACACCCTGGAAGCCATGGGGGAACCAGGCTTTTGAGTATTAGCTAACCTGTCTCCTGGTTGGGGAATGTCCTAAAAATAAACCTTGATTTTCTTTGTTGCAAACTCCTCGTCGTATCTTATTGGGCTTTGATGTGCACAGGCAAATGGACCCCTTTAGTCCAGTAACATGTATAGGGCAAATATGAAGACTATGAAAGAATTATTTCATGTAAATCACTTAGTACAGTGGTCGGCAAACTGGCTTGCGAGCCACGAGCAGCTCGCGAGCTACGGTTTGCCGTTCTGTTAATTAATGAGTTTGCCAACCACTGGATCAGAGCTTAATCACAAGGAACAACAATAGCCTGTAATTCTTGGAATCAAGAGTCTAGGTCAGTGGTCTGGAAACTTGCGAGCCACAGTTTGCTGACCACTGACTTAGTGGAACACCTAATATACACTATACAATGCTCATTTCTTCTATTACTAGTATTATTTTTATTAACAACAATGACTTTTGTAAGGTCATATAGAAAATCAGAGGCATAAGTGGGGAATTTGTTCATATCAATAAATAAGAGGCAGTTGATAAGCTAGGCTTCAAATTCATGACTGACTCCAAAATCCACATAGTTGCCATTGTACACATTGTCTCTATTTTTAGGAGGGTTGTGTGTTCACCACACACAGCAGAGCAAAGCTAAAGGCAATGTTAGATTTATTTCACTGTCATTTCAAACAAATCAGTGCAGACTGTCGTATCACTTTTGAAATGCATATATTTTTTAAAAAGAAACAAAAAATAGTGATAATAACCACCAACTGCTTGCAAAGTAAATTTTGCTCACCCCTCTGCTCTCCATTTACCAGCATATTTGGATTACATCTGGAACAAAGTCATTAGTGGCAGGAAGACAGATGTTCAAAGTTTGGGTGTGCATGTAGACATCGAATATTGATGTTGATGTTATTTACTCATTTGATTCTTTACTCTTTTCCAAAAAGATGAATGTTGAGCTTTCTCAAGATTTATTTCTTCTTTCTTTTGTTCCCAAGGAGACAAATCAAAGTTCACCCCAGGAACTTCTGAAGTATATCATGGTGGGAGATATCCATCAAATGGGGAATAATATTAATAACTAGTACTGTACAGTTGTCAATCAGTGTAGAGTCTTTTCTCAGAAATAATTTAAAGATCTTCTTCGAATCAACGCAGTATGTATGTGGCAATGAAAGAATAATGCACATTGCTATTAATAGATTGTCTAATATAGCAAATTTTACCCTAGATTTCAATTTTAAATATAATTCATTAAAGTAAAATGAAATTTTCATTGGGTTCATTTTGCAGACATACACTTAGGGGAGAAAATACATGCAATATGATAGTCTATAATTAAAGAAAGTACATAATGTGCCATGGATTGCACAAATAAGAAATTTGATGAGGGTGGGAATAGAAGAATATGAGGCAATGTCCTTAAGCTATATCTATTTAGAGTGCTATAATAATCCATATTTATTTAATGGAATACATTGGAAATTGTTTTACCCTGAGATCATTAAATACTGAAAGTGAAAAAGGTTTTCTTCTCAACAGAAACATAATAGTTATATTGCTGGATAGAGCCCATTTTCAAAATAGCATATACATTTCTTTGCGGGCACTAATCAATGAATATGCTCTTCATGTCTTCTCTGCTTCCATAGAGAACTAAATTCTAATTTATATAGTAAAACGCTTTAAAATTCATGGAGGAAAGACTATGGGTAATGTACAATAGGGTAGATGTTATAGACTGAATATTTATGTTCCCTCTCCAAATTCAAGAGAACTCTCTTGCTCTTTCCACCATGTGAAGGTACAGCTAAAAGACAGCCCTCTGGAAACCAGGAAGAGGGTTCTGACCAGACATTGAATCGGCCAGTGCCTTGATTGTGAACTTCCCAAACTCTAGAACTGTGAGAAACAAATATTTTTTGTCAGCCCCTGAGTCTATGGTATTCTTTTATATGGTATGTGCTATGTTAGCGGCCCAAACTGACTAAAACAGATGCAAAACCAAAGTAATTTTTTCCCATTATGTATGACATATTTTCCTTTGTACATTTTTTGGTGCCATCACTCAATTTGGAGTATATTTTCCACTCATTTCTGCATGTCTAATGTGTGCCAATCTTAAAGAGCCAGCCTAAACTTTACTTTACCCATAGAGCTTTCTCTAAATCACCCATTTAATTTAGAATTTCCTTCAGCTTTGCTCTCAAAGCACTTTGCTATGCCTATGGTTTTAAGATTTAAAACTGATTTTTTAAATGATAGATTTCTATTTTCATAACATTATGGTCAGAGAGGATGCTTGATATGATTGCAATCTTCTTAAATTTATTAAAATATGTCTTGTGTCTATCCTAGAAAATGTTCCATTTGTATTTGAAAAGAATGTATATTCTGCTGCTTTAGGGTGAAATGCTCAGAAGATTTAAATTAAATCCACCTGATCTAGTGTGTCATTTAAGTCTGCTGTTTCACTGTTGATTTTCTGTCTGGAAGTTCTATCCACTGAAGTTGATGGGGTGTTAAAAATCCCCTACTATGATTATATTACTGTTGATCTCTCCCTTTATGTCCATGAAGACTTGCTTTATATATTTAGATGCTCATATGTTGGGTCCATAAATATTTACAAGGGTTACATCCTCTTGTTGGCTTACTCCCTTTATCATTATGTAGTGCCCGTCTTTGTCTTTTACTATAGCCTTTGTTTTAAAGTCTGTTTTGTCAGATGTAACTACTGCTACCCAGCTTTTCCTTTTTTCATTTCCACTTGCGTGAAATATCTTTTTACATTGCTTTGCGTTTAATCTTTGTATATCTTTTGTTCTGAGGTGGGCCTCTTGTAGACAGCATATATATAGGTCTTGTTTTGTTATCTGTTCAGCTACCCTATGTCTTTTGATTATAGCAGTTAAGCCATTTACATTTAAAGTGATTACTAACAGGTATGTATTTATTACCATTTTATTCTTTTAACTATGTTCCACTGTTCTGTTTTTGTTTTCCCCATCTTCTTAAAGAAGACTCTAACATTTCTTGTTAGACATTTCTTGTAACTGGTTTGATGGTAACAAAGTCTTTTAGGTTTTCTTGTCTGGGAAGCTCTTTATTTCTCCTTCAGTTTTAAATGATAGTCTTGCTGAATAAAGTAGTCTTGGTTGTATGTCCTTGCTTTTCATCATTTTGAGTATGTCATGACAGTCTTTTGGCCTAAAATGTTTCTGTTGAGAAATCAACTGACAGTCCTATGGGAGCTCCCTGGTAGATAACTGTCTTTCTCTTGTGTCCATCAGTAGATTAATAGATAAAAAAGCTGTGATATATTTATACAATGGAATACTACTTGGTCATAAAAAGGAAACATTACCCTTTGTGACAGCACGGATGGACTTAGAGGGTATTATACTAAGTGAAATAAGCCAGTAATAGAAAGACAGGTATCTCATGATAACAAATTAAACTGACAAACAAAATAGAATCAGAGGCATGGATACATAGAACAGACTGACAGAGGTCAGAGGGAAGAAGTATGGGGTTGGGTGAAAAAGGTGAAGGGATTAAGCAAAACAAACAAACAAAATAGCAATCTAAAAAACAAAACTCAGAGACACAGACAACAGTATGGTGTTACCAGAGGGAAAGGAGGATAAGGGAGGTAAAAGATGGTAAAAGGGTGATTAATAGTGATGAAAGGAGTCTTGACTTGGGGTGACAAACACACAATACAATATGTAGTTGATGTATTATAGAATTGTTCACCTGAAACCTACATGATCTTTTTAAGCAATGTTACTTTAAAAAAATTCAATACAAATTTAAAAAATCTGAACATGCTTTTGTGTTTTTTTTTCCTTATACGTTTATCTCCCAAATTCATTGGTAAGTTCCTCAAGAAAAGAACATGTGATTTATTCATCTTGCTCAACATGGCACACATTGCATAGTAAATATTCAACTAACACTCATTAAGGAAAATAATACATGTTATTTCTTATTTATATTAAGCTTTTTGTAACATCTAACCCATGTGCTTAACACGTAACAGGAGCAAAATGAATGGTAGGTAAATATTGATCTTTGAATGTGGACCAAGCAGAGTCAATTTCTATTGTTTCACAAACCTTATGTTTAGGATAAGTCGTTTTTTCAGTTTATTGCAATTCAGTTCACAGAATTAGCCCATTTGGAGTTTTTTCTGCCTTTGACCTTCTCATATCTACTTCCAGTAGGCCTTTTGTTCTGCAGAAATATTTGTTATTCAGGGAAATAATGCCCCAGGGTGACTAATTGTGTAATAAATGAGAAGAATCCAAGAAGGTCTTTTCCACAACCTAACTAGTGCCAAGTGTTTTCTCCTATAGTCCATTGTGCTCAAAATACAAAATAATTGTATTCATGCAGACTTTGGGGGAAATTTTTTTTTATTTAAAAAAAATGTTAATTTGCTATTAAATCTCTTGTTGAAAGACTAATAGCTTAATGAACGCATTAAACATGTGCAAATTAGGTTTTTTTTAAAGTGCATTACTTAGTTTCAGATTGAAAGGGGGTGATACATCACAGTCATCTCTGTGGGAATTAATGAGGCATTAGGCCATCTCCTGTCATGGAGGCCAGACTTATGAACGATCTGCCGAATTGTACATGCAAAACTTGTCCTGTTTTTTCTTTCTACCCACCAAATACATCTCTTCTGGGCCTCCTGCTTCTGTAGCCTGAGCTTTGGTACTTGAAATACAAATGTCAGTTCACCATCAGTTTGGAAGTGAAAAGTAGTCTATTGCAGGTGACAAATGTTGTTTACCTGTTACTAGAAAAGAGGGTGGAACAATGAGTGCATATATTAACATCACAGGGGATGGGTTTGGTAGTCATTCAATTGCCATCTTGCCCTGTGAAGACATATAACCTCTCCCCATTCCCCTCAATCACCCACTCACTTTCAGTCGTCTGCATTAAAATAAAGAGCCCCAGGCAAGGCAAGTTATCTTAACTATAATAAGTGGCAAGGTGTTCTCAACTCAACAGCTTTTGTCACCAGCTCTCAATCTTTTCCCATCACAAGCACAGCTTTTTCTCACTGTATTTTTTTTTTTTGATATATTTGCCTTTTCTTGCAGTTCCCAAATCAGCAACTCTAAACCTCCATGAACAAGCAGCATTTAAAAGCCATTGGTTTAATTCCAGGACATAAACTCGTTCTTGAGTAAATTTATTTTTATAATTAGCAGGTATGACATTTAATTCTGTTTCAAGAATCTTGGATTAATTTTCAATGTATCTTGAAGCAATTGAAGATGTCACGGCCTATTCAAAAATCAGGGATGGAGATCACTAGTATACACATGTGTATAGGCACAGAAATAACATCTAGCTCTAGCTGGTTTGGCTGAGTGAAGAGAGTGTTGGCCCATGGACTGAAAAATACCAGGTTCAATTCCGGTCAAGTACATGTAACTCAGTTGCAGGCTTGATACTCAGCCCTGGTAAGGGCATGCAGGAGGTAACCAATGTTACATCTCTCACATAGATGTTTCTCTCTGTCTCTCTCCTCTCTCCTACTCTCTCTAAATATCAATGGAAAAATATCATCAGTTGAGAATTAACAAAAAAAGAATATCTATGTAGGATATGGAAAAATAACAATGTTAAATAATATTTATTTGACACTTTAAAAAACTTATCTTTGCATGGCTTCTTTTTTTAAATTTCTTTATCAATTAAGTTATTACATATGTGTCCTCATCCCTCCATTAACCCCCTCCAAACTTCGTCACTCATGCCCTCATACTCCTGGTGTCCATGTTCATTGGTTAGGTTTATATGCATGCACTCAAGTCCTTTGGTTGACCTCTCCCCCTTACCTCCACCTTCTCCTACCTTCCCTCTGAGGTTTGACAGCCTGATCAATGCTTCTCTGTCTCTGGATCTGTCCCTTTTCATTAATTTATATTGTTATTATATTCCATAAATGAGTGAGATCATGTGGTATTTATCGTTCTCTGACTGGCTTATTTCACTTAGCATAATGTTCTCCAGTTCCATCCATGCTGTTGAAAATGGTAAGAATTCCTTCTTTTTTACTGTAGCATAGTATTCCATTGTGTAGATGTACCACCGTTTTTTAATCTTTTCATCTGCTGATGGGCATTTAGGCTGTTTCCAAATCCTAGCTATGGTGAATTGTGCTGCTATGAACATAGGGGTGCATATATCCTTTCTGATGGGTGTTTCTAACTTCTTGGGGTATGTTCCTACAACTAGGATTGCAGGGTCAAATGGGAGTTCCATTTTTAGTTTTTGAGGAAACTCCATACTGTTCTCCACAGTGGCTGCAATAGTCTGCATTCCCACCAGCAGTGCAAAAGAGTACCTTTTACTCCCCATCCTCATCAACACTTATTGTTTGTTGACTTGTTGATGATAGCCATTCTGACATTGCTCTATGATTTGCATCTCTTGAATAATTAGTGACTTTGAGCATGTTTTCATATGTCTCTTGGCCTTCCTTCTGTCCTCCTTGTAAAAGTATCTATTGAGGTCTATTGCCCATTTTTTTGTTGGATTGTTTATCTTCCTTTTATTAAGTTATATGAGTACCTTGTAAATGTTGGAGATTAAACCCTTAACAGTGATGACATTGGCACATATGTTCTCCCATAGAGTGGGTTTTATTGTTTTATTGATGGTATCTTGTGCTGTGCAAAAGCTTTTTATTTTGATGTAGTTCCATTTGTTTATTTTATCTTTAGTTTCCATTGCCTTAGGAGCAGTATCAGTGAAGATATTCCTTCTATATATGTCTGAGATTTCACTGCCTATGGATTCATCTAGTATTTTTATGGTTTCTTTATTCATTTTGAGTTTATTTTTGTGTATGGTGTAAGTTGTAGTCTAGTTTCATTTTTTTTGCATGTATCTGCCCAATTTTCCCAACACCATTTGTTGAAAAGACTGTCTTGACTTCATTTTATGTGTATGCCTCCTTTGTCAAATATTAATTGGGCATAGTTGTTTGGGTTGATTTCTGGGTTCTCTATTCTAATCCATTGGTCTATATGTCTGTTCTTGTGCCAGTACCAGGCTGTTTTAAGAACAGTGGCTTTATAATATAGCGTCATACCTGGTATTGAGATGAGATCTCACCTACTTTGTTCTTCTTTCTCAGGATTGCTACAGCAATTTGGGGTCTTTTTTTTTATTCCAGATGAATTTTTCAAAAGTTCCTTTAGGGCTGTGAAATATGCTATTGGTATTTTAATGGGAAGTGCATTGAATCTATAGATAGCTTTGGGTAGTATGGACATTTTTATGATGTTGATTCTACCAATCCATGAACACGGTATGTTCTTCCATTTATTTATGTCTTTCTTTATATCTTTTTGCAGTGTCCTGTAGTTTTTTGAATATAGGTTTTTTTTACCTCCTTAGTTAAATTTATTCCTAGGTATATTAATTTTTTGGTGCAATAGTAAATGGGATTTCTTTTTTAGTCTCTCCTTCTGTACGTATCACATAGATTTCTTGGCATTAATTTTTCCAAACTCATATATTAAGACTAATATTTTTTGATGTAGTCTTTAGGGTTTTCTATATACAATATCATGTCATCTGCAAATACGGGCAGGTTTACTTCTTCTTTTCCAGTTTGGATGCCTTTTATTTCTTCTTCTTGTCTGATCACAATGGCTAGTAATTCTAGTACTATGTAAAACAGGAGTGGTATGAGTGGGCATCCCTGTCTTGTTCCTGTTCTTAGGGGAAATTGTTTTAGTGTTTGTCCATTGAGTATGATGTTGGCTGTGGGTTTGTCATATATGGCTTTTATTATGCTGAAGTATGATCCTTCTATTCCAACCTTGCTAAGAGTTTTTTTATCAAGAAGGGGTATTGTATTTTGTCAAATGCTTTTTCTGCATCAATTGATATGACTATGTGATTTTTATTTCTCAATTGTTTATGTGATGTATCATGTTTATTGACTTGCAGCTATTGTACCATCCTTGCATCCCCTGGATAAATCCTATCTGGTTATGGTGTATGATCTTTCTGAAGTATTGCTGGATCTGATTTCCTAGAATTTTGTTGAGGATTTTGACATCTATGTTCATGAGGGATATTGGCCTATAATTCTCTTTCATTGTGTTGTCTTTATCTGGTTTTGGATTAGAGTGATGCTGGCTTCATAGAATGAGCTTGGAAATATTCCTTCCTCTTGAAATTTTTGGAATAGTCTAAGGAGGACAGGTTTTAGTTTTTCCTTAAATGTTTGGTATAACATGTCCCATGTGCACTTGAGAAGAATGTATATTCCATGGCTTTGGGGTGAAATGTTCTGAAGATGTCAGTTAAGTCCATCTGATCTACTAAGTAATTTAGGATTGCTGTTTCTTTGCTGATTTTTGGTTTAGGGGATTTATCCAGTGATGTCAATGGTGTATTAAAGTCCTCTACTGTTATTGTATTGTTGTCAATCTCTCCCTTGATATCTTCCAAGAGATTTGTTATGTATTTGGGTGCCCCTGCATTGGGCGCGTATATGTTTATCAGGGTTATATCCTGATATGTATTGACCCTTTTAGTACAGTATTATGAAGTGGCCTTCCTTATCTCTTGTTATGGCCTTCATTTTGAGGTCTATTTTGTCAGGTAGAAATATTGCTACCCCTGTTTTTTTTTCATTTCTATTTGCCTGAAAGATATTTTTCCATCCCTTCACTTTCAGTCTGTGTGCATCCCTTGTTCTGAGGTGGGTCACTTGTAGACAGCATATATATGGGTCATGTTTTTTTATCCATTCACCCACTTGACATCTTTTGATTGGAGCATTTAGTCCGTTTACATTTAAAGGTATTACTGAAAGGTACTTGTTTGTAGTCATTTCTATTTTTGTGCCTGTGTTCCTTCTTATTATTTCTTGTTTTTACAGCATTCCCTTTAGCATTTCTTGCATTGCTGTTTTAGTGATGATAAACTTCCTTAACTTTTTTGTCTGCAAAGCTCCTGATTTTCCCTTCAATTTTGGTTGATAGTCTTGCTGGATAGAGTATTCTTGTATTCAGTCCTTTGCTTTTTAATACTTTGTATACCTCCTTCTATTCCCTTCTAGCTTGATGTGTTTCTGTTGAGAAATCATTTGATAATTTGATGAGGGATCCTTTGTAGGTAACTCTTTGTCTCTCTCTTATCACCTTTAAGATTCTCTCTTTGTCATTAATATTTGACATTGAACTTATGATGTGTCTTGGTGTGGGTCCTTTGGGGTTGATCTTGATTGGGACTTCCTGTACTTGTGTAACTTTGTTCTTCCCCATATCTGGGAAGTTTTCTGTCATTGTTACTTCAAATAGATTTTCTAATCTTTGTTGCGTTCTTGTCCTTCTGATAACCCTATTATACCTATGCTACTTTGTTTCATGTTGTCCCAAAGCTCCCTAAGGCTTTCCTCTTGCTATTTAATTTTTTTCCTCCAAGTGCTGTTCAGATTGAGCTTGTTTCTCTACCTTATCTTCTAACTCAATAATTCCATCCTCTGCTTCTTCTACTCTACTGTTGAAACTTTCCATGGTGTTTTTGATTGTAGCTATATCACTTTTAATTTCGTCCTGATTCTTGCAATGGTTGTTGATTTTCTCATCCACCCAATGTATGAATTGCATGACCATTACTCTGAATTCTTTTTTGGTCATGTTGCATGCTTCAATTTCACTAATTTCCTTTCTGGTGACTCCTCATTTTCTTTCCTCTGGGGATTGTGTTGTCTCTCCATTCTGACTATCAGCAGAAGACATATGGCTGCCGTGGGTTGGTGGGAACCAGGCTCACCCAGAGTCAGTGTTACCAGTGCTCAGTATCATCTCTTGTGTATACCTAGAATCAGGGACCCTGCCCCCACTGCACTTTTGGCATATGCCAAAAATCAGAGTCCCCTAGCACATGCCAGGTGTCAGAGTTCCCCTGTGTCTACACCAAGAATTGAGTATCAGAGTCTCTGTTACTTCGTGCGGTTTCTCGCTGTGAATCAGGGTCCCTGTGTGCACATGCACCAAGAATTGGAGTCACTGACTCTTAGTGTGAATGTGCTGTGAGTCAGGGATCCTAGGCACATGTGATAAACAGAGTCAAGTCAGTGGTGCTCGGTGCTGCCTCCCGCTGGGAGAATCTGGGTCCCAGTCACCATGGGGGGACTGGGCTGCACAGTAGCACTGGGCCAGCAGAGGTCTGCTCCTGTGCTGCGGAAAACAAACTTCTGTGTACACTTGCCCAGAATTGAAATCAGGAGGCACTGCCATTCTGCATGGGCTTCAGATTTGGTCACCAGATTGCTTTGCGGGGAGCAGATTCCTAGTCTCTGTGCGTGCACCAGCTCAAATTCCTGTCGTGTTGCTGTAGCCTGTGCACATGCTCCCAAGCTCAAATTTCCATAGGGGCGCTGCAGCCTATTCGAGGGGTGGGTCTATCAATTACGATGGTGCTATCCACAAGCCTGCGGGGAGGAGGATAGGCTCCTTGACTCACAGAAACCAGCATCCAGGAAGTCTGGATTCTTGTTGTCTGTTGGTCTGCAGCTGTGGTCACAGGTATCTGTCTCCAGTAGCTTCAGGGTCCTGATTTGCATCTGAGATGTGACTGGGTGGTGCTGAGGCCAGGATCCTAGTCTCAAGCAGCTCTGTTTCTCAAGATGGCATGGTCTCTGTGCCTGCAATGGCCACCCAGAAGTGTCCACTTTGTGTGCGGGGCTCCGCCATCTAAGATTGCCCAGTCTGGCAGCCCTTTGGAAGACCTACAGAATTTAATTGTCCCTAGCTTATACACACACACATCACACACGTCTACATACTTCTCTATCGTTCCCTCACTCAGTCACACTCTCTCCCTCGCTACCTTCCTGCTGGTTGCCATTTTCCTCTCCCTCCATTCTCCATGGCTTCTTTAAGAAGATCTCTATGAACCATCCTATAGAATGTGATAATTTTCCCTACTTGATCAACTAGAATCACAAAACTTCAGGCTGTGATCTATCTTTCAGTTGCACTAGGTACCAAATTTCCCCACTGTCTTCCAAGACCATTTCAATCCATGAGTCACATTTAACAATGCTGGTTTCTTTTTTTATAAAAGAGCCTCCATAATAGCAATCCTCTCAGGCAACTTTGAATAATTCAAGAGCCAGTAAAAGTCCATTCTATTCATCTCTACTGCTTCCTAAAAGCAGATATGAGACAAGTACTTTTATGTCTATTATCCATGACATAGTTGAGGAATCTCATGCTCTTCATCCAATGGCTCTTTTGATAGAACCATGCTTCATTATGTAACATCCTTTTGGTTTTAAGGAACATAAACTGACTCTGACTATTCATTAAAATAAGAGAGGGCTGATTTATTACGAGGGAAATGGGGTAGTCAATAAAATGGAAGATGGAATTGGACAATCAAGGCTTCAGAGTAAAGAATCAGAGCAGACCCCAAGACCTCAGCAGCTGTAGCTCCAGGATCTTCCCTCATTTCCAATACTATGCCCACATTTCTGAGATGCATAGAATACGTGTCTTGAGAATCTAACTTGCATACATGTCATCTCAGAGCATGTACCTCCACCTTGATCCATAAGCTTTGGCCAGGGAGTTAGGGTCAGTCAGTAAAAACAAAGATTCTGTGGTCTAGAATATCTGTATTGAGGACCTCACTAGAGTGATGTGTGCTATGAAAGTCTGCTGCTATACATCCCCACTTGAGAAGCATCTATGGAATCTTCCTTTTAATAGCCATATAAGGCCCGCACCTCAGCTAGGCCCCCAAACCTCTCCACAGCATCATGTCACATTTTATTTACGTTACATTCAATGTATAAGAGTAGCAGTGCCCAAAGGAAAAAATTTTTTTTTTTCTTTTATGAGATTAAAAGAGTTGAGTTGACTTGAAAAGTCAAATTTTTCACTGGTATTCCTGTCTCCTCAATTAATATGAAAAGAAAGAAAAAAAAACACTAACATGTTGTACCACTATGAGACTGAAAATCAAGGGGTGATCCTTTTAGAGCATCTTTCTATAATATCAGCTATTCTGGAGGCAATCAGAAAAGTATCTTCTTCTGAATCATGAACATTTACTTATGACCCGCTCTATTCACACACTGGCATTGCCACTGTGTTCTCCATATTTTATATATTGTTTTGTAACCATTATTATTACTGCTATTATTATTGTACAAGTGGCATATATTATTCATAAAATAATTTGAATATATGTAGAAGCAGAAAAGGAAAGTCACTAAGAACACTACCACGCAGTGATAACTTCTTCAAAAACAATGTGGTATATATTCTTTCAGGTTTATTAAAAGATGACTTTTATATCTGGAGACATTCCACTATATAAATGTATTTTAATCTACTTAATAATTCCCTGTCATTGAGTATTTAGATTCTTTTAAATTTCCTTAGCAATAACACTGCTGCAATTACTTTCTTGATGAATATGTTTTTGGGGTCCTTTTTCTAAGATTTTTTTCCAGTTAAATTCCTAAAAAATTGAATTGGTCATTAATGATATGCATTTTTAAGCTGCCTCATGGAACGTGTTTTCCTATTTGTTTTCAATGCTGTTTCAGATTTATTATGTCATTTGATTCTCTCAATTTTGCTCTGAGAAAGGCGAGTAAGACATCTTTATCCTCTTTCACAAGTGGGAAGACTGAGATTCAGAGAGTTCTGCTTAGATCATACGACCCCTAAGTGGCAAAGCCTGCCATCTATTCCAGATTCTTTGTCTCCAATTCATGTTAAACACAAATGTGCAACTGACATAGTGATCCAGTTCTAATCCTAGAAGAAAAACATGGCATAATAAGATAGCTGCATTTATTGTCTAACTATCCCGTACCAGGTATTCTATTAGATTATTTCAGAGACATGATGATGATATAATCCTCACAGAAAACTGTGCGGTTGGTTTTATTGTCTCCTATACAGATTACAGGGCAGAGGATTAGTGAGGTTAAATAACTCCTTCAAAGACCCAGAGCAAAGAGATGGAGTGAGGATTCCAACTTCAATTGTAAACTCCCTACTTTCCCCTAAGTCGCATGCTATGGTCCTTAATTATAAGACTCGAACCAAAATGATTTCCTTCTGTTGATACCTATGTCTGAATGAGCTTTGCTTCTACTAGGTTTAAGAGAAAGAGGTAGGGTGGGGTTAGAGGATAAGGTGGGGTAGATGTGTATGAAGAGTCATATATATAATTGATTTCAGAGTGGAAGGGAGAGAGAGAAATAGAAACATCAATGATGAGAATCATTGACCGACTGCCTACTACACCTCCTTTCCCTTCATCTCCCCCTCTACTGGGGAGTGAGCCTACAACCCAAGTATGTGCTCCTGACTGGAATGGAACCTGGGACCCTTCAGTTCGCAGTCCAATGGTCTATCCACTGAGCCAAACCAGCTAGGGAAGGGATTTTTTTTTTTAAGATTAGGCACAGAATCAACTAAGGTTAAAGAAGCAAAATCTAAACCCACAGAATCTTCCAACTGCTTGCATTAAAGAGGAAATGGAAAAAAAGAAAAGAAAAGGAAAAGGGAAGGGAGCTGGAAAACAAATGCAGGAGCCTGGGAAAGTGTAGGGCTGGTAAAGGGTCAACAACCAGCTTCCTACTGCATGGAGGGAGGGTGGGGCCCTTCATAATGTTTACCAATCTCCTTGGTGTAAATACTCCCACACAGAGGTTGATTTCAACCCACCAACTGAGCTTGTGACACTGTGAAGGGTAGTGGTGATTTGTTTAAGTTTTTGAATTTTACTGGGTCTCAGAGGTACCGTTCTTGAAATATGATATTCATTACAGTAATAGATGAATAAACAATTCTTGAACTTTTCTTTTCCTTTGTATTGGAAGGCAGGCAAAGCATTAGGAATACAGAGTTCAACCCGACTTGGCCCTAAGCAAAACATAAATAAATAAATAAAACCTCTCAGGCTCGCAGTGAAAAAGACATGTAAACATCTTAATGTGATCTATGAATAATAATAATAGGAGCCTATCCCAGGAACAGTGATGATCTATGAGCATATTAAAGTGATCGGCACCACTTCACGAGGCCAGCTGAAGCTGCTGCAATTTTCATCTATAAATTCTGCCTCTTTCTGACATTACACAATCTATAGCAATTAAGAAAACCGCTGTAAATAATCTGCATTGAATAAGTGATCTGCACAGTCAAAGATGTCCTATATTTCAAGCGACAAGGTTCCCTTCTGCCTCTTCACATCTACTGACAAACACGCCACATGATGACATTCTCAGGGGCTCCTCTAATGGCATTATGCTTGCACATGAAGACCGGACCTATTTTCAGAAACTTAAAAAAAATTATCAAGGGAGGTACTTTCATCATTTATTCACATGCAGGCTTTTTGTTTTTTTATTTATTAATGAAGTATAGAAAAGCGTTCTTGTAGAGCACCACGTAGCTTTTTTATAAAAATAAAATATGACTAATCCAGGCTTTGATGGTTCTGCCCCAACCTACTGTTCACTTTAGGAATATACAGCCCTTCTCCTGAAAAATCCCAAAATACAATGACCATTTCTGGGCTTCTGGGTAACATGAGACTAAGTCAAGGCAACTGACATAGTTCACAAAACTAAGATGATTAGGCAGAGTTGTAAGCATTTCACTTACTTGAAAAAAAAAAACCCCACAACATCAAAATATCGGTTCTATTTCACATTCACTGAGGATATTCAAGAAAAGACTCTATAGTCATTTGATAGAAATGTCTTAGAGAGATGCCAAGCATTGGAGGTTGAGGGGTTTGGTTAAAGTAGACCATTGTTTCCCCGATTAAATTCTGGAAATGGCAGGGGGTGAGAAATTAAGGACTGTGGCATAGGAAAAAAAAAATTAGAAAACACCACATTAAAGAACAGATTCACAATATACTTTAGTGTTACAAAGGGTCCAAAAGTTCTACAGGTAAGAAACTAGTTTGATTTTGACTCACTCAGGATTTTCCATGATGTTTAGTTTCCGGAACTCTTTAAAAACAGTGCACACCCCTGCACCGCTCACAGCACCACGTTTGCACAGCTGTGAACTAGAATATTTTAAACACTTACTCTAATGCAGCAGTTGCCAACCTTTCGGACCTCATGGACCACCTGTGGTCTGCAGACCACCGGTTGGCGACCGCTGCTCTAATGCAGTCTTGGCAATTTCACATCCTATTGAGACAATGGCTCAACCAATTTACATGGTCAACAATTGCCAAAGAGAATTTCTTCTGAAGGCTGGTCAGTGTTTCTCCCCTTATTTACCTACTTGGTCCAATTCAGTGTTCAAATCTCAGTACAACCATCACTTTTTCAGAGGAAGAATTTTCTACCCACTGACCCTGAATAGCCCTTTCAGAATAGTTGTCATTAGGTTGTATTATTATTGGATTAATGTATCTCCCACTTAGAGCTGAAAATGCCATGAAGTAGTTTATTTTTGCTGAAAGTAGTTTTATTTACCATGGCTACTCTGATGCCTGCCACACACTGGTTGCTCAAAAATATCTGTCAAATGCTCAAAGGAAAAATCTCCTAGAAGTTTAAGGATCCCTCCATTTTGAAAGTATATGCTCAGCCCTGTGCAAAAATATTTGTGAATAACTAGAGGAAGCCAGGAGATGTGTTTATTATTTTAGGAATTGTTACAATGCTTGGAGAGTGGGCACAGAAGGATCAGTGACATAGTCTCATCGGGCTGAGGCAATGGACCGAATCCCTAAATCTGGCCTTTAATAGGGATAAATGGTTGGCCTGCAAAAATCCCCACTGAACAATTACAGTACAGAGAAGACAGCACTTCCCAGCCTGTCCTTTTCTTTTAAAACAAAAAGCACACATATGCACACACATATCACTGATTGTTCCATAGGCGCAAGTGGGATGCTCCTGACACAAATATAAATTGACTTATGGCATGACAGAAAACAACATCAGGATTTGAAAATATGGGATTGCAGCATAATTCTTTCAATTACAGAAGCAGACTTTGGAGCAGCTCCATACTTTTAGGGAAATTACTCCATCTTTCAGTGCCTTGGTTCATCTGTCCACTGAAGACCTACCTCAAAGTTGCTATACAGATTAAAAGACTTAGAGTCAAGGTACTAGATCAGTTATCTCTCAATAAACTTCAGTGATTATTTGTCATAATAATTATTACATTTACCATAATTCTGTTTTTAATTTTGCATAAGAAGTTTTCTTCAAAGAGGGCATGGAAAGGCGGTATTATACATCTGCCAGCAGTGTACACCCTGGGTTCAGGTATGACCTGGCTTGAAATCCCATGTACATTCTTACTAATTGTATAATCTTTCGTGGTTTACTTAACCTATCTCTGCCTTCACTTCTTTATCTATTTTGGGTAATTGAAAATAAATGAGTGGCACGTGAGAATCACGCAGTTTGGTGCCCACAATAAGTGCCCAATACACAATGAATGAGAACTCCAGAGGAGAATAACAGGATGCTCAAATAAGTGAAGCCAATCAAGAAACCTAAGACAGACAGACTCAGGATAATATCTCAGTGTTTTCAAAT
Organism: Lasiurus cinereus; assembly: GCA_011751065.1. Lineage (NCBI taxonomy): Eukaryota > Metazoa > Chordata > Mammalia > Chiroptera > Vespertilionidae > Lasiurus > Lasiurus cinereus. The sequence continues at coordinate 2,852,519 of JAAGEH010000124.1, forward strand.
GATTGAGGGGCTCAAATAAAAGGATAAAACTTTGGGTTTCACCAAATAGGTATAAGGTACAGGGAGACACAAGTTAAATCAGTATAAAAAGAAATTTTTTTAGCAGTTGTATCTACCCCAAAATGGGATGGGAGGCCTCAGAAGATAGTAAGCTATTCACCTAAGGATTCATTTAAGCTTATACTGCACACCGATGTGTAGGAGTTGAACTAAATATTTTATAGCTCCTTCCAATCCTCTGTCACTATAGTTCTTACCATCCAAGTAATGGTTGTGTGTGAATGTTTCTTTGGGCAGAGATGTGCTCTGACTGCTTAATGTAAAAAGACAGGGTGGGGAAGGAAGACCAGGAAAACTAATTTGAAAGCAAATCTCCATTTCACCATGTCACTCCTAAAGAGCTGCAGAGTAGAATTTCTGAACACCCTGGCATAGGAAGCAAGTGTTTTTACTCATAGTGGGTTGGAGTATTGGTATCCATTCATTGCCGCATGAGTGTGGTATATTGTACCAATGCTATAGAGCATCTTTCACTCTGAAATCCAGCAAATCACATCAAAATGTCACTCTTAAGGCAAGAGGGTGTAGCTAAGCTCAAGAACATCATATCTCCCTTTATTTTTATTTTTTTATTGTTTTTATTTTTTTTATTATGTTCCTTCTTCTATGTATCAAAACTCATACTGAACAATGAGTTCTGGGTTGCAAAAGAGGCTTTATTTTTAGCACCTGTATGTAGTTTTTGTCCACATATCTCCCTTTAATTTGAAATGGAGATTTCCTTGATATTGAGGTGAAGGCAATGGGAAATGCAAATGTCAGGTCAGAATCTGCGTTTCACACAGAGTGAAAGACTTAGCATTCAAAGGAAGACAGAAATCAATGGGTAGAATACAGGGATGCTCTGCATTAGAGTTGGCTGAATCATAACAATAAGCAAAATATAATAGCAATATTGGTGTCTCTCTCTTAAGGTGTTCCATGAGAGAAATGTACCTGCATTATCTAATTTTTTCATCAGGGATGAAATACATAAGATTTCTCAGGAGATACATAATATTTTCAACACAATTTTCAAAATGAGGAGACTGAGGTTTAGAGGGAGGAAGTTGCCCTAAAATCATGAAGCTCGGACATAGCACAGCCAGATTCAGTCTCAGCCAATAGATTCCAAAAGTCCATGCTTTCACTTTATGTCATACCACATTCTACTCTCTCCAAGTGTCTGCCCATTCATGTTCACCCAGCCTTCTCAAATCTTCCTTCTCCTCCTCACCAAAACATTCCACATGACCTATTCTAAATTCATGTCTTCTCTTCAGACCCTCCCAACGCACCTTATATATACCATACCTGAACTACCAATGTAACATGTAGGCCAGTTATTTAAGATGTTAGCTCCCTCAATAACTTCTGCCCCACCGAAATGACATTTACATATTCTTTGTTTTGCTCCTGTACATAGAAATAGTCCTAGAATATGGAAAGGTCTGTAGAATAATATCATTACTACTTATATTATGTAAATAATAGCTAATATTTGTTGAAGGATCACCATGTGTCAGATCTGACCCTAACCACCTTTCATGAGCTAATTTAACATTACAAGAAACCAGTGTGTCATCTCCATTCAGCAGAACATTTTAGTACCGCTGATACTTAATTACATCAACATGTCCTTTCTTATCCTTGTAAACTACAATGAGTTTAGTCTAAATATTCCTCACCTCTTGCCTTCTGCCTCTTCTAAATAATCATTTACAAGACTCCCATAAATATCTTATAAAAGGTGAGGTTACATTAGCCTGTTCCCCTGGTGGTCCATTTTCTGCAGGAAAGAATCCAAATTCCTTAGTTTGTTAATTCAGCCCTTGCTAATCTGGCTTTGGTCATTCTTCCATCCGTATTTTTTCCTCTCTTTCAGTTACCATACACCCTAAATCACCTGCAAAGTCCATATTTCTGAGTCAGTTTTAATTCTATTCTGCATCCTAAATATTCTTTTCTGAGCTTGTCTTCTACAAAAAGTAAACATTCCATTGAAGCCTGATCACACCCAAACCAAGGTACAGTCATCTCCTGCCTGGGTGATTGAAACAGTCACTTGATTGATGTTCCTGCTTCTCCTCTTGACCCTGCCCTAAGGGTCCCCAACAGCAGCCCAAAAGAACTTTCTTAAAAAGGAAGTCAAAGTATGTCACTGCCCAGCTCATACTCTGTGAATGGCTTCTCATCAGACTCAGAATAATATCTAAACCCCTTCACTCTTCTGCTGAGATCCACACAGTCTGACTCATCCTTCTGTTTGACCTCCCCTTCCACATGCTTCATGTCTCCTCTCTTGAGCCAAGCTGGCCCTCTGTTTCTGGAGCACAGGCTTTCTCATTGTCCACCTGTCATTGACTTAGCAGTCTTCTATTTATTCCCTGGGATGTTGTGATTTACAATAAGAAATATCTATTTGTTCTTTGCCCCAGTTTCTAGCATGGAGCTCCTTCAACCCTTGGAATTTCCTAAGTGTTGAAAGAGATTAACACTTTTGGAAGACACCAAAGGATGGGGGTTGGTTGCCACTGGAGAGAACCATGTGATTACATTTCCGCCCCACCCCATGACCTCCAAGGAGTGGGGAAGGAATGGAGGTTAAATGAATCGCCAGTGGTCAATGATTTATTCAATCATGCCTATGTCATGAGGCTTCTGCAAAAACTCAAAAGGACTGGCTTTGGAGAGCTACCAGGTTGATGAACAGGTGAATATTGGGAGAGAGTGGCAGGCCTGGGGAGGGCAAGGAAACTTTGAGATCTTTCCTCATATCTTGCCCTACGCATCTCTCCCATCTGGCTAGCTACATCCTTTTATAATAAACTGGTCATCTAATGAGTAAAATGGTTCTCTGAGTTCTGTGAGTTAATCTAGCAAATTAATCAAACTCAAGGAGGGGACTATGGGAATCTTTGATTTATAGCCAATCTGGGAGAAGTACAGCTAGCTAACAACCTGGGCTTTGACTGATGTGTGATGGGTTGGGGTGGTCTTGTAGGACTGATGCCTTCACCTGTGGGATCTGATGCTACCTCAGGATAGACAGTGTCAGAATTGAGTTGAACTGCAGGGCATGCAGCTGGTGCCCAAGCATTGCTTAACTTCCCCTCCACATTGAAATTGATACCATAACCCCTCAATAGCCCCGTTTGAATTGTCAACTCTCTCTTTCTCTGACACATTTATTTATATCTCCGCTCAAATGTCACTTTTTCAGACAGACCTTCCTTGGCCTCCTAACTCCTGACCTTGATGCATCTTTCTTGGTAGCATTTCTGCCACATGAAATCCCACTGTATTAATTTGTGCACTTTTTTACTGTCTGCCTCCTCACTAAATTTTCTAAGCTCCATTAGGTTTGAGGTTTTGGATTATTGTGTTCTCTGTGTTTTATTCTTAGCAAATAATGCTGGGCACAAAAATAAATATTTGTTAAAAGAATGAGTGCTGTTCTGTGGCATTTTCCTCTTCATCCTAAGAAAAATGATGTTTCTTTATCAGTCTCAGTGGATAGGGTTGGCTAACTCATCCTCCTTCACGCATGACAAATTTGTATGATTTGTTCTTACAAGAACCTGCTCCTATTCTATTTATTTTACTCCCTTGCATCCCCATTTCCCTCCCCCGCATCTAATGTGTTTAACTGGACACTTTTGTTTATATGAGTTCTTGTATATATGTTGTCATTTCGTGGTCCATACGTGTTAAGGCACATAAATGAAAATGTGTTGTGTTTCTCATTTTGCTTTCCTGGCCCACCTGTGGCTACTGCACAGTGAGGATGCTGCATCACATGACCTTCTGGTACCTAAAGTATGCAGTTGCCACATTTTAACCTGCCTGGTGCTCCAAGGAGAGGCTCTTACACTCCTCCCACCTGCCCCTGCCCTGACCACTCTCTGACTCATCCCCTTCTATTCCTGAAAATTGGTTTTGAATAAATACCCAAAGAAGACGTACAAGACAAGAGTATTCCAACACTGAATTGGGCCAGGGACAGCCAGCATGTTCTCCGGAATGCTCACCCCATCTATTCCACAGCCAGTAGGGGGAGGTGGCTTCCTAGCCTCACATGCCTGGCAATGTTTGCTATTGGTGAGCTTTTCAAGTTTTTCAATATGCTTTCCGCATTGTGTCACCTGTGGCAAACAGAACATCTGGTTACCAGGTCACCATTTCTGTCATTCTCTTTAGCCTGTGTTTCCTAAGCATGGAATTACACAGTTATTTCTGTATGTCAGTCTACTCAAGTGCCTTTTACAAAATACATACTTGATAAAAATGTGTTGAATAAAAAATAAGCTGTGCTCCATCACCTCACTACAGTTTCATTTAGAATATTTATTTTAAAAATGCAATGTGCCAAGTATTATTTTAGGTGATACAGGCGTATTTCTCTAGTTCTTTTCATCCCTGTTCACATAGGAGTAAACTGAGACTGAGCAAGTTTAACCAACTCAGCTGAGGTTTCTCAAGGGATATATAGGTTATTGACACTTGTGAGTACACAAAACACGATTTATTCTTGTATTATTATTTATTAATTATTGCATTATTTTCCATACACATAATTATAGACCTATTTTTGCCTCACTCTGTATATCTAATAGAGGGTTTGAATCTGGGTCTGAATGACCCCAAAGTCAAAGCCTTCATAGTTTCTATTCATTCTTATCAACCCTTGTAGTTCTGAGATAAATGTGCCACTGACACTTGTTTCTGAATTGTTTTACAAGTATTCATCCCTCCCCCACAGGTAACATGCTATTTTAACTGTGCCATAAACCACAGCTCATTAACTCATAAGATAATGGTTTCCCATATTTGAGATATGTTTGAAGTCACCACCGGTTGCAAAAATCTTTAGCATTTGGGGTATGTATATTTCTAGAGAGTTCTTTTCTGAGAGGCTATCAACTGAGCAATCTATTCATGGAGAGGCAAAATCCTTGCTTAACTTCAAGACATTAGAGGATTTCTGTGACGCTGGTTGAACTGCATTAAGTCTATGCATAGGTATTAATTTCTTACTTCGTGCTAGACACTGTGCTAAATTTTGACACATGAGGATGAATGGATCAAAACTCACTGAAGGACATGAGCCTGTCAAAAAGTTAAAGATAAAACGAATAGAGAAGAAGTGACAGGGCAAATTTAAAGAACATTTCAGGAACACAACCCAGCTCTGGGGCAAGGGAAGCTTTGGGGAGGAAATTATGGCGATAAATAGGACCTAGGCCAGGGCAGAGAGAGGAGGCATGTGTCCCAAGAGGAGGAAACAGAATGTGCAAAAGCCAAGAAGGGAAACAAGGCTTTGGGTATTCAAGGAAATGAGGTAAGTTGAACATGGCTTGAGACAGATCGCAAGGGGAAGGGGAAGCTATTAGTGTTAAAAGCTATTAGAGTTAAAAATTCTCAACTAGACTTGAGCAGGGGCCAGATTATGCAAGCCCATTATGAGATACTTGAAGTTTATAGATGAGGGCGATAGAGAGTCTCTGGATGGTTAGCAACGCAGAGGTATGGTGTGATCCCATTTGTACTTTGAAAGATTCTGCTGGCTTCAGAAAAATCAGATCTGGGGGATGAGACTGGGAATGGAAACTGATGGAGGAGGTAAAAATACTACTTTGAATGCATTTGCAGTGGTCCAGGTGAGTTTTTATGATGGTGTGGACAAGAGCATAGAAGTTAAAAATGGAGACAACTGAACAAATTTAAATATTTTGAAAGTAGGATCAACTTTTGGACAATTGTATATGGTAGGGAGAATCAAGGATTTTGTTCAGGTCTCAATATCATTCTTGTGGTATACCACAGAATTTAGACTCCACGTGCTCCCTATCTCTATCCTGAGCATTCTGCAGCAGATGCTTCATCAAACTAATTTGTAGAAGAATAAGAAATGGAATAAACCAAAGACGAGAAAAATTTTCTTGTGTCTCAGCTTTCATTTTAACTTCTTATTATACCTGAGTCCATAATGCCTGAGCTTCTTGGTGGCTGGTCATGGTTCCCATTCCCTTCCAACTCAAACCGGCAAAGCAAACAGTGAGTGAAGTTGATAAACTCATGATCTAGATGACTCAGCGAGACAGTTATTAGCAGAGAGCCTTCTTTTTAAACAGTTTTAAATTAGTTTATTACTCAGTTTTCTGATATATAACAAAGAAGAGGGGATAGTATGTAATGAGTCTTGATATACTCTTCACTCATATTCAAGATTTTACCATCCTGTTTCATTGATGATATAGATTTCCATTTGTTTACAACTAATTATGCATTTTTTAAATATGTTAAAAACACTTTCCAGATAAAAGTTTAACAAATTTTGTTACGTTTATGCCTAGGTATTATTTTTATGTTGTTATTACAAATGGAGCTTTCTCTTTCATTAAAACATCTAATTATTTGTATGTGACATGATTATTGATTCCTATCTCTGGATTTTATATCCTGCTGTTTTACTGAATTCTATTATTATTTATAATAGTCTTTTTCATTGATTTTCTTGAGTTTTCCAAGAGTTTTTATTTTATTGGTTTTGGATCTTTTCATGGAAGACTAGTACCACATCATGACCTCTCACTCAGCCCCTGACTGCTTCATGCCACAGAGGTAGAAATGGATTACTTGATTGAAAAATTTGAGGAGGGAACCAAGATGGCAGCATAGGTAAACATCTACACTGCTGCCTTGCACAATAATTTCAAAACTACAACTAAAAGACAGAATGGACATCATCCAGAACCACAGGAAAGCTGGCCGAGTGGAAATTCTACAACTAGAAGGAAAGAGAGGGGCTCACAGAGACTCAGAGGAGCTGCAAAAAGCTGATGTACAGAGACGCGCATGTGGAGAGAGCAGGTGCCAGAGTACTTGTCTAGCTTTCTCTGGCGGGAGACTCCCAACGGCATTGAACTCCTTATCCTACAACACTAAACCCCATGTCCAGCCAAAACTCATACGAGGGAGTTTGGACTGTGAAAAGGGAGAAGTGCACGGAAATTTGGGGGAGTCACAGGAAGGCAGAAGTCGGGCGGCACACACAGCACTGCACACAGAAGACCGACTGCTGATTGTGCTGCTGGCTTTCATAAGAGTGTGGGAGACAAAGCATCCCAACTGTGTCATTTCTAACTCCACTAAACCCCAGATTCAGGCGAAGTCCTGGGGACCCAGATTCATATGGTCCTGGAGCGCAGAGAAGCCAGAATGGCAGAAGTCTAGAGGCACTGTGAGAGAGCAGGCACACACACAGGGACCCCTCCAGCAATTACCCAGTCACGTGAGACTTGGGGGCTGTAGAGGGCGGGGCCGATTGGAAAGCAAGGCGGTCCATTAAGCCCTGAGACTCCACCCATCCCAAGCTCAACAGAGAGGCTTTTACAGTTTTGCAAGTCTGGTATCATAAAGCTGAATCCAACACAGAAGTTCTCCTGGCATAGTAAAAATGCCGAGACAAGGGAAGAGATCACAAACAAAAGAAATGGAGGAAAACAAACGACTGGATATAGAGTTCAAAACCACACTTATGAAGTTTTTCAAGAATATCCTAGAAAAACTGGATAAAGTTAGCGAGACCCAAGAGGAGATGAAAAAGAACCAACTAGAGATGGAAAAGAACCAACTAGAAATTAAACAAACACTGACTGAAATAAAAAAATATTATACAGAGACCTAACAGCAGACTAGAGAAAGGCAAGAATCTAGTCAAAAATTTGAAATATAAAGAATCAGAAAACACTCAACTGGAAAAGCAAGAAGAAAAAAGAATCCAAAAATGTGCAGATAATCTAAGGAGCCTTTGGGACAGTTTCAAGCGTACTAACATCAGAATTGTGGGGGTGCCAGAAGAAGAGAGAGAGCAAGATACTGAAAACCTATTTAAAGAAATAATGACTGAAAACTTCCCACATCTGGTAAAAGAAATAGACTTACAAGTCCAGGAAGCACACAGAACCCCAAATAAAAGGAATCCAAAGAGGACTACACCAAGACACATCATAATTAAAATACCAAGAGCAAAAGACAAAAAGAGAATATTAAAAGCAGCAAGAGAAAAACAGTTCATTACCTACAAGGGAGCACCCATATGACTGTCAGCTGATTTCTCAATAGAAACAATGCAGGCCAGACTGGGATGGCAAGAAATATTCAACGTGATGAATAGCAAGAACCTACAACCAAGAATATTCTAGCCAGCAAAGCTATCATTCAGAATTGAAGGGCAGATAAAGAGCTTCACAGATAAGAAAGAGCTAAAGGAGTTCATCAACTCCAAACCAGTGTTATATGAAATGCTGAAAGGTACTCTTTTAGAAGAGGAAGAAGAAAAAGGTAAAAGATAAAAAATTATGAACAACAAATACATATCTATCAACAAGTGAATCTAAAAATTAAGTGAATGAAAAATTTGATCAACAGAATAAACTGGTGAATATAATAGAATCAGGAGCACAGAAAGGGAGTGGATTGATAATTCTCAGGGGGAAAGGTGTGAGGGGTATAAAGGGAGAGACTGGACAAAAATTATACACCTTTGGATGAGGTCAATGGGAGGGAGGTAAGAGTAAAGGGGGGATTGGGAGCCGGGTGGAGGGGATCTATGGAGAAGAAAAAAGAGAAACAAATGTAATAATCTGAATAATAAAGATTTAATTTAAAAAAACTATAAAAAAAAAGAAAAATTTGAAAGGAGAAAGCCCATGAATGGCTTAGACATGCCTATCAATTTCATAGCTTTTGTGTTATTTTCCAACATCTCCCACACCTCCTAAATGCCACATGTGAATTCTCCAGAGGACTCTCATTTGCTCCTTGCTCCTTGGAATAAGGGTCTTTCCCAAAGCTTATTTCTAAACATGTCATCATCTCCACCCCATTTCACCTTTCCCCCTTTTATATTCCATTTATGTCTTCTTTAAATCTTCTCTGTTGTTTCTTTCTTAATTTTCCTTTCTCTCGCTCATCATTTTGTCTCACTTGTTTCTCCTTTAATTTGGAAGTCTAATTCATGTTTCAATGTAAATGATAGCAATTATTTGTATTTGAAACAGCTTCTCTTTCTTCTGTTCCCACAGAAGAGATCAGAATAATTTCATATCTATTAATTAAACATCTTTCTTTTGTCATCCTAAAATATTTTGGAACCAGTGTTACTTTCCAAATAACTTAGCTTTGTAAACATGATTAATTAGGAAATATCAAACATTCAGAGTCTTCCTTCATATGTCAAATATACATCTATTAGAGGCTCAGTGCATGAATTCATGCACCACTGAGGTTCCTCGGCCTGACCTGTGGAATCAGGCTGAAACTGGCTCTCTGACATCCCCTAAGGGGTCCCGAATTGTGAGAGGAAGCAGGCCAGGTGGAGGGACCCCTCTGGTGCACAATCAGGGCCAGTGAGGAACATGGAGGTTGGCCAGCATGTCTGGTCAGTCTTGCTCAATCCTGATAGGCCAGACCCCAGAAGCAAGCTAACATACCAGTCGGAACATCTGCTCCCTGGTGGTCACTGCATGTCATAGCAAGCAGTTAAGGGGCCTTAGTATATCATTAGCATATTACACTTTGATTGGTTGAACAGACAACCGAACAACTGGACACTTAGCATATTAGGCTTTTATTATATAGGATTATAGGTAATTTTTATTGCTTTCATATTTAAGTCTGCTAACCCTGCTCTATAGCCAATCATCCTATAAGGAATCCAAAATTTTTAGAACATTTCCTGAAATTCCCTCCCATCATTGGTTTTTTGCACACCCTTAACTACTTACAAGAAGGAACTCAAAACACACTTTTTCTAATAGGCTGCCTGTGGCCAATGTTGTCCCAATCATTTATATACTCCATGGCTCGATCTATACATTCTACACAAGAACTTCACTAAACATTTTAAACTTTTTCTAGATGTGCCCCTCATTCTGAATTTGTAAAATAAAGCTATGATTTTCCTCCTAGAAAAATGTGCATCAGAAGTCATTAAAGTTAAAATATGAGCCATGGGTAATGTGATACTGATTTCCTCCCCCCACATTTCAGAGAAGTATGTTGTGTTTGCTGTGATCAAGCCTATGTTGGCTTTACTACGGGTGATGTTATGGCTTCGCTTCAGTGGCTCTGTGTTGGATGTTTACTATGCCTAAAGCAGCATTTAGAAACCATTAGTTACCACAATTCCCTCAGGTCCCATCATTAGAAATGGCACAGCATTATAATGAAATATAATAAATTATTTTATATTTGCACCTTATTAACTTATAACCATCTTGCTTCTATTCCAAGAGTGACTTCTGCTCCCATTGGTGTCTATACTCTGTAGATACCATGTTTGTGCTTTATTTTGCATTTTCCAATACAATTTATTTGGTACTCCATACTCAGTAAGTGATCAATAAGTGCTTGTTAACTACGTTGGCAGAAAATTGAGTTTTTGACATCTGCTCTCACAAAGGAGAAGCATTTCCAGCCCAGAATGTGTGAAAATAAGGAGTCCACAGAGAGGAGCCACTTGGAACCTTGGTAAGTCATATACTGTCATATTGCCTCAGAGTCTTGTACCCTGTACTTAGGGAGTGAGGGAAAAGATGATTCAACCACTAATCAAGGACAAATGATTGCAGGGAATTCTCATACCAGCAGGCAGGAGAGAGATGATGTTAGAGAGGACATCAATCTCCCAGGAAATCGCAGGCATTGGGAGGCACCCTCACTGTCTAGGCCTTCCAACTCTGTCCAGAACCACTGCTATGGGAAATTCAAATATGAGAAGATACACCTCGGAGCAACAGCTATCATGGATAGCTGTTTCCCTGTGGCTCCCAAACTCATCATTTGTACTTCAGGTAGGGACTGGTGAATTTTTCATCATTGGATTATTTACTATCCTTTGGTCAACTGACATAACCCCTTGAGGCTTAGATGACAGGTTGAGGAACAAGATCCTGAGTTTTCAGACCACTCATCGTGTATGGTCTGTAAGTGATCACTAACTATCCTCCACACTTCTGTGAGGTGCACTGAGCTACCTACCTCCATACTTGTGTTCATGTTATTTCTTCTGCTTGATGAACCCCTCATCACTCTATTTCTCATCTTTTAGATCCAGATTGAGAAAAACATAACACATCTCTCTTCTTTAAACCCAGGCAACAGAATGGAATGATTTCTAGTTTGAACCTAAGAGACAGACTTCTGGGATTAATATCCTACTTCCTTTACTCACTAGCAGCATGACCTTAACCTCTCTTCTAGAGGCAAGATAACATGTGGATATTAATTTAATTACCTTGAACTGCTTTTCGGAACATAAATGATTATGTATACATGTCTATATGTATTTATGTATGTCTGTTTATGTACACGTCCACTAAATGCCTGACACTTAGTAAATGCTGAATGTATGTTATTGTCATTGCCCTTTAATTTCTTATTCCTTTGAATTTCCATAATTTATTCTCTCTTTCTGTCCCCCCTCCCTCCTGATCTCCTTCCTTCCCTCTACCTTCTTTTGTCTCTCAAATGCCCCATTTCTTATGCACCTTATATTGTAGTATAGCCCTGAAGTCTATGGAATTTATAAATATCACCCAAGTGATATTATGATTAAGACCCCCGTCCTCAAAATGTCTCCTCATAGGGGTGCCTCACATGTGAACACAGAGAGGTCCAGGAGATGCACTCAGCCCCTTAGGTTAGTTCCATGGTCTTTGTGTTCTGTTCGAGCTCCTGAGTTGTCTCTACTGCTACCTGCACTAGGAGCAGCCTTGCTTTCTGCTGCCATTGTCCACCAAAGGAGTGCCAGGGTTCCTGCCCAGGGCAGTGTCTCAACATCCTACCAGTCCTGGTATTGCTGGAAGGATGCTGGTTCTGCTGTTTAAAGGGAAGAGAATACTAAGTATTGGAGGACTAGGATGGAGAGAGAGAGCCCTTCCTCCCAAGTTCTGCACCTAATGTTGGCTCCTGATCTCTTAATCTGTTCAGGCCCTTATAACAAAATACCACAGGCTGGGGTGGCTTATAAACACCAGAAATGCATTCTTTTATAGTTGTGAAGGCTGGCAGTCCAAGATCAGGGTCCCTCTTGAGGGTCACAGAATTCCCACTGTATCCTCACATAGTGGAAGGAGCTAAGGACCTCTCTGTTTTTTTCATTGCTAGCTCACACTTTTATAATCTCATCCATAAGGGTTTCACCCTCATGAGCTAATCATCTCCCAAAGGCCCTATCTCCTAATACCATCACATTGAACATAAAGATTTCAACATGTGGATTTTGAGGGAACACAGACATTCAAACTAAAGCACCTGGTACCAAATCATTAATGCTTTGTGCTCAGAGTAGTTTGAGGCCTGAGGGACTCCCATATTTCCATTACTTTGTAAGTTTTTGTTCCATGAATCTATTCAAATCCTTACTTAATTGGATTATTTTTTCCTTTTCCTAACTATAAAATGAAAGACCTTGAACATGTGGATAATTCCTATAGGTCTATAGGTGTATGGGTGTGTGTATGTGTAGACACTGATCATTTATTATCAACATCATGGTAGTTTTGAATATATAACAAAGATAAGAAAATAAGCAAAACTAGCATTGAAAAGCACAAAACATTATTTAACTCTTTAAGAAATGCATCTACTTAGACTAGTCCAAGGATTTTATGTATGTGTTTATACTTATAGCTCACATCAGCACAATACCTTAAAGTTTCAAAGCAACTCACATATTAAGTTATGTTCTTCATAACGTAGGAGTAGTCAAATTTTACATTATTTTCTCCTTTATGAGGAAAATGGTAATTAAGTTTTCTCATGGAAACTCCTTATGGTGGCTCAGTCTCCAGATTAAGTAGACGGGCTAGGAGTAATCTGATCCAGTCTAAATTTACCCCCGAACATACTAGCTCCCTCAAGATAGCAATGGCTTTCATTCTTTTAATACTAAAATAATTTCCCATCTGTTTTATAATTTTATTTGTAACTCATAAAACTTGAATTTGCATAATACAATCTTGACAATAGCATGCATTCAAAGAAATGTAGTATAGCAATAATAAGTAATTATGTAATTTAAAGGATTTACTGTAGGACCTAAGAGACAATCAAAAGGATAGATATTCTTTCTTCCAGCCTGAAGAGCTTATCTTTCTTACTCATTTTTCTCTCTCTGAGGTAAATTTTAGCTCACTCCAACCCAACTTTATCATAACACCAGAAAGTAATACCAGAATTAACACCAGAAATGGGGCTTACAAAAACAAAATTCACCGGAGTCTGGAAATATGTAAGAAAATGAGGAGTAAGATGTTTTTCTTTTGAAATTTTGGAGGCAGAGAAAAGAAAATGATAAGCACTTGCAGTTGATTCTCCTATTTAAACTTATCAGACACCCTGATAAATTTGTTGCCAGACAAGTGCGCCTGCCATTATTACTGCTTCATTTTACAGAAGAGGAAATCAAGTCTGGAACATAAGTGGAAGGACGCTTTCTTACTGTGACAATAGAAAGACTAGGGTATATGCAAATGCAGATTTGTAGACACATATTCCATTGCAACTCATTTCCCAGACTGATCTTCCTGCATGTGCATCTGATGCTGCGTCATTTAAGGCCCACAAGACATAGAAGAGGAAACAGATCCTGTTTTTATTTATCTACCTTCAATGTGTACAGAGTCCTGAAATTACAGTTTCACCTTCTGGTGGGGCCAATCTTTAATTCCTGGTATTGATTAAAGGCTGTTTAAATGATAGACTGAGGCAGATGGAGAGGGCAGCTAAACTAAGGTCTTAGCCCAGAACTGCAACCCCAGAGGTGAGACTCTTTTTAATTAATGAACAGAGTGATGATGATAATCAGAGGTGAGCCAATGACTATAAAATACCCCGGGACTCCCTCCAACTGCCACTGGGAATTTCAACTTCAAGCTTGTCTGAAGCTTCTGAAATTCAGTCCTTCTCATGATCTGTCAGTCACCTCTCTTTCCTCTGGTCAGACTGTCATTCTTAAAGTTGTAGAACTTTAAAGCTAAACACAGTAAGAACAGACTTCTGACTCCAGACAGGTGTTTGCTTCCAGACAGCAGAAGGTGCTATAGGCTTCTGTTCATATAGACCCTGTACCACACAAAGAAGCTTTCATCTGATACCACCTTTCCCAACTCCCATTATTCTCCAGCCACACTGGCCTCCTTTCTGTTTCTTGAACATTTGCACTAGCTCTTCCTTGTCCTGGGAATATTTTTTTTCTTAGACCTTTATACAACACCCATATCATCATGTAGTGTGTATATGTGCATGTTAATATTATTTCCTCTTAGAGACCTTATTCTCCACCTCAATTAAAGGACCCTGTGTGAGACTGAGCCCTAAGGAGCACATGCCAAGATAGAATTAAATATGCAAGAAATTTATCTGGGGAAGTGCTTGTGAGAGAAAATGGGGAAGGATCCTCTCAGGAGAGGCTGGAAGATCTATTAGACTAATGCAATTCTGACTGCATGGAGGAGAGGGAAAGAAGGTAAAAGCAATGTAAGTTACACTGAAATTGGAAGGAGAGTTTAGTATGGCTATCGGGAAGTCCTTGGGCCAAAAGTGGAATGTTAGAGGATTTAAACATCTCCCAAACATTAGAATCCCTGCCAAGCTCAATCATGGACTGGGACCAGCCCCTGGGATATGTGGCCTTGGTGCAAATGGGCTGATAGACATCAGGAGCTAGGAATGCCACACATTTGGAAATCTGAGTGGTACATTTTCATGGCTTCCATATACCTCCTCTCTCCATTATCCATTTTCATCCTATTCTTCTGTATTTTCTCGTGTAATTGTATTTTATTATTTATTCATTTATCATTTGTCTTCCTCACTAGGCTGAAAATTCCATAAAAGTGGGAGCACTGTTTATGTTCATGCACAAAATCACCTAACAGACACATAGTAGATGGTCAGCAAATATATATTGGCTTGTTAGGTGAGTGAGTCAATGACTAATAGGTCATCACCAAACCTGTGACCATTAATTATGCTATGTTTATTTCTAGAAATCTTCTCTCATCTATTATGATAATGTAGTTTCACCCCTTAACAGAGATGTTTGCTCCTTTTTACTTACCTCCAAGCTAATATAAACTCTAAAACTCTCTTAATTAGCCCTTTTCACATGTTACAATTAAATTCAAACCTCATCAAATACCAACCAAATGAGGCTATACTAATGATAAACTTTGGAAGAATTGTAACATTTATAAAATGCTTATTACTATTATAGGCCATTCATTCTTAGTACTTAAGTGTATAGTGAATACCTTTAGCTCAGTTAATAATCTAGTTCTTTCATTTTATCCTGAGATTTCATACCCATCTTAAACTTTCTGGCTATGGTAAGGACTGACATTCCTCCAAATTTAGATATGAACAGGGCACTCTTTGTCTCTGTAGGTTTCTAAGTCATTTTGGCTGTGCAGAAAGTTCATCTTCCTTCCCTTTCTTTCTCTACAGCATTCTTTTTCCCATAAGATAAAAATTGTATAAAAGAAGAGACTGGGGCTAGTGCTAAGTTCTACACTTACAGAATGCTGAACTAGTGTAAGGTGATGTCAGTGATCCCAAATATGCACTGTACCACTGCTATATGCCAAACTTTGAATTTCCATCAAAACCTACATTCTTCTTTTTTAAAAAAGTATCCTTATTGTTGAAAGTACTACAGGTGTCCCCTTTATTTCCCATTGACCCCCTCCATCCTGCATCCTGCCCCAGGTCTTCATCACACTATTGTCTGTGTCCATGGGTTACACATATATGCATGTAAGTTCTTTGGTTAATAAAGCCTTTCTTCTTCTGTTACACTATACATATCCAACTCTTTTTATATTGCCACTGAGATGATTAATTCAGAGTTTTGTGACTTACTCTTAGAAAGTATCCTTAAAGCTATTTTGTTTACCATTGTTTTACTTATTTACTAGAAGCCCAGTGCATAAAATTCATGCACTCAGGGGGGGCGTCCCCTCAGCCCAGATTGCGAGAGGGCACAGGCCAGGCCAAGGGACCCCAATGGTGCAGGATTGGGGCTAGCAATGGATGCAGAAGGTAGATCAGCCAGGGAGGGACAGTTGGAGGGCTCCAGGGCATGTCTGGCCCTTCTCACTTAATCCTGAGTGGTGCTGGACCACAGCAGCAAGCTAACCTACTGGTTGGAGTGTCTGCCTCTGGTAGTCAGTGCACATCAGAGTGAGTGTTTGAGCAGCCTTAGATTATCATTAACTTATTATGCTTTGATTGGTTGAACAGACAACCAGACGACTTAGCATATTAGGCTTTTATTATATAGGATTTATTTTAAATATATAATGAGATCAATAAAATATTGTATTTATCCATGGTCCTCCTATTTTCTGTACCCATATAATTTCTCCCCCACATACAAATTCAGCCATATAAGTATCCCTACAATGACTCTCAATTGTCTTTGCCCATAAAATAAATTCCAAACCCATTATATGGCTTCTTCTTATAGCTCCCTTCTATTTCTCTGAGCTCATTTATCTTAATTAATTTTATAGTACACAGTTGATGCTCCACACACTGAATTTCTATTTCACCTCTAGCCCTTCTTTCTTGAAACCTCCCCACCCTCACTCTTACCTCCTATCTGGTTTGCTCCCTTCACCTGAGAAGTCACTATGATGGGAAAGCTGTCCCTCACCTCCGTTCCCCCAAGGCTGTATTCTGTGCTTCATAATAACCTTTACTTTCCCATCATTGGACATTTCACACTGTGTTACAATTAATTGAGTGTATGACACAAAAGGTTAGGAGTCACATCTGTGTTTGTTACACTCTTGGGGCTTGCAGAGTGCTGTCAGTAAGTAGATATTTGTTGATGAAAGGAGTGGTGTGAGGAAGGCAGGAAAGAAGGAAGGGAGGGGGGAGGAAAAAGAGGAAGAAAGGGTGTGTTAAAAACACAATAGGCCCAGAATAGAGTCACTTATGCTAAGCTCCAAGTTGCCAAACTGAGACTTACTAATGCTTACAACTCTCCCAGAAATGGAACGGTAACCAGTTGGTTAGGTGATCAGCTGGTTAGACCTGTCCTCCCCTTAAGGAAGGTAACTCTGCAGTATCTGACCCCTTTGTTGCCCTGCACAATTAGTCCTCATTTAACATCATGGAAACCACAACTTCAAGTGAAACAGCATGAAAGAAAACTAAATTTACCATATAAACAAGAATGAGTTTCCTTCAGCCTGTTTCTGATCACAGAAATATCACCCTTCTAAAAAGAGACCCAAAACACTTCTAACATTAAACACTGAAATAAATACATTTCAGAAAGATTAACAGGAACAAGTAAGACCCACTTATTCCAGCTGTGGGTCAGGGGTAGCTGGGCCCATCCAGAAGCTCAGGTGCCAGGTGGAAACGCACCCTGGAGAGGGTGCCCCTCTCTCACAGGGCCACTCACATCCACCCACAGGCACTCACACATGCCCATGGGCCTTCACACCCAACCATGAGCACCCAGATTGGGACAATGCAGATACACATGTTCTTCCCATGTGCACAACTGTGGGACATCGGGGAAACCAGTCCCTGGAGAAAGCCCATGCAGAAACAGGAGACCTGCCAACTCCCTACAAACAGTGGCCCAACTAGGAATTGATGTTTTTTCTCATCACCACTGAACCAAAGGTATGTGAGGATCTGCGCATAAGGAACTTGCCCCCCTCACTTCTGCCTACAAATGTCTTTCATTCCCTGCAGCTCCACAGAGCTCCTTTCTAGCTGCTAGATGGGATACTGCCAGATTCCAATAGAATTTTGCTCAAATAAATTCTTACAAATTGTAATCTGCCTCAGTTTATATTTTAACAGTCCTGGTGATGAAAACAAAACAAAACAAAACAAAACAAAAAAAAACAAAACAGAGAAGACCCCAAGGTCCTACCTAGCCAAGGACAAGAAGGGGCAGGTACCTCTGAGTCCTGTTGCTGCTGCTCTCTCTGGACCTCAGCCTCCGCCACAGCCTTGGGTTGGTGGGGAGTCCACAGGGTCCCAGCCCTGCAGACTGTATTTGAGCCTTTCTTTTTCAGGACTGTGTCCAAAAACCAGCCATGATCCACTGGGTCCGGACACCTGCCTGAGGGAAGCTGGGTCTAGAAATCAGCCCGAGTTTGACTTAAAAACCGGACTGGGTCCATGTCTGATTGGGTCCAATTTAGAAACTGGACCAAGTTTGTCTCAGTCTGGGTCCAACTTAGAAACTAGACTGGATCTGACTGAAACTGGATGGGGTGCTTAGGCCTCCTGTGTATAAAACTTAGTTTTAAGGCTGAAGAAGTAGGTTAACTAGACCAATGACAAACTTGAATTACAGAGGCCACACTGGAGAACTTAGAACCATCTTAGATAAGCTTATCTATTTACCTGGTGCCCTAGAGAGGAAAGGGGCTCTCAGACAAATACTCACCATAACAAGTACGGGAAAAAATATTGTTCCTTCACTACAGTTTCTGATGACTACAGTGAGAACTGCTGGGACACCCCACTGGCTCCAGAGCCTGCAGAAGGTATTCCAGGGAAACTGGCAGAAGACAAAGGGTGAGACTTCTTAGCAAAGGCAGCTCCCATAACTCTCTACCTGGGTGCCTCGCTGAGAGCGGAAGCTGCAATTTCATGTTGTACCTTTCCTTTCTCAATTTAGATCGGCAGGAAATAAATGGATAAGAATTAGATCTTTAAATTGTGACTTGTGAATTTGCTTTCAGGTGCCCATTGCTTGTGGATCTTCTCTCTCCCTCATGGTATATCCTGAGAACCTGTCTTGAAAATTGTCAGGTTGGGGGCCCACAAAATATGGCCAGACAGAAATATGGGTTGCAGTTAGGGTCCTACCAAGTTTTGGCAGCTTGCAGGGCATTGTCGAAATCTTGCCTTTGGTTATCTTCTGGAAAGGTTCTATGTAATTGGCTTAAAGACAAGCACGCATTTATATAAAACAAGCATGCTCTCAGAAACATAGAAACTAACCCGTCTACCCATCAGAAGAGCAAGAGCACTGGGTTGTCACTCTGGAGCCCCATGCTTGCTGTGCATCTTCTGGCTTCTCACATTCCCTCTCTGGGTCTTGATTTTAATGTCCATCAGATTAATGCATTTAACCAGACACGATCTCCAGTCTCTGACAGCCCTGACAGCATGTTGTCGTAGGCTGCCCACGCTCCATCTGCCCTGGGAAAAGGCATCTGTGTTCCTCTATCGCTGACTTGCTCCCTCTCCCTTTGCCCGCATTCCTTCAGAACAATGCATCATCTTGGACCCCCAACGTGGTAGCAGGCAATAAGACAATCTCATTTACCCACAACTATTTCCGTCATCGGGACCCAGTATATCCAATGGCCATTTACCTCACATCGTTAATATGTTTGCTATATTTTGTTGGCAGAATATGAAAGTTCATCAGCGAGGCCGCACACAGGGAAAGCATATTGAAATGAGCATTACGGATCTGTCAGGCTGGAGTTTATGGCCTTTTCTCAGTACTACACTGTAAGTAAAACAAGCCCTGATTGAGTCAGCAGCCTCCTGGGTACTAATTTGCCAAAGAGTGGGGAACATTAATGCTGGGTTTATCTGCCTGCATTAGGCAGGCGGGTGGGGAAGGGTTGGTGGGTAGATTGCTTTTGGCTTAGGGGTATTATAGGCCGGCCTGCATGTCTCACAGACACCAGGAGAGAAGCTTTCAGCGGGTTTGGCCTCTTATCTTCTTATCGTTTTATAGATTTTGGAGATGTAGTGCCCTGGAGTTTTCATACTTAGTTAGCAAATCCTCCTTTTAAAAGCAATGCATTGAAATGCAATGAAAAAAGGAGAGAGGAGAGGAGACATAGTCAATGTTACTGCTAAGAAAGAAGGAAAGAGAGAGACAGGGAGAGAGAGAGAGTGAGAAAGAAACAAGGGTGAGAGTCATTAAAATCCCGGTTACTAAGTATGATTGATGCAGACAGCCTTACACCTGCTATCCTTGCCAGGCAACTTCCGGTAGGAGTACAGGTACCTCTCCGGGAAATTGCTTCTCCATGTAGGACTTTGTAGTTGCTGATACTGTCTAAAGCAGTGATTCTCAACCTTCCTAATGCCACGTCCCTTTAATGCAGTTCCTCATGTTGTGGTGACCCCCAACCATAACTGTAGCAACGAAAATAATTTTATGGTTGGGGGTCACCACAACATGAGGAACTGCCTTAAAGGGACGTGGCATTAGGAAAGTTGAGAACCACTGGTCTAAAGGGATTACAAAGCTTTATAATTCCAAATTAAAGCACTGGGAAAATGAATTTTGAAAAAAATTTCCCTTTCCCCCACTCTCAGGCGTAGGCTAGGGAGAACCCCATGGGAAGAGATCTGCTTCTCTGATTTGGGGAGGGTCAGAAATTTTGTCAGCAGATGACTTAAAGAGGTTGCCCTGTTTCACTTGGGTGTTATTACTATTAACAGGTAGTTATCTCAGAGTAGCAAAGTCAATCACTCCCATTTCTTCTTCCTTAGCTGGAAGGCGCAGCCATTCCTTATTCCTTGAGCAGGCACTTAGTATTCCAGGAACCTGAATCTACTTCTCATTCCAGTGGCGTGCAGCTGGGGGTCACCTGGCTAATGCTGGGGCCACGCCACGTTCCCCAGGCGCGGAGCCGTGGTCATTCGGCATTCGGGAGGCATTCTGAAGCTGCAGGTCATTTATTATGCTGAGGTTAGTTTGTCGACCTGCAGAGCCAAGAACCTTATGCTATGCTAGTTGAGACTGGAAGCCACAAGGAAGGTGTGACTCCACTGGTGTCAGAAGGATGGAGATGGAGAGGAAGAGAGAATGACAACTAACTGCAAAGAACCCTCAACTAGTTCTCAGTACAGCAGGGATAAGATGTGGTGCAGGGACAGTCAGAGATGGGGATTTTCTTGAGAGGAAAAAGAAAAGTACAGATACCAATCAGATTCTAAATGTCTGCTCTGACTTACTGAATGAGAAGCAGTGATGAGTCAGAGCAGCCAAAATTGGGTTCAAAGCCTGGCTCTGCCCCTTATTTCTTGTGTGACTTTGAGTGATTTGTTTAGCCTCTTAAACATCCGTCTCATCATATACACAATGGGCACAATAAGAGAGCTATTCTTTTAGGATGAAAATCCTTAAAAGTGCTCATCACAGCCCCTGCCTCAAAGAAAATACTCTATAGATTTATTATTTATTATTATTAATGTTGATTAGAGATTCTTGAGTTGCCAGGATGAAGATAGTGATAACTCTCCTTAATATATCATTGATACGCACTCACTGTTTTCCATTACCTCCTACCACATGTCAAGCATTGCGTTAGGCACAGAAATTGTTTAAGTAAGTCTGGACAGATTGCCTGGACTGCCTAAATGACCACAGACTCAATTCCATAGGCTCTCAGTGAATACTGACTGGATGGATTCCTTTTCTAATCCCTGTAGTTAACACAAAGATCAAGGGGATTCATTTTTTTGCCAGAACGGAAATTATGACACATATTTAGATAACCATGGATGCTGAGAGAAGGGAAAAATACACATCATCTCCATTATGTGGAATTCAGAGAATGATCAAACATGCAGACTGGACATTCCTCCAACCCAGCAGTTCCAAATGCTATTATGACGGTGGCAACATGACTATACCGCCCTCAGCATTACAGCTTCACAAGTTCGAGTCCTCAGGCCAGGGAGTTGAAGATAGGTAAGGAAGAACCCAGATTTTTATGCTAGGAGTATGGATTTTATTCTGCAAGGAATGAAGATAAAATTTTTTTAAGTATTTTGTTTTGCTTTACTTTTTATCTTTTTTGTTTGTTTGTTTGTTTGTTTTTCCAGACATAGCTGTTCTTATGGATCTCCTGAGTGACTGGCCAAATATTGGAGCAGAATATGTGTGTGTAGAGTGTCAAAATCACCAACCCAGGACAAGAAAATTGTGATCTTTGTGTTATGGGGCAAAGGAGGCAAGCTAGACTTAAGGGGAGGGGACCAAGGATAGTGGTAGGGACAGTGCCATGAATACAGGGAATCTGTATAGACCTGACTTGCTGTCTGGAGCTGGATCCTTGGGGAGCTAATCTATATTGCCGCTAGTAAACCCAGATAAGCCCAAGAAGGTGTCTGTGTGTCACAGGGGGCTCTGGCCGCTGCAGAGCCGACTGCAGAGCGTCGTGGAGTATGGTCGAGGGATGCACTGGGCTGCTTGTGAAAGTGGATTCTGTAATCCCTACCAGGGCCCTTAAGAAATAAAGGTCAAAGCTTCTGCAATGGAATTCTCAAGAACAACAACAAATCCAGTTGAAATGGGATTCTTAGAGTAACTGTGTGATTCTGCGAAACATCTGTTGACTCTCCTGGTTCTAAAAACTGAGAATACAGGTTTGAGGACAAAACATAAGTTCCCTGCCAGAGCAGACCCAATAACCTATAACATCTCAGGGTCCCCTTAAGAAAAGGATACAGAAAAAAAAATCAATAAAAACTTAGACAAGTACATAAATCTTGATTTAAAACTAGAAAAGAAATCATAACAAATTACAATGCTAATCTGTTCACAATGCTGAAATATTGACATATATTTCACATAAACCAGATAGACAACATTATTTTTCTTTATAACCTGCATACCATACCTCTATTATGTTGTCTATATTTTACCTGTATATTTTTGTTATTTTCTTATGATGATGTTGTTATATTATTTTCTACAGTCTATTTTCAGGTGTCTTGTTTTTTTTCTTTCTGGCACTATTTTTTCTTAGTTGACACATTGAAAAAGTTCCATTGGGCTTCACAATTATTCTGTGAATACTTGGCATTGATGTCATTTTAGGAAAACTAGTATCACATTTCTTTAATAGAGGAGCACTAAGATTTCAGAGAATTTCAAGTTTTCTTGGGCAATGGTATATCTGTAATAGTCTTTGCAGTGATGCAGCTCATGACTGGTCTGTAATCATGGTCCACATTAAATTGACATATTAAGACTTTCATGCTAACTCTGTTGGGATCTGTCATTCATGTCAAATCAGCACAAACTCAAGGAGAACATGCAGAGTTTTGATTGGGCCAGGCAACTGAGACCAATGGGAGAGATGGACAAAGGCACAGTCTAAGAGCATCGAGACATATAGTTCAGATACAGCAGTGAGCAAGCTGGACAGCAATGAGTGAGGAGACTGGAAAACCTGTGTTGTGCCAAGAAGATAGGTCTGGAATGAGTGTTCACACCGGCAAGGGGCTGAGACATGTTAGCATGCCTGTAAAGTGTGAAAACAGACTCCTGTGGACTTGTCACAAAATGTACCAAAGGGCAATAAAGTGCTATGCTAAGGTCATCAGTCCTAGAAGCAGACAGATACCTATTGGAGTTTTAGCACTGCCCCTTACTAATCTGTGAAATCTCTCTAACAATAACCTAAGCAAGTCCCCAGAAAAGATGGCCAGCTACACAAAAACATACTCCTCCAAACCCCACAAGTTATATCCCCAATTAAAATTCCTTTTACCTGGATGCAAAACGGTGACACCGCTGGACATGAAGCAAAGTGTCTTAGGGGAGAGTCAGAGAAAAGAGGGACAGTGACCTTGACCGATGTAACAGAATATTTTCCTTTTGATAGTTTTTGGAAAACAACAAAACTATAATATAACCGCCCTGACCGGTTTGGCTCAGTGGATAGAGCCATCAGCCTTCAGACTGAAGGGTCCCAAGTTCGATTCTGGAAAGGGGCATGTACCTTGGTTGTGGGCACATCCCCAGTGGGGGCTGTACAGGAGGCAGCTGATCGATGTTTCTCTCTCATTGATGTTTCTAACTCTCTAACTCCCTTCCTCTCTGTAAAAAAACAATTAATAAAAAAATTAAAAACAAACAAATAAATTATAACATAACCATGTGATCGCATTGCTAACGCAACCCTTGGAGGTCCCGAAGTTTAAAGTTGATCTACTTCCCAGTACACCTGCCTCTGCTTCCTGTGGTTTCCATGGAGCTTACTGCTAATTAGAGAAGACAGACAATAAACCCAGGAACACAACAATAAATAGACAATTGCAGATTGTTACTGTTCAATGAAGACAGGAGAATGGTACATGTGATAGTTACTGTGGGCAGGGGAAGAGGCCACCCTTTGAAGGAGGGATCAGAGAGACCCCAGTGAGCAAGGCAGCTGTGAGCTGAGATCAGCATCAGGAGAAACCAACCTCCAGAAGGCTGGACCTTGAGGTCTAGGGAGAGGCAGTGACTATTTGAAACCACCACAGCAAATCAGTGCAGACTGAGGACAGCAGGTAAGACATCCCGAACTGAATTAAAATTGAGGCCGCTCAGGGATTTCTTGTGAGGTTTCACTTTAGATATTCTAGCGATAGGAACACTGAGGTAGCCCTTACTGCTTTCACCAAGTCGCAGGTAAAAGGAATTATTTTTAATCATCGACACCCAAAAGCTGAGTAGTCAATTTTATAGTCAAACTGCCATTTCACTATGTTAAGATAATCACAATGATTAGAATAACTCATTTCAGGACCATAAAACCACTTAGAAAGAAAAAGGAGCCATAAAAGCTCTGAGAGATCAATCAGGGAAGAATTCTGCAGATTATTTTGATTACATGTCTCTATCAGCATACATAAATCAATCAGTTCGTTAATCAGCTAAAAAAAAATAGAGAGGGGGAGGGTGGAGACGCATATAATACAGTTTTATTTATCTACTTGTTAGTTATATGATGTGCATTACAAAAACACAAAGCACACAAATTTTAAAATATGCACTAGAGCCCGGTCAGCATGGCTCAGTGTTTGAACATAGACCTATGAATTAAAAGGTCACAGTTCAAGTTGTGGGCTCAACCCATAGTGGGGAACGTGCATGAGGCACCTGGTCAATGATTCTCTCACCATTAATGTTTCTATCTCTCCCTCTCCATTCCTCTCTGAAATCAATTAAAATATATTTAAAAAATAAAATATGCACAAGAAATAAATGAAAATAAAAGTGCCAGGATATTCTTACTTCATACCAGTGGATCATGTGTATGCGCTGTGAGGAAGCGTTGTCTCTCTGTGAAGACAGCTGATCGAGTCTGCCACTTTCAGTTTAAACAGAGAAACTGAGGCCGGAGCAGGGACCTGAGAAAGTAATACCGATGACCCAGTAGAAGACATGAGCTAAGGTGCTTCAGAATAAACTCAGTTTCATATGCACACGAAGTCTTTTCCGTAATCCCTATTATTGGTTAAAAGTAGAATTGTCCCAATGCTTTAGTCTTTGCAGGTCTTTTCTTTATGCCCTAGGAATAGATGCTTTGCTTCTGACCTCTTCTTGGGGAGCAGCCAACCTCTGTCCCCAGATGCCAGCAGAAAGTAAACTCCCTTCTGTCCACAGGCTCACCCTGATCCAGTCCTTTTCCCTCCAGTCCCACCACCGACGCAGGCTCCCAGCCTGCTTTGGAATGCAGCGCTGCACTTCTCCATAGCATTTTATGACACATTTCTCAAATCAAATTTAAAAGCATAACTGAGTGGAATTAAATTAATGCCGTCTGGTAATGTCAGCGGCACCAGCACCGCAACAGGCTGGCTTAATTCCTAAACCTTCTAGAGCTTCAGAATACGGGTTCGGTCTCAAGTATTATTAAGAGAATCGGTGTACACCCTGTGTGTGTGTGTGTGTGTGTGTGTGTGTGTGTGTGTGTGTGTGTGTCTGAGCAGACTTTTGAGAGCATCAAAGTTATTTAATGATCTCACAAGCTCCCTGACCTCGATGTCTGCTGACATTTGCATTTCTCTTCATGTCACAGAGAGCATGTTTATCTTTGTTATATCATTTGATCATGGTAACTACCCTGTAAAGAAAGCATTCATGATTTTAGTCTGCTTTCTTTATTTTTTTTTCACTTGAACCCAAGTGCCCTGTCTTCCAATCTAGTATTCTTTCCACTCATTAAGTTTAATAATAATGAGAACCCAACTCGTCTTTTCAAGGTTCTGTTGACCTCCCTGTTGCCAAATCCAATGATCTATTTGTAATTTTCATCTTAATTGACTCAAGAGCACCATTTTACTTAATTATCATGTCCTCATGTTGGAACGTGTTTTCTTCACTTCATTTCAAGAAACTTATTCTTTATTTATCTTCCTACATCACGGAACACTTTTAGTGTTCTTTTCTGGGGCTCTTAATTTTTCATGTCTAATCATCTGATGTCCCAGGCCTCTTTCCGTTCTCAGTCTAAACTCACCTCCATGGTGACCCCACCCAGCCCTTAGTTTGAAATGCCATTTTACAATAACAGCTTCTAAATGTGCATCTGTGGTCAAGATATCTCTCCTGAGCACCAGGATGTTGAAGAGGCATGCCAGTCATTATCAATATCCTAACATTGACCTTACTGGTCCTCCTTCCCACAGTCTTTACTCATAATCTGAAAATACCAATTCCATCCTTTCACCTACTCAGTCCCAGTGTTGGGCCTATCCTTGAGTCCTCTTTTGTGTCCTCTGCACCTCACCTGTCAGCAAATCCTGATAATGCCATCCTCAAAGTATGCCCAGAATCTGACCACTCCTCACCTAGGCATTATTCTCTCACAACCCCAAGATACCATCATCAATCGACATAGGACCCAGAGAACTTCTTTCAAAAGGTGAGTGAGAGACTATCATGTCACCCGCCGAGAGTGAAAATTATAGACCTTACAGTGACTCATAGGATGCTACTTCGTCTTTCCACAACTTTGGTTTTACTGCCAATACTCTGTCTCCAGCTCACTCTAAGACACAGTGACACCTTTGCTATTCTCGAACACAATGAATGCCCTCTCACCTTCAGACTTTTGAATGTACTAGTTTAATGTTTTTTATCTGGAAGATGATTCCACACACACCAGTATGTTGTGGTTATTGTGAGTGCATTGTTGTCGTTACAGTACATGTCACTTTCTAACACTGTGCTAGTTATGCCTGACTTACGTATTTGTTTAGAGAAGTGGTTCTCAACCTTCCTAATGTCGCGACCTTTTAAGACAGCTCCTCATGTGGTAGTGACCCCCAACCATAAAATGATTTCCGTTGCTACTTCATAACTGTAATTTTGCTACTGTCATGAACTGTAATGTAAATATCTGATATGCAGGATGTATTTTCATTGTTACAAATTGAATATAATTAAAGCATAGTGATTAATACCAAAAACAATATGTAATTACATATTGTGAAATATATATTTCTAATTACAAATGAAATTTTGTCTTGAATTGTGGTGTAGCATGGGTAACAGTCTTCATATGACAACAATAAACTACATTGCTACACTTTGCTACACCGAGGAGCGGTCTGTTGGTTCCTAAGACCATGGGAAATAGGTCTTTTCCGCTGGTCTTAGGTGACCCCTGTGAAAGGGTCCTTCGACCCCCAAAGGGGTCGATACCCACAGGTTGAGAACCACTGGTTTAGAGCCTACCTCCATCCTATCAGATTATAAACACCACCAGGCAGGCAGTTCCCCAGCCCTGTAACCCCTAGACACCATGCTGCAATAGTGTCTAGCCCATAGAAATTGCACTGCACAGATTTTTTGATTGCATGAATAATGCTTCATTTGCATGTCATGCAGTATGCTCTCCAGAGTTCTTTCGCATCCATTCGCCTGTGATGAGTCTCCAAGCAATCCGAGGAAGTAAGCACGGTACACAGTTTCCCATTTTAACAACGAGACAGCCGAGAGGCAGTGAATTAAGTGATCTGGCCAGATGCATTCAGGTGCTGGAGGAAGAAGCCAGGATTGAATTCCAGTTTCCTCTGTCCTAGGCTGTCCTTATTTCCCTAGCTCGTGATTGCTGTCACGGAGACTGGGGTGTCCACGACCCCCTGGAAGAAGGCGAGCATACAAACTTGGGTATCTGATCACTCGGCTTCTGGTTTTGCCTGTTCCTACATTAGTTAGGTTATTTAAGCTTGTTTTCCTCGCTATAAAAGTGCCTTTCATTATGGGTCATAATGTATTAAATGAGATAACAAGCATGAAATTGCAGCACAAAGTAAACATTTTAGAATCTGTGATTATTGGCATGTGCGATTGTTTTTTTAATTTAATTTGATTCTAATGGATTTATTTGAAGTTTATCTTTATTGTTGAACGTACTACAGATGCCCCCCTCATTTCCCCCATTGCCCCTCTCAATGGAATCTTTGTTCCCCATACTGACTACTCATGCAAGAGAAACATACGTGTGGAGATAGCCAAAGGGATTCCTATGAAGATATGACCCACACAAATTTGGAAATCCCACACTATTTGAAGGGATACATGATAGTAGAAGCTTCGCCTCCTATTCCTGCTTATTGAAACAACCAGAGGAAAGGGAAACTTAAAACTTAATGCCCCACTAAGAATTCAAACCGAGAGTGCTGTGGAGATCCAAAGGGCCAGTGTACCGCATAGTAGCAGGTGGACTTCAACCTGACAGGTCCTGACAGTTCTGCCGATATCCAACACCACGCCTGCATGCAGGTGGCACCCTTAGATGTTGGTGGAATGAAAATAAATATTTTGGTTGCTGAAAACTGGGGATGACCAGAGAGAGCACAGTGTGGAGAGAAGAATGAGGAAGGCAGCGGGTATTGGGAGTCTATTAGCTATTTAACACGACATAACAAATTACCCCCACATTTAGCAGCTTAAAAAAAACACATTTATTATCTCTGGAGGGAAGCTGACGTGACAGATGACCTGCAATGGATATTTATTTTAGAACTGGGTACAGATATCAGGCCAACACTCAGAGAAGCAGTTGTCTTTGCTTTAATGGTAATATGGCAGGCCACATAGAAATATTTACGTGTTATCAAATTTATCATCACAACGACCCTATGACATTCGTGTCACTCTGTTTTATTAATTAATTAATTGATTGATTAAGCATCTGTGTATTAACCCTCTGCATGATGCCAGAAGCTGTGAATTCAGAAGCAAACAACACAGATAAAAATTCCCGCCTTCCTGGAGCTTATAACAGGACAGGGAAAGGAGCGTAATAAATGCATATGAATAGACAGTAAGATGCACAATCTGTCAGAGGGTGACATTGCTGTCAGGATCACAGAGCTGAGAAGGAGAAAGAGACACCCCGACTAGAGAGAAATTAAGTCATTGCCCGACATTGCACAGCCAGCAAGGGGCGGAAACAATATTCCAGCTTGAGAATGTGCCCACAGTTCACAGGGAGCTTACACATTAGAATAAGCAGGAACTTGGGAGCTTCTTCGGACACTTTCTCAGGGAAGATTCCTCAAGCAGCTAGTTAGAGAAAACCCTAATCCAAATACAGTGGTACCTCGAGATACGAGTTTAATTCGTTCCGTAACCTTGAGGCGTGGGAAACTATGAGATGCTCGAGTCTCAGTAAACTGGTGGGTCCTGTGCAGTTGGCCGATCCGCGCAATTACTCCTATCTCAAATGTTGCTCATATTTCAAAGCAAAAATCGCTCGCTCAACGGCTCGTATCTCAAAAATCTCGTATGTTAGGGCACTTGTATCTCAAGGTACCACTGTAGAAGGTTGCCTCACAAGTCAGCAAGCCCAGAGGTCCCCGTTCTAGAATGCCAGACACTGTCTTCCTTCAGGGAACAAGGTGACTGCAAATGTACCTTCTCATCCAGATACCTCAGCATCTAATAGAAGAAAATGAGCATCTTCTAGGCAAAGAAGCCTTCCTGATAAGACCTGAGCAGACTTCCTGTCATTGGCCAGAGTGTGATCACATGATTCCCCACTAAGCACATTCCTGGCAAGGCCATGTGTAGCCTAGGTTTTCTGGATTTAGTCCTGGAATGAGATAGAGCCATCCCTCCCTGTGATATGGAAGGGAGTGATGCTAATTTGAAGAAAATCTGTCAACAGAGGAAGTTACTAGTAGCAACTGCCAACATTTGCCATAGATATGAACAAAGCCTTATATTAATGGTCTAGTGATCCACAGTGGATACAGAAAAGAAATTTCATAAGTAGTTATTGATTTGAATTAGAGTAAGAAATAGGAAAAAAAAACACCACAGGAATATAGAAGAGGCAGGGAAAGGTGGGAGGAGTAGAAAAATTTTAATCCTAACATGAAGAGAGAGTGTGCAACACTGAATTGAAAGTGAAAAACTTGGTACTTCATCGCTGCCCAATCATTCAATTGCTCTGTGACTCGGGGCTAATCACTTAACCTCTCTGTGCCTCAGTTTTATGAACAGCAACTCTAGTGTGATAATGCTCATTAGTCACATTTCATGAACATCAGAAAATGTAATAACTTTCCCATATTCAGTAAAAGAAAACAATTTGGAACATTCCAGTTCAAAGTGGATTTGTTCTCCATTTACAGATAGAGAGTTAGAAACTGTTTCCATAACATAAAGATAATTGAGTTAGTCAAACAGTTGATTCAAAGAGGGCAACACACCCCCATATGTGTATTAGTGTGAGCACACACACGCACACCTACAATCCTTTCTCATTAAAAATATTAGTGTTTATTGTTCTTTGAGCAATTTTTGCTTGCCAGGCACTAACAAAATAATTTATGAACATTGTCTCACTTAAGTTCATACCACTCATAAGTTAGGTGCTACCACACAGTTTTTCTGTTTGAATTATCTGGGATAGATTGTTCAAATTTCCACTTCATTTTACATATATGCACTTTCTCCTCAACATTAAGTGGATGCCATTTCGGTGAATGACTATAGTCTTCAGGTTATTTCTCCTCAATTTAAACACAGCACTTCAGTCATTTTCCTCGCACCAATGAACCATCCTTTGCTCTGAGCCGATCAGATCAAAATAGTTCAGGAAAATTTAGCACCGATCGGCTCCTAAATGCTGAGCTGGCTCTGATGATGTCTTCACGGTCCTGCGTTTGCTCATTCAGTCCCAACCCTAGAACTTGGTGCCCATCCATCACTTGTAACATGTCCCTCTCAGCAATTCCTCCACAGAAACCTTGACTGAGGAATCTTATTGTCAACAGCAAGCTAATATTTCACATTGGATTCTTCTTCGAAGCACTTTGCTCAGATGATGTGCATATCTGATAGGAGCCCGAAAAACAAGGTCAAATGAGATTCAGAGAGGATGGATGACTTGGCAGGTTTCCCATGAGAGCTCTATGGGCCGGGGCTAGGCCCAGAGCACCAGGCATGAAGTCAGGAGGGGGGGAGGCTTATGATGGCTCTGCCAACACCATATTGCATGCCCTTGGCCAATTATTTTTAAATCTCCCAAAATCAAAATTTGTATTTGTTTGTTTTTTAATCCTCACCCAAGTGTGTGTGTGTGTGTGTGTGTGTGTGTATAATATATTATTTTAGGAAAGGTGGAAGAGAAAGAGAAAGACAGAGAGAAATATCGATGTGAGAGAAATACATCAATTGCTTGCCTCCTGCAGGAGCCTAGACCAGTGTCGGGGCCAGGAAGGAGCCTGCAACCATGGTACATGACTTTGAATGAAATCAAACCCAGAAACCTTTAGTTTTATCCACTGAGCCAAACTGGCTGTGGCCACAGTTAACTTTCTGGTCTATAAAAATGCGCAGAAACTCAGCTGAGGTAGGAAAGAAGCTGGTGTAGGTGTCCATGGTAGACATCAAGAATCAAGCATAGTCCTTTCCCCACTGGGCCTACTAGGGGCCCACATTCTTCGCCACACAGTCCAGGTACCCTAAAACAGTTATCGTTGGCATATCACTTAGAATATATCTGTCATAGCTGATGAAATAATCTCTAACATCCAATATTTTAGGAATATATTGCTTCTGTGAAAAGAATCATGAACTTGGGATCAGAAGACCAGGTTTAAATTATGGTCCTGACATTTATTACTTGTCTGACCTTAAGCAAATCAATTTATCTTTGATCTGTTTTTTATAATCTGAAAAATGGGAATAAAATATCAATTTGGTATGGTCAAAGTGAAGATCAAATGAAATATATGAGAAGGCACCCAAAACCCCATCGCATATCCTGGCTCATTGTAGACATTCAGCCACCCGTTAATATAAATATTTTACAGGTGACATCGGTGAGATGAATGCATCCTTGACAAAATTGCTGTAGATGCTGGGATCTAAAAGGAAAGTGAAGGAGGAAGGGAGGTTCATTCCTCCTTGGATAGCTTAGCTCTTCTCCCTTTTCTGCCACAGATGCTGATCCTAAGTCCCAATCCCTGGCCTTATTATGAGCAGCCCACCCA
This sequence comes from Lasiurus cinereus, assembly GCA_011751065.1. NCBI lineage: Eukaryota > Metazoa > Chordata > Mammalia > Chiroptera > Vespertilionidae > Lasiurus > Lasiurus cinereus. The sequence continues at coordinate 2,884,871 of JAAGEH010000124.1, forward strand.
CATCTCCTGTCCTCAGCCCAGTTTAGAGGTGGAACTTCATCTTCAGCTTTAAATATCTGGCTCACAAATCGATTTCTGAATGGCACTACCGGTATCAGTATAGGAACGACCAATATGTGTCTGATTCCTTTCTTCCTTTTCCTCCTCCTTTCTGCCCCCTCTCCCTTCACACACATGTCCATTAGTATCTTAACTCAATGGGATACTTTGGCTCGGTTCATCTATGGCCAGCCTTAACTGTGTGGGTAGTGGGGGAAGGGTAGTTTGAGATCACAGGATGATGCTGGGACCTTTTTTTCCTTTCACATCACCAGCACAACCCGAGGTGTCTAGAGCCTTAGTCTCTGTTTCTGAGGTTTACTGTTGAAAGGTAGTTGTCTATACAGGATAATTATGGTGGTGGCGTCAAAATGTCAGGGCATAAGCAGCAGTCGGAGGCGCATTGTCAGACTCATTGAGGGCAATTGTAAACACTCCTCCAGAGCTCCTCCCTGAAGGCGCAATGTGTTGCTCACACAGGAATGGAGTCTGGATGGTTTTACTCCACGCGCCTCCCTGCACAGGAAGCAGGTGCTCCAGGCTCAGGCAAAACATGTGACTGGCTGTTGGATGGCTACACCTGAGTGCTTCTCATATGTCCTCTTCACCCAATTTACATATAGGATCTTACTGAGTCTTGGGTGATTGTGTATGTGTGTGTGTGTGAGAGTACTCATCCATTATCCATGTGTGCATCTTTTTTGTTGTTGTTGGTATGTCTGAATCAGGTTATGCCTTTGCTTTCTGAAAATGTAGTGTTACCCAAAGCATGAGTGGGCTCCTGTCTAAGAATGAATGCTGGGTAAAAGGACTGGTCCAAGGTCCAAGGGAAACCAGTGAATGAGTTCCTAGGTAGGTAAAAAGCATATTACTTAATACTTTAAAATATTTTTCATCATTTTTACTAGAATGTCTTTGGCATACCCAATGTCAATTATTCTATAACTTATGAATGTATGTGAAGCAGGGAAGATATTATTGAATGAATTTGGATAAGCAAAGGGGGGCATGGGTATGAGTTTAGAAGTAACGATTAGAAAGAACAGAATTATCTTGCAAAATATAGTAAGTGTGATTTGGACATTCCTGAAGGCATCAGGGAGGAATGGGGTCTGGAGTACATATTTTAAAAAGGCAAAAAGTGAGAAGGGGATAATTGGTGTGAGGCTGGCACACTCTGTAGGATGAATCACCATGAATAACCTCAGTTGAGAGGCAAAGGACTTTTATAACCAAGAACACCTAATGCACAGTGGTGTGCATTACTGAGATGTAAAAATCCCCTTAGGTCCGGAAAGTTTCCATGAAAATATTCCGTACATCAAAGTGGGTGCATATGTGTGTGTGAGAGGGTGTGAGTGTGAGTATGAGCAAATGAAGAAAGGGCAAAGGTGAATGTCCCGGTTGATACAGCTCAGAGCAGTCTCCGGGTATGGGCACCCTGCATGTGATGCTGAGATGACACATAAAGCTGTGAATCCAAACACTGCGACAGGCAGCCTGGCTCAGACATTTACAGAAGTGCCCTGAGAGTTTATGACTGCCAAAGGGCACAGCATTTGGGGCCTAAACCAATCCTATCTTTAACTCAAGGATAGGGAAGGTTCCGTGCATATTTGGGTTTGACACTCCCCATAACCCAGATCAAATGACTTTTTCTCTATGGAGTCTTCTTCAAACACCATCTGAGAAAAAAATAATTGCTTCTTGAGGCTCTTACATAACTTTTCTTCTACAGAACTTGTCATTATGGATTTTTATGTTGGTGCCTATCTCTCATACTAATATGCTCCTCAATGCTCTGCCTATTTGCTAATATTTCTGTGGAACATGCTTCCATGTTTAGTGCAATGAATTAAAACGACCTATAATAAATTTCTTTTGCTTCCTAATAAAAGGCTCTCAGATACCTCTGCCTTGGTTCAGAGCTGGGAAAATAAATTAACCCAGCCAGAACGGCAGAAGCTATGAGCAGTATATGCAGAAATGTCCAAAGTCTTTAAAAAAAAAAAGGTAAAAAGACTAACAGTGGTGAACGCCCGAGAAGAACCTAGAGATTTTATTTACTGGAAGCCAGGATCTCCATAACAGCTCTGTGCACCGAAGTGGTGACTTCTTCCCTTTTTTTCTCTTCTCCACCTCTTTCCCCCTCCTGCATCTCCATCATCTTTCTGGAACTTGACAAAAGCTAAAGACTCCATCTGCAGGAGCCCGGGTTTAGATGAGATCCAGGTGATCAAAGTAGTCAGTGTGGGGTCCTATATGCCATTGGGAAGACGGTGTCTAGGGGGGTCCTGGAAGACATTTATCTTCAATGACTATGTCTAATAACCGAAGGTCCAAATCAAGTATACTTCAGGTCCTTTGAGGGTTCAACAGGTTTTGGTGGGTTTGGGGAAACCTTAAGACACAATGTGCATCACAAGCTCCGTGTTGAAAATAACTGCTACGTTTTAAATAAGCAACTTGCAAACAGACTTTTACAACAAACACCATTGGGCCTTTAGGTTGCAACTTTTTGCCACAAAGTGTAAATGGTAAAGTTGCTTCATATCTCGATTCCCAACCCCTAGGGGAGTCCCCACACCACCTCAGTATTCACAGGCCATAATTTCACCATTTTCATCCTCAGGGATGTTTATAAAACACTATGTAGGCAGCCTTGTTCTAATTTGGCCACAAGAAGATGTTCAAATTGATTGTTCAAAATCAATTTAAGGGACCATTAGTCATCCAGAGGCTAATTGCTGTTATTATCTTATTATTCATCATAATCCCAATAACACAAGAATAATGCAAAATTGAGAAGGTAAATCCAATTTGCTATGCAGTCATCAGAAAAGATGGTAGTGATTTCTAAAGACAGCCCTTGGGAAGCAGTCGCAGTGCCCTTTGCTCCAGTCAGTCTGGCAAACAAGTACCAGGCCCTTCCTCTGCATAAAGCCCTGCCACGCTTGGGGTGGCAGAGGGATTGTGGAAAGATACAACACTAAAAAGCATGTGCTCCCTGATTTGATGGAACTTCCTGACCATAGGAGGTGATATGCTTAATCATGATAATGAAAAAGACAGACACTGGCAGGTGCGGAGAATTTTGCTAATTTTTATGGGTGGACGGTGTGCAGGATAATAGGTTTCTTTTTCTGGGATCAAAGAAGGCTTCACACAAGAGGTAACTTTAGAGCAAGGTCTTGAATGATTCCTAGTATGTCGTTGTTCCAACAACAACAAAAATAGAAGGCATTCCTGGCTAAAGAAATTGTGTGAGCAAAGGCACAGAGAAAGTGCAGGTGGCTTTTGGGATTGGTGGCACTCTTGTTGGGTGTGAGCCACAAAAGAGTGGGACAGAACAAGGTGGGATGGGAGAATTTAAATGGCCAGTGAGATTAAAAGGGAATATTGTAGACGGGCTGTGACAGACCAGGAGGGCAGCATAGGCCACTTGGGTTTTTATCTGGGGAGCAGAACGGAAACCACTGAGGCTTTCCATATTAACAGAGCTCTCAGATTGGTACTCAGAAAGTGAATGCCGATGTCCATTACAAAAGTTGGTTTAGAGGTGGAGGAATCTGGAATTTTAAAAAAGTGACCAGATTTGGTGTTAATGCAGACATGTGGGTGAGATGAAGAAACTGAATCTATGCTCTTAAAAACCATGTTGTCATAAATATTGCTTCATAGAGTTCTACACAGGAGACTATAATATAGTAGTGAAAATGAAAGCATTATAGCTATACTCAATGGTATACATGGATTTTCAACATAGCATATTGATTGAACCAATATACAATCAAGTTGTAGAAGACTATCTACACCATAATACCATTTATTTAAAATCAGAAACAACATAAATAAAAGTTTGGGCAGCTGTTCATCTGTATTTTTAAATGCAAGAAAACAATAAATATATGCCCCAAGACCCTCAGTGGATGTCTGAAACTTCAGAGAGCACTCTACCCTATATGTATGTTTTTTCCTGTACATACAAACCTATGATAAAGTTAAATGTATAAACTAGACACAGTTAAGAGATTAACAACAATAATTTAAAATAGAACAATTATAACCATCTACTGTAATAAAGTTGTGTGAATAAGTTGGAGGCCATTGCTGAGTAATATATGGGTTACTTGAACACAAGCACCGCAGTCCTGTGGTAGTCCATCTGAGAACGGCTACTAAGTGACAAACAGGTGGGTAGTGTATGCAGCAAGGACTCACTGGAAATGGATGATTTGTGTCCCAGGATGGATGGAGCAGGACTGTGATAAATTTCATCATCCTACTCAGAACAGCACAAAGTTTAAAATTTGTGAATTGCTTACTTCTGGAATTTTTCATTTAAGATTTACAGACTGAAGTTGACTGTGGGTGACTGAGACCACAGAGCGGAACTGGATAAGCAGGGAATACTGCACGCCATTCAGAACAGAAGCTGACTGTGGGGGAGGCAGGGAGAAAACATCGAATGGGACACATCAAGTTGTCCAGTGATACCGCACCAGCCATGTGAGGCAGTAAGGTAACAAGTGTATCTTTTCTGACTGTACTTCTGATTTACATATATATTTCAGCCCCCTCTGTCTGATTTGAGTATTACTTTAATTTTTTTAAATGTTTTCTTACAAATATTAGTTTTAGGAAATCAAGTTCCCCTAAGCAGTAAGCAAGTGAGTGATTGAATGAAATATCTTTCTCTTCTTTGACTTCTTCTTATCTCATTATTCCAGATTATTCAGGATAAATGTTTCTCCTTATTTTTTTTAAATTTAATAAGTATAATTTGGAGATGCAAAGATGGCTCCAGTGTTGCACAGAAAACAAGAGAGGATTCCTGTGCCCTATTACGTGATCAGTCCATTGCTTCCCAGTCTCAAACCTTCAGACTTCTGATCCCTAGCTTTTCACACCTGCCCCTATAACATACACAGTAAAGATGTGCTCAGCAAGCATATGAAGTATTTGATCAAATAAAAGCCAGCACATTATTGTAAAATCCCCAGGAGATACTGCATTTTGAATCGGCAGATGATGGTTCTAAGGCTTAAGAATAAAATGACCTACCTAGGTTAGGCAGGTGGTAAGTGGTGGGGCCTGGTTTTGAATCCAGGTGATCTGAATCCAGAGTTCATGTTTGAAATCACTCTGATAAAGGTCCTTTTCTGATTAGCTTTGCAACATCCTCTCCCTTTGGATTTTGGTGAGCTTTTGTCATATTCAGGGGGAGCTATGCTATCCACCAGCCCTGAAACAAGACTAGCTTCTCAAGGGAGAAGAAGGTTCAGCTAGTATTAGCCAAAAAAAAAAAAAAAAAGAAAAAAGAAAAGAAAAAAATGAATACAATGTTGTGAACATACCTATTCTAGATTTTCAAAGCCTTTTTTACTGGGCAAACCAAGGTGATATATAATAGCAAAGAGACCAAGAGAGGGAACTAAGATATGGCTGTGTCATGTTGTGGGCTGTGGGAGGAGGGGACCAAGGGGCACAGAAGAGGAGCGCCTGAATCATTGTGTTCCCATTGTGCACACTGAAATATAGGGCTCTGGTGGAGCTGGCATGCATCTGCAAAGGGGTAAGCTAGGAACAGTCTTGGCAAGAGAGTATGGAAGAATGCAAATTCTGAATTGTCTGATCTCTATGGAATAGAGACTTAGCAGTGATTCTGTATAATGGAAACTAGGTTCATTAGGAACAAACACAAAAGTCATTGATCAGCCAAGGCAGCTGGAGTTCATGATTAATATCCAATCCTGGTGACCAAAAGCTTTGATTCCAGGGGCAGACAACCCAGATCACAGGTTAGACTCAACACTCCCTCGTCAATTCCTACCTCATTGGCCTAAGTGTTAAATAAAGAATGTAAATCCAAGGCACACAGCGTTACAGACCTACAGTAAGTGTTTACTATATGGTAGATTAGTGAAGAAGAAAGAAGTCTGAATGCTTGCACTCAGAGAAGATTCCAGACTTTGTGAAATACTATTATTATTTTTAAGCCCGCTAGCTTGGGGTAGAATGCAAAGTCCACCCCCAGTAGCTTTGCTGGTTTAGGACTTTTCCTGCTCTTCCTGGTTCTGATGGGGCAAAACCACTGGTTAAATGCTAATCCGGTCTTAACTCCTGGGTGGGGCTGATAAGGGCAGGTCAAATAAAGATCAGAATTAAAAGATTCACCAAGGAGAACACAGCGGGGCTGGACTGAAACCAGCTTGAAAGGTTACTCTCATGGCTAAATTATAATTGTTGCTTTTGTTGTTGTTTGTTTAATCTCTTCCAAGTGACAGATGTGGGAGAAATACCTCCTGGGGCTTGGTGGATGGAACACGTCACAGTTTATGAGGGGAGATTATGCTTCCATTTAACTCTACTGATTACCTGTGGTTCAGTGTTATTAGGCAAGTTAGGGTAAATTATTGTCGCTGCTAATCTTATTACCTGGGTCTACATTCAGTGTGTCCTTAAAGAATTGAGACCCCTGGGGGAATTTGGGTAATAGAAAGAATATTGGTCAGAGAGAGCAAGTCTTAGATTCCGGTCCCTCCTGGTTAATGCTGTTGTGTAGTTTTAGCACCTTCCACTGGGAATCAGGGTATCAGGAAAGCACTGTCATAATTACAACTATCTAGACTGTGATAATTGCTGTAAAAAGTAATCATATACAATAAGAGCTAATAAAAGGGGAAATTTAAGGAGGAGTGGAGAGAAGGCTCCATGGAAGAAGAGGCTTTTAAGCTGGGATGCAGAGAGTGGACGGCTCTGAAGATGTCCCGACCATTGAGAGCCCTGGAAACAAGGCCAACAACTTTGAGTATTCTCCTCTAATGCAGAGAGGCAACCTTGGGAAAGAGATTGAGCAGATCAGGAAACCTAGAATCCCGATTATCTGTGTCCCCTGGGGCAAGCCATTTACATTCTCTGATATATGCAGGAAGAAGGAGAAAATTCAAGACAATTTTTGTTTGATTCAAAGTTCTTGAAAAGATGTGTTTCATGTGTACAGATGCATATATGCTCTTGAGATAGGTAGTTACTTTTTCCTTTAAGCCATAAATCATCCCTTTAATTGCTGATCAGCTGTCCATCAGGGCCAGAAAGATGCTCATGCCTGTCAGGTGTCTGCTTCATCCTTGTGTAATTAGCTCCTGAGTGTCTCAGTGTATTGGCAGCTATGACCCTGCTAGTAACTTACAGAAAGAGGAGGGGTGAGGGGGACAAGCAAAATGGCCTCTTGGGAAGATAAAAAAAGAAAAAAAAAACTTATCTTTTCCCAGATCTCTGATTGCATCAAAACTTAAGGGAGCAAGCTCAGCTGGTGTGGCTCAGTGATTGAGCATTGACCTATGAACCAGGAGGTCAGGGTTTGATTCCCATTAAGGGCACATACCTGGGTTGTAGGCTCCATCCCCAGTAGGAGGTGTGTAGGAGGCAGCCAATCCATGGTTCTTTTTCATCATTGGTGTTTCTATCTCTCTTTCCCTCTCCCTTCCTCTCTGTCATCAATAAAATATATTTTTTAAAAATTAAAAAAAACTTAAGATAGCGAATTAAGTGTTCTCCGGAAGTAATGCTAGAGGAGGCCCATGAATTATAAGGTGCCCGAATCATAGACAGGATGCAGATAAGCACTTCTCTGATTGTGCTGCTGAATACAAGAGCCACCTTGGAAATCCTGAAGGGGGGATGTAGTGTAGGAAAAGAGCCTTGGTATGGGGTCAGCGGATCTGCTCCAAAATTATGCATGACTGATAAATTAGTTATCTTCATTGAGGTTCTGCTACTTGAATAGTGGTCATAAGGATGTTTATGATGCAAAATTCTAGGATGCATTAATGAGATAATCAATGTAAAGATGCTGATAAAGCATTTGGCATAAAAAGGAATAATTAGTGTTGAGAAACAGTGGTTGGTTTGGGTTCTCTGAGTATAAGAAACAATGACTGGATTTAAAGCAGATGGTTGAGACAAAGGATAGATTTTAAGGGGAACTGTGAGTGAGCTTCCAGTCTTAATGACACACCAGAATAAGAATTTCATGGAAATTCAAGTGTAAGGTGGGTCTTTGGATTTCAGAGCAGGAATCTGTAGTTCCTTCCAATCACTGGCCCATGTGATGTTCCAATCACTAGCACATGTGATTGCTCCCAGTTTCTTTCCTACTTCTTGACTCTTGAAACCTTTTCTCCACACCCATGGTTTCTGCCTGTACCATTCTATTTACTCAACTCTGTTACTCGATAACGTCCACCCTATGGCTGGTCTTCCTGTACCCAGTTGCACCTTTTATTTATTTATTCATCTGGGTATTCAACCATTATGCAACACAAATTTATCATGTTAAAATGCCAGCCATGCTGATGATAGAGTGGTGTCATAGTTAGATACTAACCTCTGCCCAGGAGAACTCTGCACTCCAGTTGGGAGAGATAGACAGCAAGTAACGATTCACACAAAGGAGAAAAATCAAGGGACAGAGGATGAGAAGTTACCTGGGTGGGGAATGGGTGCTTGCACTTTTTAACAGAGTGGTCAGAGCAGGTCTTGCTGAGAAGGTGACATTTGATCAAAAGCCTTTAGGAGGAGAGAGAGTGAGTCATGAAACTATGGGCAAGAAGAACATTCTAGAGAGAGGAGCTCATGGGAGGGCCATTGCTTGGGGGTAGATGTTGAAAATATTAAGGAACAAAAAGGAGGCTCAGTGCTTGGGGTGAGATGAAAGGAAAGGCAATAATAGCAGGGAATAATGTGAAGGAGGTGAGGCAGAAACCCTGGTAGTATAAGGCTTTGCACACTGTTTGAAGAACTTTGGCTTACTTGGAGTGGGGTAAGAAGCTATGGAACAGAGGAGTGATGATCTGGCTGCTGTGTTGAAAATAGATTTATATGAGGCAAGGACAAAGACCATGAAATACTTTACATGAGAAATGCCAATGGTTACAATCTGATGGTAGCAGAAGGCGTGGTAAGAAGTGGGCACATTTGAAGTAATTGCTTCCAACTTTTGGTGATGAATTGGCTGTAGACCTGAACCCGCTGCCTCTTTTATTTATTTTTTTCCTACACCCCAATGTTTATATTTAACAGTGGATGTCTTTGCCCTTGTGTTTACTTCGCAAATCACAAAATCTTCACCTGAGTTCTTCTGTTCTTGATGCTGGCAAAATCACAGCACAGTTCAGTAGTTTTGAGTGCGGCACTGGTGTCATGCTGCCAGGGTTCAGAACAAAGAGCTTATTAATTGTGTATTCTTGGGCAAGTCGCCTCATTACTCTGAGCCCTCAGTTTAGAATTAATATTTGTGCACATTTCACAGAGCTGTTGTTTAAAATAAACAAGATAATGCACTTGAGTAGCTCAGCACAGACCCACATTAATTTCTAAAAATATTTATTAATACAATTTATTATTATTGCTAGTAGTAACAGTATCCATTTCTTGGATGAGTAGATGAATGAATGCATACAAAGGGATGATGGAATATGCTATGACATCTCTAAAAAAAGGCACTTTCCTTTGATGAGGATTTCTTGTTCTCTGATCTGCTTTGGCAGCCTCGCTAAAAGGGTGGGATCCCAGTTTTAAACTATACCCCCTGGGTTATCTCAATAGAATGACTGAACCAGAGAAAATGGCCAATAATGTTAAGAATAGAGTCCATCTAACAGAAATGGCTGCAGCTGCAAGATCATCAGCCCCGTGAATTATTTACGCTATTGTTGATATAGAACCCACCGCTATAATTTTAAAATTAATTTAGTCTAATTACCCCCACTTAATAAGATAACTTGTCAGTTATCACCACTCCCATAACCTCCTGCATTTCCGTCCCTTTTTAGCCTAAATTATCCTCTTCTAAGCTTGTTTTTAATGTATTGCAAAAAAAAAATCCTTGGAGGTATAATTAACTTTTTCATTCAGAATCCTAATTTCCTCTCCAGCTCTGTTGCTGCAGTATTTAAACTATTTATTATGCAAACTTGCATTATATGAATTATGAATTATGTACAAATCTCTGGATGCAAGCTCTGTTCTAATCATGGTTTCCTGGTGCCTTTTTAGTTCAAGGTAAGCAAAATGTGGGTGAAAATAATTTTGTAATTTATAATTGGGTTTATATTTAATACTAGACTTTTGAAGAGTGATTTCTTTACACCAGTTATTATTTTTTCAAATTATCTTTAAATTCCTTAACTACTTTTATCTATTTCATTTGATGTTGAAAATGATGATTTTGTGCACCTGTTTCTTGGCAAATCTAATAAATACAAGTAGATATTATTCTTGCATTCATTCATTCATTCATTCACCCACTCTTTCATTTTTCAAATATTTATTGGGAAACCAATGCCAACTTAGTAAGGTATAGAATTAAAATAGTAAATGTAATGTGCTTAGTCATGGAGAGTTCAAGTAATTTGTCTGAAATCTGTGGTATCTATATTTTGAACTCCACTGTTTGGGTCTGTAGCACCCCTACTTCACCATCATAGAATGAACCTCTTTGGAACAGAAATACATATAATAAATCAGTACCTATGGTCTGTGCTGAATACACAGTTATTACATTTTCCCAGGTCTACTGAGACATAACTGACATATAGCTCTGAATAAGCTTAAGGTGTACCTTGTGATGATTTCATGCACTTATATACTGTGAAATGATTATCACAGTTGTGTTAGTTAACATATTGATCGCCTCACGTAACTATCATTTCTTTTTTTATGATAAGAACATTTATTTTTTTAAATATATTTTATTGATTTTTTACAGGAGCTTATACTTTAGCAGAAGATACAGACATTTTAGACAACTACAATACAGCCCGATAAAGTGCTGTGATGAAGAGAAGCAGGCAAAATTGGAAGACAGACTGAGGGTGCTCAGGACAGGCATGTATCCTAGAAAATTTTACGTGCAAGTTGAGAATAAACTGTAGGAACCAGTTGGGCAAATGAAGGGGGAAAAGCATCTATTTCTGTGTATGTGGGAAAGAGTGGAGGAGATTGAGTGGGCAGAAGACAAGCATGGGTATAGCAAAAGGAAGATAGAATATGACCCATTTGAAGATTGAAAAACAAAAAAATTCAGTACAGCTAAAATATAGACTGAATTGAAGCAAGAAATGAGGCCAAGAAGAAAGCAACTGATAGCCATATGCTTTCACCTCTTATATATCAAAATATTCATGGAATCCAACCTGTCTTTCTAGAGGCAATATGGTAAAAGATCACTAGACCAAATGGAAGAATCTGGAATTACTAACATTTTAATTATCTGGTGACACGATGTAATTAGGAAGATGACGTGTGTATATCTAACAGAAGAACACCTAGGGTAGGGAGGGGAAACCTGAAACTACTTATCTGTGTGTCTTGTGAAAGTTATGTGACTTCTCTGAGGCTCAGTTTCCTCGTTTGTTTTAGAGAGAAGGCAACGGTACTAGTCTCCTGTGAATAGATGAAAAAAGACCACACTATTTAATTTTGGTCTTAAAGTTCAAATGGGACATCCACATCCCCAATACACATTCAGTGTCATTTTCTCCATCTCCTACCAATTTGTCTCTGAAGTTGGGAAAGGCAAAGCATGGAATGAACAGTACCCCCATTTTGCTTAAACATGCTGGGAGTACTGTTCCGAGAGACTTGCATCTATTAAATCATTTAAAATTTACCAACAGCTATAAGGCAGGCACTATTATTCTCACCATTTTACAGATAAGAAATGGAGTCATGGAGGGTTCAAGTAATTTGCCTAAAATCTATGGTATCTATATTTTGAACCTCACTGTCTGGGTCTGTGGTACCCCTACTTTACCATCATAGAATGAACCTCTTTGGAACAGAAATACATATAGTAAATCAATACCTATGGCCTGTGCTGAATGCACAGTTATTGCATTTTTCCAGGTCTACTGAGACATAACTGACATATAGCTCTGAATAAGCTTAAGGTGTACCTTGTGATGATTTCATGCACTTATATACTGTGAAATGATTATCACAGTTGTGTTAGTTAACATATTGATCGCCTCACGTAACATCATTTCTTTTTTTATAATAAGAACGTTTATTTTATTTTTAAAAAATATATTTTATTGATTTTTTACAGAGAGGAAGGGAGAGAGATAGAGAGTTAGAAATATTGATGAGAAAGAGACATCGATCAGCCACCTCCTGCACACCCCCTACTGGGGATATGCCCACAACCAAGATACATGCCCCTGACCAGAACTGAACCTGGGACCTTTCAGTCCACAGGTGTATGCTCTATCCACTGAGCCAACCTGTTTCGACAATGATAAGAACATTTAAGGTTATTCTCTTACCAACTTTCAAGTATACAGTACAATGTTATACCCTATAATCATAATGCTGTACAGTGGATTCCCCAGAACTTATTTCTTTACCTTTTTTTTTAATTAATCCTCAATTGAAGATAATTTTCCACTGATTTTCAGAGAGAATGGAAAGGAGGGGGAGCGATAGAGAGAAATATCCCTGTGAGAGAGACACATGGATTGGTTACCCCCCACTTGTGCCCCAACTGGGACCTTGGATCTGTAGCCTGCAACCGAGGTACATGCCCGTGACAGGAATAGAACCTGGGACCCTTCTATCCATGGGTTGACGCTCTATCCACTGAGCCAAACAGGCTAGGGCCTTATTTTTCTTCTCATTAGACGTTTGTACCCTTTGACCAACATCTCCTCATTTTTTTCCATTCTCCAGCCTCTGGGAACTGCCATTTTAGTCACTGATTTTGTTGTTGTTGTTTGTTTGTTTGTTTGTTTTATAAGACTGGTTTTTTTTTAGATTTCACATATAAGTTATATCACTTAGTATTTATCTTTATCTGACTTATTTCACTTAGTATAATGCAATCAAGATTAATGGATGTTGTCACAAATGACAGTATTTCCTTCTTTCTCGTGGATAAATAATATTCCATTGTTTGCATATTTATTTATGTCTATCTATACATATACCTAATATCTCTATCTAGCATCTATCTATCTATCATCTACCTATCAATCATCTCACACATTTATCTATTCATCTGTAGACAGACACTTAAATTGGTTCCATATCTTGACTATTGTGAATAATGCTACAATAAACATGGAAGTATGGATATCTCCTTGAGATCTTTATTTCATTTCCTTTGGATATATACCCAGAAGTGGGATTGCTAGAGCACATGGTAGTTCAAGTTTGAAGTTTTTTAGGAACCTCCACATTGTATCCATAGTGACTGCATCATTTTCCATTTCCACACACAAGGGTTACCTTGTCGCTGTACGCTGGCCCACACTTCTCTCCTGTTATTTTTATAATAGTCATTCTAACAGATATGAGGTGATATTTCATTGCAGTTTTGACTTATATTTCCCTGAGGATTAGTATTTGAGCACCTCGTCATGTACTTGTTGCCAATTATATATGTTCTTCAAAAATATTTAATTTATCTGCTCATTTTTTATTGAATTTGTTTTGTTTTTGCTACTGAGTTACATGAGTTCCTTATACTTTTTGGGTATTGATCCCTTACCACATATGTAATTTGTAAATATATTCTCCCATTCGATAGGTTGCCTTTTCACTTTGTTGGTTGTTTCTTTTGCTGTGCAGATGCCTTTCAGTTTGATATAATACTACTTATTAATTTTTGCTTGTGATTTTGGTGTCATTTCCAAAACGTTTTTGCCAAAATCAAAGTCAAGGAGCTTTTGCCCTGTTTTCTTTCAGGAGTCTCACAGCTTCAGAACTAACATTTAAGTATTAAACCTATTTTGAGTTAACTTTTGTGAATGGTAGAAGATAGAATTCCAATTTCACCCATTGCATATGATTATCTCATTTCCCCAAGATCTTTTATAGAAAAAGACTATCATTTCTCTGTTGAGTATTCTTGGTTTCCTTGTCAATATTGGTTACCTGCAAATGTGAGGGTTGATTTCTGGGTTCTCAGTTCTGCTCCATTGGCTTTCGGGTTTATTTTTATGCCAGTAGCAAACTGTTTCTATTACTTTAGTTTTGTAGTATATAGTTTGAATTGAATTTAGGAAGTGCAATGCCTCCAGCTTTGTCCTTCTTTCCCAAGATCGCTTTGGCTACTCAAGAACTTTTGTAGTTGCATTCCATTTTTAGCCTCCCTTTCATTATCCCAAAGTTTGTGGTCTTTCAGTGGCCTGCCATTAGGGCTGGCTTTTTGCATGTGCTCACTGCCAATGCTCAGCTCCTGCTGCCATTTGAATCTCACACAGAGAGCCAGGCACAGGGGTCAGGATGTGTGGATGACGTACATGAGTGCATGGAGGACTGGGGGTGGCCTTGGCTCATTTGGGGGATCCTTGGGTGAGGCATCCCAAGTGACTTGTGGGTTGGCTTCTTGCTGGGAGTTTGCGATGCTTTAATAGGATCCATGTACCTTTCACGTCAGAGTCATATCTTCCACTTTCCTAACCTTTCCCTGTCTCTCACATCTCAGAATGGGGCAAGTGAGAAATGGACCTCTTTGACAACGTTTCCCAGAGCTGGGGAAGCCGGGTGCTCCCACACACACTCTCCCTTTCCCTGCAGGAAAAATCATGGCTGAGACGATCTCACCTGACACAGAGCTGCTCTCCTCAGGGATGGTGTGAAGCAAGGAACATTAAACTGCTCCTCTTACCCTCTCTGGGGCATCCAAACCTATCTTTTCATTTATTTATTTATTTTGTCCAATGGAGTGCTGGAATTTCCCCTCTGGAAACCTGGATTCCCTAAAGGCTCTCAGTGCTGGGTATTTGGCTAAGTGAGTTCTCCAGGGGCCCAGGACCACAGCTGAGAGAGACGGGAGCCTATTCTCAGGCCACTGCAGGGTCCACAGACAGGCCAAGATCTGTATGTCTGTGATCCAATCTTTAGGTCTGCAAGACTGGTTCTGGGACCCTGGGCTTATGGGGCTGGATCTCACAGCTCCCACCAAGGCACTTTTGTCTTGGGATGGATGCCAAATTGATGCCATGTGTTAACATCACGCCCGGTGATGGCACATTCATGTGGTTCTTCATGATTTCAGAAGAGAGCCCCAGTTGATCAAGGCAGGAACCTACCATTTACACAGAGAAAGGGCTTCTGGGTAGTCTTTTAAAGAAAGATATATAGAGGTACATTCCAGTTTACCTTCATGTATAAAATAGAAAGGAACATCCCAGTGAAACAGGAAACCAGCTCAACTGGAAGTCATGTAACTTGGAGTCATGATATTAAGGACTCAGTGGTTTATCCTAAGTGACCTCAGAAAGTTTCTTTCTCTGCCTAGAGACTTAGTCTGCACCAATGAAAAACAAGCAGATGATTAGAACTGACCACTCAGGTTAATTTCAGGGTGAAAAGTTTACTCTAAAATCCGAATGAGTAGCCCAACTACAAAGGTAAATTCTTTCCTTCTTGAAGTGATATCTTAAACTTAATATTGAAGAAAACATTTCTTGGCATCTTGCCTAATAACACTGAAGGCAATTAAAACTGAAGTTTTTTTTCTTTTTTTCTTTCTTGAAATCACATTTTATTGCACCAGCTGTGGAGTTTATTTGTTTGCTCAAGTTTGCCCAGTTGGAGTTAATATCTCTTTTCTCCATATCCCTATTGCACTTTCTCAGCCCCTTTGTTATAACATTTATAACAGTCTGCCTAATATTAACATAGTTGTGTACATGCCTGTCTTGCCCATTGAATTAAAGGCCCCTAAAGGCAGAGATTGCTCTAATTATCTCTTTCTCTCCCACTGTGCCTAGCATTGTGCTCAGCATGTCATGAGGACTCTGTGAATATTCATTAACTCAAATGAACTCATATTTCTGCAACTTGACTTGTTTTAATTTTTGGAAATTATTTTAGCTGTGTGTCTGATAATATTTTCCTTATAATAGCAGAAATCACCTTGCATTTTACAAAAGCTTTGCCATGGAATTTACTTTTTTCTTAATTGTTAAAATCTATATAAAAGTAGAACAAAATTTCAAAATGAGATCAAAAGGCAATGGTCATGATTAGGTTACAGTAGCAGCAAAAAAATAAAAATTAGGTAACACTGCAGAATACATACAAACATATATATGAATCTCTTAGGTTTTCTCATGGATAAATTAAGTGGTATTATAATATCTTCAAATGGGTCTACATGATTGGATACTGATCAGTTCCTACAATGGGACAGGTTATATTGATTATATATCATATTCTGGATTGAAATACACATTCAAAATTGAAATTTTAGAGTAATATATAGTCCTATATTTAATTTAGAGTAATATATAGTCCTATATTTAATTTTTTTTACCTATAATACATGGATAATAATAGTACCTTCTCCAAAAAGTAAGTATAAAGGTTAAATATGATGATTTTTATATAATGTCTACCAAGTAATAAAAGAACTTATGTTAGGAATCTTAGAAGTAATAAACATTTTAAAGGGATGATTGTTAATGACATGCAGTAATTCACCCCTTTTCTTGCTCTTAAGAGAAAACCTCCCTCTTCCTCTCTCTTTCACAGACACACACACAAACTGGTGAGAAATATCCATAAAAATATTCATAACTCGGGAAAAAGAAAAAGACGCTTAAATAACAATATAATGATGAGAAGCATATGAACATTTAACAGTAATAAATTTCACCAAAATCTCTTGACTATGCTTTGGTGAGATTACAGGTACTCTGTTTTTGAAACTGGTCTGGTTTCTATCATGACTTATTAACTCCAAACTAAGCCCTGAATGGATTCTGCAAAAATGGTATCTTGAACTTGCTACTGTGGTGAGCAGAGCTGAGACAAGCCAATATGCAGGACGTGAGGATGTGGTCAAGACTTTGCTTTTGACATAATGGAATGTGAAAAAGAGCTTTCCCTTTAAGTCAAAAGATTAGTAGGCAATCCTGGTGAGAAATTGACATATCACAACTCTTGGACCTTTAGAGAAGAAAGTTCATGTGGATTACAGTATCTCTGTTCTGTCTCCTGAAATACATAGAAGACTTGAAGTAGGCAGGCAGTTGAGACCCGGGAAGAGAGATGTGCCCTACTGCATCATCAGGGTATGGACTACCAGCTGCAACTCTGCATCAGATATTTCTGTACACCCCCTATATATATTGTAATTTTCATACTCTTTTAAAATTATGAACCACTTGAAATATTATTGAAAGATATAAAATAAAATATGCCAGAGAGAAAGACATGCCTTTGTACAGGAAGATTTAATACTGTAAAGGGTCACTTTTCTAGTCATTAATATAAATGAGAGGAGGTGAAGATAAATGTGAGAGAGGGAGACAAAGAATATAGTGAAAGTAAAAATATAGGAGAGCTAGTACACAAATATTAGAAGTCTCAAAGGAGAAAAAGAAATGAATTGAGAGAAAAAGTTAACTAATAGAAGATAATATAAACCATTAATAAGTAGGATTTATTCTTTGATTATAAGGTTAATTTGAACATATCAACATAACTCTCTATATCACCATATTAGAAAAATTGCAAAAAGTTGCAGGGCAGAAATCAGCTGACATTATTAAAAGATTATACAAAGCCATTTAATAAATTAATAAAAATGCTTAAGGAAATATAGTTAAATAAGAATTGAATAAGGCTATTTAATATAATAAATATCAGAAAATTAAAAGAAATAGATGCTATCACATTATATTAAAACATAGTAACCCAGCCAGAATGGCTTAATGGTTGAACATTGACCTATGAACTAGGAAGTCAAGGTTCAATTCCTGGTCAGGGCACATGCCCAGGTTGTAGGTTCATTCCTGGTGAAGGACATGTAAGAGGCAGCCAATCTCCTTCTCCCTTCCTCTCTCTCATCATTGATGTTTCTATCTCTCTCCTTCTCATTTTCTCTCTAAAAACAATAAAAATATATTTTAAAAAATAAAAAAAAATGTCTTAGATGTTCTAGTATATACCCCAAAAGCAGGATATTTAAATAATTTTTGCTAAATATGTGAGAAGAAAAGATTCAAAACTTTTTTCTTTAATAGGTTATATATAGAGAGAACATGTTGTTTCTGAGAGAAGACACTTATAGAAATAATAAGAAAAATTTATAGTTGACTACATAGAAAAAATATTAAAACATAAAATATATTCTCTATTCTAGCAACAACCTATTAAAAGACAAATAAAGAAATAAAAATAGCCACAAAATTTAAAATTTTAGAAATAAATTTAACATTAAAGAAACAGGATCTATAAAATCCTACACTACATTATGAAAAATACACAATAAAACCTGACCAAAAAATAGCATACTTTTAGATGGAGAGATTTAATAATGCAAGCATCAATTTCTCTGTAATTAATATAAAAATTAAGTTCATTACAGTTAGAAAAGCACCTGTAAGATTTATTTATATAAACTTATATCTGAACATGAACATATATATATATATATATATATATATGTATATATATATATAAATATATATATATATATATATGCACTCGTTGTTCAGGAAAAAAATAGTTTAATAAAATGTTCTTAAAGATTGTAGAAAGTCTAAAGGATATCCAAGAAAAGTCTCAAAATCAGAAAAGTCTCAAAATTGCTTTGCTATTCAAACATGCTACAGCAGCCCTATGTTTGACTCCATGAAGTATTTAAACGATAATATAAAATAAGTCAGTCTCTGAGGAGCCTGATAAGAGCTGAAATATTCTGGCACATTATCCAGCCACACTAGCTTTGCCAAGCACACTCCTGTTTAAGGGTCTTTCCACTGGCCATTTCCTCTGTTTCAAATGCTCTGCTGTTAGATATACACACATTGTTCTGGAGCATCATTCACATTTCTGTCCAAATGCTATTTTATAAAAGAGGAAGTCTCTGGGCCCTCTACTAAAAGAGCATTCTTCTACACTCTATCCTCTGCTTTATTTTATTACCATTGACCACTGATTGGTTGACAGACTGGTTGATTGATTGAATTAGTTGGTTATTTCTTCTTTCCTCTTTTAGAATGTGAACTCCAGAAAAGAGAGGACTTTATTTTGTTCTGTGCCATAACTCCGGAAGTTAGAAAATCACAGAGCAGGAAGTATACATTCTGAATCCAAAAAGAGGTCACAATATTTATATGAGAATTGAAAATGTAACAAAAGCAGCATTTCAATGCGGGGTAAAAGAATGACTAAACTAAATAAAGCTGGCACAACTGGCTACCCATCTGGAGGAAAATTAAGTTGGAGGCTTCTCAGATCATAGAAAAATGCCAGATGGCTTAGAACCTTAAATACAAAAATAAGTGATTAAACAAATAGAACAAAAGTATCACAAAATATTCTAAGCATAGGAGTAACTTTCTTAACCAAAAAAGAAAAGAGATTAAGAAAAAAAACAAACATTCTTGCCCTAACCAGTTTGGCTCAGTGGATAGAATGTCAGGCTGTGGACTTAAGGGTCTCAGGTTTGATTCCGGTAAAGGGCATGTACCTTGGTTGTGGGCACATCACCAGTAGAAGTTGTGCAGGAGCCAGCTGATTGATGTTTCTCTCTCATTGATGTTTCTAACTCTCTCTCCCTTTCCCTTCCTCTCTGTAAAAAAATCAATATATTTAAAAAATAAAATAAAAAATAAAAAATATTCTTGCTTGTATAACATTCAGAATATATATTTTAATTTACATAAACAATTTTATATATACTCTATATGAAATATAGTATAATGACCATCATATATAATAAAAGCCTAATATGCTAAGTGTCCAGTTGACTAGTAGGCCATTCAATCAATCAAAGTGCAATATGCTAAGGATATGCTAAGGCCGCTCAACCGCTTGCTATGACATGCATTGACCACCATGGGGCAGACAGTTGACTGGTTATCCAGTTGCTATAATGAGCACTGACCACCAGGGGGCAGGCAGTTGACCAGTTAACAAATTGCTATGATGTACACTGACCACCAGGGGACTGATCGGTAGCTTAACTTGGTGCTGGAGTCTGGCCTATAGGGATGAGAGAGTGGGCTGAACACACCCTGGAGCCCTCCTGAGGTCTGTCCCTGGCTGGCTAATCTCCCATGTCCATCCCTGGCCCCAATCTTGCACCCTCTCGCAACCCAGGACCCCTCAGTGGATGTTGGAGGGCTGGTTTGATCCAATTGCACAGGCCAGGCTGAGGGACCCCACTAGTGTACAAATTCATGCACCAGGCCTCTAGTGTGTGTGTGCGTGTGTGTGTGTGTGTATGTGTGTGTGTGTGTGTGTGTGTGTGTGTGTGTATTAAGTAGCCAAACAATAAATTAGGGAAATGTGAAATATTTATCAATCTAATTACAGAAAATAAGGTTTGACATAGTCTTAATTCTTGAAAATTCAAAGAAAAATACCTAAAAGAAAAATGGAAACAGTCATAAATATCAAATTTAAAAATGAATGAAAATATAAAGAGATATTCAATATTCTATAATGAAGAAAGTAAAATTTCTAGGTATAATATGTCTACTTTATATCCACCATATTGACAAAACTTAATGTGTGATAATCTTTTTCAAGTGGAGGAGTAGGATTAAAAATGCTTTCATGCGTTGTTTGTATAAATTAGCCTTGCTATAGAACTACTGTAAAGCAACTTGGCAACACCTATTAAAATTGAACATTCATACTCTATGCATTAGTCAGCTTTAGTCTTAATAACAAGGAAGCCCCAACCACAGTTACTTAGAACAACAAACATGAATTTTCTAGGCCTATGGACCAAATTTATTTGGGATTTTCTCATTTGGGGAACCAGGCTCAAGAAACAAGCATTATTGAAGGACTTTTCTCATAGTATAGGGAAACCTCAAGAAAGTTTGCAGAATTTGCCTCTTAAGTCACATTCTTTTGATCATAGCAAGATCAAAATCAGTGAGATGGAAAAATGCACTCAAACCCATGGTGTGATGTGGTAAGAAAGAAAGCAAATATTTGCTTAGAGAAAGAGACTCTATATCACTGTACAATCCAGAATTTCTAATCCAATAAATTCATCCTTTGGGAATCAAATGTGAACATCCCTGTGAAAGGCTGACTAATCTAACCCCACAGTCCTATGTGATGTCCAGGTTCCTAATATGATACTATGGCTCTGCTATCTTACATGGTATAAGGAACTTTGCACATGTGACTAAATTAAGGGTCTTCCAATGAGAAGGTTATCCTGGATTATCTATGCCGGCCAAATGTATTAGATGATCATACAGGGTGAGGCAAAAAGTAGGTTTACAGTTGTTTGTTGGTAAAATAATATGATAAACAATAACTAATAATATAAAAATAAACTGTTTCCCATATCCAGAACTGTAAACCTCCTTTTGCCCCACCCTATATTTCTGTACATTCTCAAAATGACATCATTTTAGAGGTGGGTAACAGGTTTATGATTGGTAGAGGTTAACAACAGGAAGGGAGAGGAAAAAGGGGAAGGGTGTGACTATAAAAGGGTAGCTATAAAGAGGGGACTCTGTAGCAATTACATGCATCTATGAATGTGATAAAACCACAGTAAACTACATACACACAGAGCAATGCATATGAGGCTGGTGGAAACAGAATCGGGTCTATGGAATGTACCACAATCAATTCCTAGGATTTGATATTATACTATGGCTACAATTATGTATTAAAACATAATGTGATCCTGTAATACATTTATTTTTATATTTACCTTTTTTACCTTGAAATTAGAATGTAAAATAATTTTGTATCAATACAAACCATATCTATAAGTTTTATTCTTTGTCTGAGATGTTGAACCAACTCAGAATCATCTTTTACTTTTCTGTTCTGACAGCTTATTGAGGTATAATTGATATACAAAATTGCACATATTTAGTGTATACATTTTGATGGGTTTTAACATATATATACATCCATGAAACCATCACCACTTCAGGATAATAAACATCCATCATCTCCAAAATATTGCAACTGCCCTGTTCTTTGCAGCAAGAACACTTAATTTGACATCTATGCTCCTAACAAAATTTTAAGTGCATGGAATGGTATTGTTAACGATAGGCACTACGCTGTACAGCAGATCTGAAGAACTTATTCGTCTTGCACAATTGAAGCTTTATATGCACACCATCTTCCTGCCTCCCTGGCAACCACCATTCTACTCTGTCCTTTTATGAGTTTTACTACTTGAAACACTTCATGTAAGTAGAGTCATCCAGTATTTGTCCTTCTGTGTCTACCTTATTTGACTTAGCGTAATCTCAGAATTATAAAAGTATTCAACCTGACGAGTATGTATTGGATGTTCACTACCATTATGATAAGGGCTGGTGATGCATGGGGTTCATGAGTCAGCATGGTCACTCCTGGCTGCACCTGAATGCCTCATTGCTCCATTGTTAGAGATAAAGTATTTACAAGTTTTCATTGTGATTGAGGGGCTAGTAAACATTTCAGTACATAAAACTTTCTCTAAGATTATTATCTCAGGATATGTCTCCAGAAGTAAAATTCCTGAGTCAAAGGGACAATAAAAACTTTTAAGACCTTTGATATCTATGGCCAAACAAAATGAGATGAACAAGTTTACAAGTCCATTCTGAAAGACTGGCAACTTCCAGGATAGTCAATCACTATGACCTTGATGTAAAACATATTTGCTAAGTGGGCTGGCAGCAACAAATAGACATTTTTTTTCTTTTAGAACGTACCCTATAGATGAGACTGAAGCCAATCTATCTTGTCAACAAAAGGGGAGAGATTCTAATGTTTATTTGGGTTTATTATGAATCAAGTACTACTTTACATTTGCTCTTTCATTTACCATACATATAAGAGCCTCAACATATCAATACCTAACTGTTATCAAAACTTTTGCATGTAGAAAAGGCTATAGTTTATTTAGTGTTTCTATTTGCATGATTTCATTTATGACTAACAAATCTTGCCAATCTAAGAAAGTGTTTTCATTTGTCTGTCTTTCCCTGAGTTCTCATTGAACAAACCTGTAAATGACATTTCAGAACAATATTAAATAACATTAAATTGTGATTTACATTTTTAAAAAGAGAAAAGTAAAGAAAAGCCAGTGAGAATGTTTTAAGGGAAATTTATGAAAGCATTTGAAGCTTTGAAAGGCGATTTTCCTTCCTCCTCAACAATTTCCAACAAAAGCTCAATTTGGTTCTTCTCCTTCATGCTTGTGTCCCTTTAATTTTACGGGACCTTAGCTTGCCTTCCTTTCTGATATAGCAATGAAAGGGAAATGCAGACAATGGAACTACACTGATCTGAAATGCTTCCTTCTCTCTTTCTCCTCTTACCTCCTCCTCACCACCAGATACCCATCCCAGAAATGCCATTCTTTCTCATGATGGGATCCCATTATTGCAGCTAACACCAGCAGTTCTTCTATAAGGATACGTGTGCAAAATAAAAGAATTCTTTGATTTAAAAGATCCATTTAAAGAACATAGATTTAAAAAAAAAGAAGAAAATTGCGTCTTAAGGATAAATAGCAGTCAACTTCTGTCCAGGATAGTGGCAATCAGAGGTAAATACAAATTATTGAATGAAATCATTGAAATGCTTCCACAGGAAGGACAAATAGTGCCTGGTTTGTTCAGACTGTGAGCTGTTAAAAAGTAGAAAATGAACAGCTGGTGAGTAACTAGCTAGTTGGTGCTATGCACAGAAAAGGTATACAGTGATGAAAGTAATAATCATAGCTTCCTACTTTGTATGAAATATACACTTTGCTGGCTTTAAAGTGCATCCATAAACAAAGTCTCACTCGGGTCTCACAAAAACCCTAAGTCATCCGGCAACTGACCAAACTCTGAGAGCTGTGTTCTTGCTCAACATGACTCAGTTAGCTAGTACCGGAGCCTGAATTTGATCTAGATTTTGTACATCCAAATGCACATTTTTCTTTGTCCCACTGAGCCTAAAAAAAAATACTGAAGGGGGATAATATTTATGCGGGGGCCTGCATTACCCATGAACTACCCACTATGATCTTTGCTGAATCGGGGAAAATGCAGCCTGAGATACGGAGCGGGAATGGAAGATTAGAGAAAAACATATGTCCCTTTGATTTTTATAACATGGGAAAAAAATTGGTTTCACAAAATGCAAACTGATGGTTTGAATACCGCAAGCAGTGAGTTAATGGAAAGGTTGGGAGGTCCCTGGGAGAGCTGAGATGCCTTATCCATCCTGTTATCCTCAGTTATCTGGGGCTGGATTTGGCAATTATTAAAGGGAAAGCATTGATCCCTCAAGATGAACACAGCTTTACTAGTCAAAACTGCTGGGGTGGGCAGCATCTTGGAGGTGCCCTGAGAGAGCCATATCTTGCTTTCTCAGAGTCTTCATCAATCACCTCTAATTACTACTTACATAAAGGAATGTAGGATGCTTGCTGGACGAACGGCTTTGGGAGACGTCTCTAGCCCCCAGCCCCTCCGTATTAATTGTTACATTCTATAAAGGAAGTTTGGAGCTGCCACTGTGTTAAACTGACCTCATTTTCTCCTATATTAGGTTTACCAGACCAGAGAGAGTTAGTAGATAAGATGTATGTGAACCACAGCAAGACATTTGTCAAATATCTTTCCCCATATCCACATGGGAAAAGCCAGTATAATTAGAAAAACTAGTTGTTGGTTGAATGATTTTACCCAAAGAAATTCATATGAATCCAGAGTGAAATTTCTAGGTGGGAACCTTCAGAAGGGAGAGGGAGCGAGTCTCTCTCTCTCTCTCTGTTTCAACCATAATTATTTTAATGGTCATTTTAGTCTGACCATGAAATACCCCCCGCCCACTTGGGGACATGCCATGTAATTTTAGGGGGACAGTCAATCATGTTATTCCCACTCTGCTAGTCACTTGTGTTGACACAGGACCCAGATAGGCAAGCGGGAAGAACCTGGTATTCCTGTCCTTTGATCCCAAGTCTGTGCTACATTCCTGCTGGCCTCTCAGTCCACCAAGTCAAGCATTCTTCTCATTTGCAGAGAAAGATCCTGGAGGGAGGGGGTGTGCAGAGTTCTTTACATTTATTCAAGGTCACATATTAAAGTTCCTGAAAATGGATTCATATCCTGTAACATTTTGTTTTCTGAGTTCTTTACTCATGGTCAACATTTCCTAGGCATACTAGGCACAGTGCCTCTGACCCATGATACTTTTAGGATGATACTTTTAGGGAACCATAAAAAAGTTCTGATTTATTATAAAATCAGAAAAAAAAATACCACACACACACACACACACACACACATTGTTTGACCGGAGTTCGACTGCTCGCTATGACGTGCACTGACCACCAGAGGGTGGCACAGAACATGGTGGGTGCTGGCCACAGGCAGCAGTAGAGGCGCTCCTGGCCCCCATGGGGTCCAATGAGAGCAGAACCGTGGCAGGAGGGTGGAACAGGTGAGTGGGTGGCACCAGAATAAGGCCCAATCGCCCCACTGATTGCCCAGCAGATGGTGACGGGTGGCCAGCAGGTCCTGATCACCTGATTGCAGCGGGCCAGGCTGGGACAGGGACCTGGGGGTGACTGGCGGAGACCTACCTGTCTCTTGGCGTCTCTAGTTGCAACCTCTCGCCAGCTACCTAGGGCCGGGGTGACAGGTGACAGGGCCGGAGCTCGCTCTCACTCCCTCTGCTACCGTCACCTGAGATGCCAGGGCTCGTGTGCCAGGGAAGCTCCCGTGCTCAGGTGTCTGGCTTCCTTGAGGAGCCTGCCCTGCACCCACACGGCCTCTTCCAGTTGAGTGTGGCCACATCTGCCAGGACCTCAGGGGCCGATTGGGCTCCCCATGGGTTTGTGCAGGAGCCAGTCTGTGATGCTGGCAAAGAGAGAGAGAGAGAGAGAAAAAGAGAGAGGAGAGAGAGAGAGAGAGAGAGAGAGAGAGAGAGAGAGAGAGAGAGAAAACGAACTATGTATCTGGCTTCGATGTGGCGCCACTAAGTGGCCCAGAGTTCCATGCTGCACCCCTGCCCATGGCATCTGGGGACACTCACTGCATCTCCTCCTTGTGGGAACTCAGGCACTGTGACTCAGGTGGAGGGGGGAGCACAGGGGTCTGGAGGTGCAGTTGTTGATCAGGGCCCAGAGGTCAGCTGCCCTTCCATGCCAGATGATCATGCTTGGATCATCGGCCAGGCCTAGGGACCGTAGCTATGCAGAAAATTCATGCACTGGGCTTCTAGTAAAATGACAATAACAACGAATGTATAATAATGAATTCAGTCTGGATTTTAACCACTTTTAGACCAACATAGTCATAACATATATTTCTTTACACACTTTATAGGACATGGGGCCCATAGTATCCTAAATGCCTGGGTCCACAAGAGGCAGAATGCAGGCCTGTCTTCAC
The DNA here is from genome assembly GCA_011751065.1 of Lasiurus cinereus. Taxonomy (NCBI): domain Eukaryota; kingdom Metazoa; phylum Chordata; class Mammalia; order Chiroptera; family Vespertilionidae; genus Lasiurus; species Lasiurus cinereus. Next base: position 2,911,306 of record JAAGEH010000124.1, read on the forward strand.
ACCAGCTGTTTTGGCTCCTCCCCTAGCAAGACACAAGACAGAAGAGGAAGTGTGTGCTTGATGAGGGGTGGACACCAGAAACAAAGAGGGGAGCCCTGAGAAATATCCTAGCACAGAGTAGAGCCACAAAAGCGGTCATGTGCAGAGGGAAGGTGCTGCAGTTTACCTTGATGAAACTTCCACTGTTCTCTGTGATGAGCGCAACGGAGCGACCTCTATCTTCCTTATGTCCCACATAAGCACCGATCTGCTTAGACTATGATCAGAAATGCCTCACTTCTGCTTCAGTTTTGGGAGCCACAGTGGATGAACTTTCTTATTTTAAATACCAAGGCTGTTAAATGTATCACCAGTAGCAACAGCAGCTGACATTTGTGTAACACTTTGTAGTTGAAAACTGCAGGCTTTGGGTTCTAATAAACCTTTGTCCAAACTTAGTCCCACCCTCCCCCAGCTGACTGACAGACTCACAGACTAGATTATATCTGTCTTTTACCAATGTATTTAAAATAGTCACTTCATTTTTTTTTTAATGAAGGGAAAAAAATCATAAAAAGCAAAGAAAAAGTTATTTAAGCCCCCTGGACCTCTGCCCTCAGCGATGAATGAGATACACATTAACCACCCAATAGTTTGGACACTTTAACAACTATTCTGTAAATGGCAGCTACCGTCTTTATTTTTATCCCCATTTCACAGACAAGAAAGCAGGTTCACATAACAAAAATAAATTACTTCCATTCAGATTCAAAGAGAAGCAAGGTTTATATTTCATTACAGAACCGATTCTTTGGCTTTTCATTGTGACCACACCCAAAGGTACAAATATGACTAAAGTGACAGAGGCTTCTTTGAAGACTGGACCATCAGCAGGTCCATAGAAAACATCAGATTGCTATGGGGATGCAAGGATCCCTATCAGCTTAGGAGAAATGCTCCACCATCCAGTCCAGTTCCATCCTCTCTGCTGCTACTCCTGAGCAGCCATAGGTCATCTGAAGTTTCAATCCTTTTTTTTTTTTTCTTGTCTTTGGTAACATCCTAGGGCAGTGGTTGGCAAATTCATTAGTCAACGGAGTGGCAAACTACATGTGTCTAGCGAGCCGCAGTTTGCCGATCACTGTCCTAGGATTTTAGATGTGAGTTCTTATTCCATTGGGAACTTCCTAGGAACATCAGGAGACTATGATTGTTTTCTTATAAAACAAGTATCTCTCATTTTCCATTTACTAAAAGTTCCATGAAGTTAAGGATTATAGTTATTTAAAGCACAGGAGATCTGAAATAGTTATGATGTAGTAGTAGTAGTAGTAGTAGTAGTAATAATAATGAAATAATATTCAACCTTGACCTGTCTATAGCACTACACAGTTTGCAAAATATTTTTAAATATAATCTCATTCAATGTACAGAGTACTATTGTGAAATTTTCAGGACAGGGGCTATGATCCCCAGTTTATAGATGAGAAAATTGAGGCCCAGAGAAGTGAACTAACTGCCTAATGCCACATATCCCTGTGATAAAATTTCCAAACGGTTCTCTAACCATTCTCTCAAATAATTCATAAACGGATTCCCACATTTTCTAGACTTGTTGGTGGGGAAAACACAAGTAGCATCCCTGCTCCAATGAGCTCAATTCAACCAATGTGGAATAGAAACTCACTCCTTATGAAATGACACTTGAGGTTCTGCTTAAAGAAACAGAAATAGTCTAAACATAGATCTTGCCCAGGAGGGCCTGCCAATCCGGTTGGGAATGTAGATATGCCGACAGCTAATTGTGAGTAAGAGCGCTGAAGTAACTGCTATAGCAAGTGCGTGCAGAAAACACCATAATGAAGGGAGGGGAGAAAAAGAACCTCCCATCCGGAGCTGGTGAAAGGTTGACAAAGTGACAACACTGCTATGGCTTGAAGACAAGGAAAATGTTGGTGGTCCAAGGAATAAGGAAGAGAACAGACTGAAGGAACTGCCATGAGCAAATTTATGCAAGTACCTAATCTGTTTGCAGACTGGCAAATAAACCTTTCCTTTCGTACATAGGAAAACACAGGCCCAGAGGGTTATATCCGCTCTGCTCAAGTTGCAGTCCCTAGGAGTAACTTGACTCAGAATCTGATGCTCTTCCCACAGCTTTGGCCACTCCCTAGCACGCCTGATGGGTCTTTGTTCAGGGCTCATCCACTGAATTTCCAGATGTCTCCTCCACTCCTCTTCAAAGGATACTGTCTTCCCTCAGCAGGGAGTCAGTGGTTCACATTTCTTTGCAGCCAGGATCCATGTCCCATTCTACACCATCTGTTCCCATTAGTGAGGGAAAGGAGTCTGCACCTTACCTCTGTTTGCTCCTATTTATCCTATTACCAACATCCCACAGAGCAAATGGCCTAGTTATATGGTGACAATAGACAATAAAAATACCTTGTGTTTGGCACATAGGATACTTTACAACTAAAAAAAACTCCAAGTAGTTTTTAAAACATTCATCAAGTTTAACAATGGCTCCTATATTCACTGAGTCAGGCTGTGAATAAGAACCCTGGACTGATGGCAAGGAGAACTGGGTTCTGGACACAATTGAGCAACATGACCTTATTTAAGTCCTATTCTTGGGTCCTCAGTGCCCTTCTTTAAAAGAAATGGGAGACCGATTCCCCTGAGTTCACTTTTTAGAGAAAGCAGTTACAAGAGCATCCATACAAAAATGTGGCCACACTTCAGGTATCCTTGGTAGGCTCAGAAAAAAATGGACCACTCTCTTCCAAAATAAAGTCATTTTACATTTTGGTCCTAATGACCCTGTGGGGAAAAGTGCGAAGGATTTGAGGAAGAGAGACAACAAAAGCTGCATTGAGTCATTTTGCCTTAGTTGAAATAAGTCAGAAAAATCATGCATGTGTCTGGCCTCTCTTTCCTCTTCTCCCTTCCTCCCTCTCTTGTTCTTTCCTCATCATCGATTATGAGGCTACTGTAACATAGCGAACTGTAGTTCTGGGCATTGATGCCAGACAGCCATAGAGTCCTAGGATGTCATCAGGATTTGCCATTCTCGCATAGCTCTGGCTTGTGTTGTGTGTCCTCTCTCTCTGACTTGATTTTCTTCTCAATGAAATGACACTAATAATATTTATTCAGAGAATTGTTGTATGGATTAAATAGGGTGAAACATTTAAAGAGCTCATATACTGCCTGGCAAAAGGAGTCCAATAAAAGCTACCATGAGAAGATCTAGTTCAACAGCTTCTCACTTCTATTTTTGGAGGCAGTCAGTCAAGTAACTAAACATGGAGTCAGGCAGACCAGGCTTGAAATCAAGGCCATGGCATCTCCTTAACACCTAAGCTTCCTCATCTGTGAAGTGTAGACCACTCTCTCTAGTGGGGCTCTTGTAAATGTGAAATAAGGTGATGACTATATAACATGGTAACCCCTTGATAAAGACTGGGCACTATCATTGCCATTGACCATTCATTAACTCATTCACATCATCTACATCATCAATAGTTCTGTCCTAGAAATACTTCCTCAGCACCCACTTCTAGTTGCTGGCTCTGTACTGCACACATGATGACAAATACACCCCAGTTGCTTCCCCAGCAGGGTGTACAGTCTCGAGAGCAAAACAAGCAAATAAGTCATAGATTTTCCAATCCAGTGTTCTATAGTATGCACAAGTGCTATGGAATCACAGAGAAAACATTCTTTCATTTAGCTGGGAATATGTTCAGAGATGATTTCGTCAAGGGGATGAGTAGGTTGAGCCAGGATTAATAGCTATGAGTAGGTCGAAAGAGGGTAAGAAAAGATAAATGTGTTCTAGAAGATGAATATCACAGAAGATTGACTCTCAGGATTTGTGCCTCGTTAGCATTATCTGAGAATCTTTGGAAAACGCTGATACCTGGGTCCCTTCCCACAACAATTAAAACAGAATTCCTGGGGTTGGGACCTAGGCATCAGTATTTTTAAAGTTGTTTAGGTGAGTTCAATTTGCAGCCAAGTGGGAAACCCCTGGCATAAAGAATGGCAGCATAATTAGTGTGAGGATGGAAAGTGTACTGACCTGGAAAAAGCAGAAGCCAACAGGATGGGCCTAAATAATAGGACAATGAGTTGGGACTTGACTTATACATGGTGATTTGCCATTAGGGGATTTAAGAAGGGAAAACAGAGTGCTCATATTTTATAAAGATCTTTGTAGACACAGCTTAGTATTGTATTCTAGGGGAAGCAAAAATGAAAATAGAAAGTAATGCATAGTCTTCAGAAAGTGTTTCATCTGTAGATTAGCCTATAGTTATTATGCTTTAACTAGAGGCCCAGTGCACAAAATTCATGCACACGAGGAGGGAATACCCTCAGCCTAGCCTGTACCCTCTCCAATCTGGGACCCCATGATCAGGCCTAAACTGGCAGTTGGACATCCCTCTCAGTCTGAGAATACTGGCTCCTAACTGCTCATCTGCCTGCCTGTCTGATTGCCCCTAAATGCCCCCTACCCTGCTGGCCTGGTCACCCCCAATTGCTACCCTGCTGGCCTAATTGCTCCCAACCTGGTTGCCCCTCATTCCCCCCACACACACCCGCCAGTCTGGTTGCCTCTTCATTGCTCCCCCACTCCCCACCTGCAGGCTTGGTTGTCCCATGCAGTCTGCTGCTCAGTCCTCTGGTTACCCCTCCTGCCAGCCTGGTCACCCCACACAGCCCGTTCGGTTGTCTGTTTGGTTGTTTCAGATGTGATGATCACTTCGCTTTTTATATATGTAGATAACAACTGGAGATTATAAGTATGCTAATGCCTGGGGCTCTCCTCACACATCCAGAAAAAGTTATTGGTATATGAGATTTTGGACTTGCACTTCTATTATATTCTCCTAAAAGGATTGAGAATATCTGCCAAAGGACCCTTATAACCACGTGACAAGGATAGTCAGCCATTGAGGAAACAAAAATTCTATGACCTATGTGTGGATCAGGCCTGGCTGGTACCAGGATAAGTTCTTAGACAGAAGGCTGTTAGGTCTCCCAGACTTCTCATCTTTGGCTTTTCTCTCCTTTGGTCAATTTCTCTCCTTACCCTTCAACACGTCAGGTGCCTACAACTCCACCTGTCTCTATGTCTATCAAATCTAGCACTCCCATAAAAAGCTGAAATGTGCCACTGACCCTTCACTGAGAGTGAAACGCCCGTGGCTGAGTCTGGAACACACTGTGACTATGGAATGGAAGAGTGTGTCTGCTGTGAAGAGAGCAGCAGGGCTCAACAAGCTCTGGGGTGAGGGGAGACCCTCTTTGGCTGCTGGTGGGGGTGACCACTGGCTGCATGGATGCATAAAAGCAGACCCTTTATATAGCACCACCAGGCAGAGCAAGGACAGATCAGCTCATTAAGCAGTAGCTGAGGCAGCTAAGGCCCACCCTGACATGGGCACATCTAACCCCATAATTATGGGGGGTAGGGGGAAGGGAGAGGGATCATCTATTTTGACCCTAATAAAGAGACACCACTGACAAGAAGGGAACAGGCAGCCACTCCATACCTCCAGCTCCCAGCTTCTTTAAGGAATCAGAAGCCTATAAGCCAGGAGAGAGCTGCATTCGGATGACTCAACAGTGACACCCAGTGACTCTCTCTGTCAATCCCAAATTGGCAGTTCCCGAAGGATCTTTTGAGGGAATATATTTCAGCCTCCATTACCTAGCACTGAAGCAGCAGCAGCAATCACATCAAATTCAGTCCTGAATAAGACAAACACAATAATAAATCCCAGTTTGCATTAACATAATCATCTAACTGTTGAAGCATATTCCTATCTCCTTTAGGGCCATGTCTGATGTCAAACATAATACCTACATGTAGGATTGTACCTAAATGACTTTGGAGTCACATGGAAGTGATTCTCTCCTCAACATCTTTTGTTCAAATTCCATGGCCCCTTATTTTCTGTCATTTTAAACACACACACACACACACACACACACACACACACACACACACATGGGTTCATGGTGATTTAGATTTTAATAATGAATATAAGACCCCAGAGTCAAGGATGTAACTGACACACATAATTATATATTGGGCCAGCCAAATCGGAAGATGAGAGAGAGATAAACGATGTGTGGTGTAATCAGAGGGAAATGACCGGGATAGCAATAAGATTCCAAACCACAGCATATGAATAAGAAGAACTGAGGAGATTTCGCTTCAGAAACTTCATGAGTAGAGAGAAGAGTATGGATGGTTTCCTCTCCCACTGGATGGGCTGGCCCATAAAGAAGAGATTACATATGTTTTATTTGGTCCCAAAGGGCAGAAAGAGAACCAATGAGTGTAAATTTTGGGGAAAATGTTTTTAGCGCAACACTTTATAACAACGGGATCTACTGGGAAATGAAAGAATTTTAGAAAGCAGAGAATTTCATGTCATCAAAAAACATAGCCCAGATATATTTGTTATGATTATCCCACTTGAAAAATTTCAAGAGAGCAGTGGATATGGAAAATTACTTGAGCAATGGTAATAAGTATAAAGACAGTGATATAAGTGATCAAGATTGCAAGGAATAGGTACAGAAGGCTGATTGATATCTTTCTCCAATTATCTTTTTTTTTTCTTATTGACATCTTTCTTTCCTAGTCTCATCAGATAAGCTTCTTTGTTTCTCATTCTACACATTGAGTAGAACAGGCTTGCTCCCTCCACCTGTACTCTCACACCTGCCACATGAGGAAGGACACTTCTCCATCCCACCTCACATCTATGCTTCAGCTTCCCTTTCCCTCATTGTTTCATTCCCCAAGCCAGACTGGCTACAGTCAGGATCTGATCCTCAGTGCAGTCAGTATGACCAGGAAGGAGAGAATGATATTGTACAAATGAGCCCTCACAGGTAAACTATGACTTCCAATGCACAGATACAAGTTGAGAAGGCACAGGTGTGTGGGGAAGGGAATGGGTACAGAGAAAGGCTATAACGCTCTAATTTTCCTTCAGATATCATATTCCCTGACTCTCTGATTCTAAATCCCATTGAATGTATCTCTCAGTTTAACTGTTCTTGTTATCCTGTGCCTTATCCTGCCAATGTATTATGGATAATATGGAAAGAGAGAGTATAAAGGGAAAATGGAAATGATAGCAAAAAAGATGGGAAAGAAAGACCATGGAACAGGGTAGGTTTAGTTTGGGGTTCTGATTCCACTGTGGGCTGGCCTCCAATGAAAAAAAAGTAGCAGTCAGACATTGGGAGGCTTCAGTTTCTCAGCTGGGCTTGTATGGATAGCAAATACACTGAGTGGCCCGATTATTATGATCTTCTGAACACATAATAATCTGGCCACTCAGTTTATATCCTATATAATAAAAGGCTAATATGCAAAATGTCCCCTCAACCAGGAGTTCGACCCTAATAAAGAGACAACCTTCCATGTCCCCTATCTCTGGCCAGGCTGGCCAGACCCCACCCATGCATGAACACACTGGTCACTCATTGTTTATCTTAACTGGTGGGTGAGGTCAGGCAGCTGGGTTCTCTGGGAAGTAACTAGGCAGGATATCAAAACTCAAGCCAGCCCAATTGGAGGTCAAGGCTAGTCTTTAGAACACACAGGAATGCAAGCCTAGAACTGAGGCAGATCCCAGATCCCAAGGGTGCCCACTGGGATAATTTCAACTACTAGGAACAGCCTGAGCTATAGAGGTATATCTAGATTTGAATCCCAGTTTAACAGCTCATCAATTATGTGAACGAAATCAAGTCAATCTCCTTTCCTGAGCCACAGTTTCCTCATTTATAAAAGGAAGATAGGCATACTAACCTGACAGGAACATATTCATCTGACTCTCAGGAGATATTGTATGTAAAGTGCCTAATACAATGTCTGGCCAACTGTAGTTGATCTTTAATAATAACTGTTAATATTATAATGTACCTGCAGGGGGATTGGAAAGAATGGGCCATGGGGCCCACTCCAACAACAAGCCTGCGCCTTTGTGGAAATGGTGGATATCCAAGTTTTCAGACTCAGTTCCAGGCTTTCATTGGCCTGTTAAAGTTCATTTAACAGGATTAAAAAAACTTCTTGATATTGACACAACATTGAGGAATGCAATAGTTGTATATCAGATATCTACTTATTTACCTTTTCATATTCTCTTACTCCATCATTTTTCTCTGGTCTTTGCTACAGTAACCAGCTGCATTCAGATGTAGCCTAACAGCATTCTATCGCAGCTACACTGGTATCTCTTATATTCCTTCCCCCAAGGCTTACCTGCTTCACACACTCCCCTGCCCTACCCCACCACCCACAGACATCCTGTAGGAGTCTGACCAGCCATTCTGGCGCCTGCACAAACTGGGAGGTGTGAAAGTGTTAACACTTTCCGAGGTGACTTATGACCCATGGGGCAGGAACCAATGGGTAAATATTCCCTTTTTTCTAAGTCTAAGACATTTCAGAGGCCCATGTCATACAGTTTCTGGGGAACATCACCAACAGCATTGAGTTCTGCATTTCCCTAATAGTAACCAGCTTAATACCGTTTGGATTGGCTTCTTTTCTCTTCTCCATGTTTGCTGCTCCCTACCCCTGTAATCCAGTGGTTTTCCTGCTTCATTTTCCTAAACCCTCCACTCAGGTACTGCAAGATCAAACGACCCCAAATAAATGCCCTCCACAAAGCTCTGGTCTCAGGTTCAGCTTCTATCTATCTATCTATCTATCTATCTATCTATCTATCTATCTATTTATTTTTATTTTTTATTTTTTATTTTTATTTTTTTTCTGTCTGCATCAGACAGAAAGTGTAACAAGAATTCCACAAGTTTGGCTCAGAAGAGGTAGGGAAGACTTCAGAGATAATGTAGCCGACCCTAACTTTTTATGGAAGGTCAGGCAGAATCGAGTCAGTAACTTCTTCAATGTCACAGACAGGGAGTTCAGTGCCAAGGAGAGACCAGGATGTGTGTGAAAGGACACGGGGAAAGGCGGGGGGAGGTGAGAAGGGAGTGGAGAGGAGAGAAAGGCAAAGTCTCCTGGGTGATGAGAGAGAAGAAAGAGCAGGCCATTAAAACGTCTCAGCACAGTGGGGATGACATGTATTGAATCCACCCTGTCAGCAGGGCAGAGGGCGGTACCCATCCTGATAAATGCCAGGTTCCCTGGCTGACATGAGATAAAGGTTCCGTCCGGCAGCATAGCAGCAGCCAAGGTGCTGCTTGCTTTTTTAACGCTGGTTGCTCGCCAGCGCATGACACGGAGTGGGTGCTAAATGAATGTGTGTGGAATTCTGGCCAGCTTACGGAGGGAAAACTCCTTCAGTGTGCTCATCCTGAGGGCACATATACCTAGCATTGCAGTGCACTTGCATGGCTGCCTATGTATGATGCACATCTCTCCCGCCCCTTCTTTCTTCTTTTTTATTATTTACTAGTAGTGTTTGTTTGTTAAAATAGTTTTTGGTATTCATATCATGATATGTATAGTCATGCTTGAGTTTCCGCATGCACATTCATTTCTGTTTATCCCAATCTTTGACAAACTGGTTACTTGAAGTCACATATTGCTACTTCCTTATTTTTCTTACTTAAAGGATTTGTGGCTTTTTAAATGCTCATTTATATAAATATACTTATCTCCTTTTCCTGGCCTCACATAATTTTATAAAATTATATTGATGCTGCTTTTCACAAGTTGCAAATTCTGAAAATGACTTCTCTTATTCATTTAGACTCGCTAGTTTGACACGCTTGGTTTAGAGTTAAAATAGAAGTGGAAACAAATAAAAGGAACTGACTAAGTGCCACATGCCAGGCACGGTGTGTTTATTAGGGCCACATTGATGACAGCAGGGTTGCCTGGGTTTGGAGAGATCAAAGATTGTTATCACAGAAATTCGCTTTCATACTTGATCCCTGTCTCCCCGGAGTAAAAACACCTTGACTTATTAAGGTGGGCATTAACCTGAATTGATTTTTTTTCAGAGGAACAGTGCTGATCAAGTGCTCCTTACTGACAAAGTGCTATGCTTTGTTTCAGGGAGAAAAATGTTGAACATCAAATTTCAAATTCTTCTGGTTAAAATTGTACATAATTTCCTTGATAGTCAATTATATTAGACACAGTATGGTGCCTGGTGATGTTTTCTTCCTTCCTTCTTTCCTTCCTTCCTTCCTTCCTCTCTTTTTTCTTTTTCTTTTTTTTTTTTATTAATTTCAGAGAGGAAAGGAAAGTTAGAAAAAAATGGAAACCTCAATGATGAGAGAGAATCATTGATTGATTGCCTCCTGCATGCCCCCTACTGGGGATCAAAAACACAATCTTGGACACATGCCTGACCTGACCAGGAATCAAACTGTGTAAACTCTTGGTTCATAGGTTGACACTCAACCACTGAGCCACACTGCCAAGCTGTCCATGACCTTTTATTATAGCTCTTACCATATACTAAATCACTAGGCCCCTGTTTTATCTTTACTGTGAACTACAGGAATATGGAAAGCAAGTCTGTTTCTTTCATGATTGTACCCTTATCACTTAGCATGGAACCAAAGATATTTGTTGAGGGCTTAATGTAATATTGTGTTGCGTTATGAAATACTATGTTCCCTTCTGATCAAATAAATAAATATATTACATACTCTGAATATATTTTGCAGTGGCACACAAATATATATTGTTTTCCAGGACTAGTAACAGAATGCTATATTGACCAATGCTTTTTGAGCTTAGGGTTTCTGGATGTGACTTTGAGGTTACCAAAGGGAGAGGTAAGAGCCCTATGGCCTCCCCAACTTGCCAGCTCCATTTTTATATGATAAATTGGGGTCTGGGTTATATTTTACTGAAGAACTAAAATTGATGGGTTATCAAGAAAATACGGTAAAAGACTACCTCCAACAGCCTCATTACATGATGAAAAACTAGGCTGGTGGCACAGTTTTCTGTCCCCAAGCTCACTGCTAACTAGGAGAAACTGAGGTTTCAAACTAAGACCCCTGATTTTGGAGGTTCTTCTGATAATAGCTTGCTATTCCTTCAAATTGATTTATCATTTTCTTGGCAATGATATAGCCAATGCAAAAAGGCCTATTATATCAACTTTATTAGTCTAGGGTTTTTAGCATATTCATGCAGTCTTCTTTCTTTTTATCCTATTTCTATTTTAAAAGTCTTATTCCACATGGGCCTTTTATTGTAAGCAACATTAAATCTTTATTGGCTTCAGTCTGAGACATATAATAACTCAGCTATAAATCAATTCCACTCACATAACATATCCATACACAAGGCTCCCTTATTTTCCTTTACTTATATTTATTTAGTAGTTTTCTCTCCTTTTCCAAACTCGCAGCCTTTACCTGTTGACAAGTATTTGGAATCTCAAAGTTGTTGTTGTCAAGTGCCATCCTTGAGGACTAACGGGGACATTTCTACAAATAGAAACAAACTGAGTAGAAGCTAGTGACAGGACCACAGTGTTCCCCGAGTTTTGGAGGGAAATGGCAGAACAAAGTCCCTGGAAAGACCTGCCACACAAATGTCTGTGCACCAAATAGCAGCAAATGTCTGCCTGCCGCTGTGTAGAGCGTCTCATGCATTAAGAAGCATGCTGTGCACTGCATCTCACTGAATCCTCACCCAAGGTAGATAACATCGGAATTTTTTTTTTTTTTACAGATAAGAAAAATGAGGTTCAGAAAAGTCTCATGGCTAACAAGTGACAGGTCTGCCATTGCAATTCAGGATTTTCTGATTCCCAAACCCATGTTCTGAAGACAGGGATGCTGAGGGGGTTGATGCCAAAGTGTGGATGATGCTTTTGTCAAACTCTTCAGAGAGAAGTAAAGGAGAGAAGCTTGAGTGATGGGGCTCTGCGCTTCCCCAGCAGCCTGTACTAAAGTCCTCACTATTTGTGAAGGCAGCACGCTGCTTCTTTCCAGGCAGTTAAGGGAGCTTCCAGCTTGGAGCTTCCCCAAATCACCTGGCGAGGACGCGTCACGGCCAGGACCTGAAGCGAGACTGCAGTTCAACTCCACCACCATTGCATTTATTTTTGCTCAACGGTAGTTCACATATTTCTCAACTTCAAGTTGAATTATCATTGTCCTAGGAATTGGTTGCCTTCGCCTCGTTCTACCTCCTTCAAAACACTTATTCTTTCAAATGAGGTTTACTAATGAGTTACTCTGTACCAAGAATTAGGCTAAACCTTTTCATGGACATCGAAATGAAGGCAATGTGGATTCTCCTCTAGGGTGTGTTGCCTAAGTAAAGGGGGTGAAGTAGAATAACACAGATAATAGTCAAAATCATGTTGATGATGCTGATAATTGTGTCCACTCTGTGACAGATACTCTTCTAATACTTAACATGCACTTTCTCATCTAATCCTACGGCAGAGAGCTGTTGATGCTCCACAGGATAGCTCTTTGGTCCACCTGAGTCCATCAGCAATTAAAGTGGATGATTTCCGTGGTGCTAAGAGCTTTCTCTCTCAAGTGCCTACATCTCTCTACTTTTCATCTGCCTTTACCCAGAGCCAGAAGACTACTTGGGCAGCAGCCAGAGCAGCCAGGAAATGTCTGGGAGTCAATGTTCCCAAAGGTAATCCTTAACCAATGAGGTTGGTAGAGAAGTACCCCAGCTTCCCCATCTCCTAGTGGAGCAACACAAGGTACATTTGCAAAGTTACTCAGAATAGTCTAGTAACACGCAACAATAACTTAATCATTAATGGATACTTTGTTCATCTCCTCCCTATCTCACTTCCCTAGCCCCTCCTTCTAGTGCTTCTGATAAATGCTCTGCTCCCAAGTCTTGGTTTCAGCATTTGCCTTGGAGAATAGAAGTGCTTCTTGAAAATAGTTCTCAGGGAGGTATTCTGGAAGTGGAACAACCACAGGTCAGACACAAATGAGGGGCCAACTGCTGACTCTTTAGGGCAGTAATAACCCATGTCATTGTGCAACACCACAATTACTAGGACATTTACCTGTGATGAATTAAAATTTGATACACATGGAAGAAGAAGGGCTGGTTCCTGTGACAGTTCCAGCACTTAAAAGAGAGGAGAATGGTGATTACAAAGGTGATGGAATTGGATATATTTGGTAAGTGCCTTAGGGGTCTAGAGGATTACAAAATAATGTAGGCTTCATTATCAACTCAAGGTGTACTGTGGAAGCTAGAAAACTTCCTTGGAAATATTTCTAATCTAGAAGAGGCTGACTTACTCTCAACACAGACATTGGGTTAATACTTTTCTCAAGAATCACAACTCTCTTAAGAAAAGAGTAATCGGGAAGAAGCTGACATGACTTGCACATCTGCAGCAGCCAGAGGACACACCATCCCAAAAATCAGTCGCAATATTAGACCCACATTAGACCTACTCTAAGGAGCTACATAGGAGACAGAATGTTCAGTTCTATTAGGTCACTTACGCTCATCCAGTGTTCGGATAAGGAGTGAATTCAAGGATGTGGAGAGGAAACATGTAAGTAAGTACTTCTAAGAAAGTGAAGTCCCTAACTTACCCTGCACTCTCCAGATGGGAGAAAAGAGCCTCATTCTCTTTGCTAAAGAAGAGCAGACTCTCAATGCCTAGGGGCCATGCAAAAGCTATCACCTAAAACAGATTATCTCTCAGCATAGAGCTCCTCATGAAGATTTTTCTCCATCTCTTGTTGCCACTTCACCAGTAACCACAGTCATATCTTAGCATAGTCCAAACAGGCATATAAGAAGAGAAAGATTGTTCAGCATGAAAAGCACCAGATCCTGCCTAATCTGTACGGAAAGGATGTAAAAGAGGAAATATGAGAGTGAATCCTGGGAGAGGGGAGAGCTTGAGTTTATTGTATAGGCACTTTTCCATAACTTTAATTTTAACATCACATAAAAGACACTTAATATACTGAAAGGATAGATAATTGAAGCTTAGATACAAGTTATGGTACATACAATGACCTATGCCAGAGTTGCCCTAGCAAAGTATTCATAAAGAAGTCAGAAAGCCCCCTGCAAGTAAACTTATTAGCAAAGACATATTAGATGAAAACAGAAAGCTACCATGTAAACTACCAGGTGTTCCCAAGGTGAGCCTAGAGAACATGTACTTCAAGTAAGAAATAAAACATGTACTAAGAGGAATGGTATGTTAGCATCAGTGAGAAACTGATTTTTTGTTGTTACTGTATTATTGTTGCTGTATTCTGTAGATCAGACTTGATTACATGATGCTATAGTGGGAGTAGGATACATGGTTTTCAATAGGTGGTAGAATTTGGGAGTAGAGAAAAATACGTTTCAGACACAAGGTGTGTTCACCATAATTGGAGGTCAAGTTGACATTAACCACCTTGGATTTGTGTAAATGGCTAGTAAGCCATGATGTCTCTAGGCTGATATAAATGGGAATCTCACAAGCATATTTCTTGATTATATAAACCAAAAAACTTCAAGAGCTAACCACCAGAAAGCTATGTCAGCTGCTGTAATGGAAAAATCACGATCTCTTATTCAGTTTCCAACTTATTCAGACATTAATGAGAGAAGGGAAGCCAGGATCATCTTGGTAAGGAAACATAGAACATTACAAATACGTGCAATATATATCTTTCCCATTTTTACTTCAAAGAAACATACAGCCAGTGTTGTGGTAGAGCCAACTTATACTACCATCCATATTTCCTCCTAACTCTATGTTCAGTGACATAATGTTGAAAGGTTTAATTAGCTTTGAGTGGAACTTTATAATACACCCTGGGTATTGGCAAGTGCTATACATCTAAGTTGTTTTTTTCCCTTAATAATCTGATTATTAAAACTTAATATGTCACTGTTTCTTAAAACCACATACTATAGTAATCATATTTGGGAAATAGGGAATATCCAGATTTTTCTAGAGATGTTGAATGTAGCCTATGAAATACAGAAATGAAAATAAGTTGACATGGATGGCAATGAGTCTACGATATCACCTGTTAGAGTCAGGGCATATAGTGAATAGGTGATAAATGGAGTCCTGGCCTACGTTTACTCACAATGGCCTGATTGGGTGTGGAATGAAATGTAGAACTATACCCATAAATACATCATTTGTATAAGAAAGTTTACAGTAGCATTATTCATAATAATGGAAACAATCCAAATTTGTCAACAGGTAATTGAAAAAAACAATTGTGTACTATTCATAAAATGGAATAATATTCAGAAAATTAAAAAAAAATCTCTTGATATACACAATTATATGAATGAAGTTCAAGATCATTATGTTGAGTAAATGAATAATGTGTTCATCTTAGTTATTTTCAATAACTGGAAAAGCTAGGCTATGCTAAAGAAAATCTGGTAAGGGGGTATGTCTATTGAATGGAGTATGAGAGAACTTTCTGAGAATATGAAAATATTTTGATTTGGGTATTGGTTATGCAGGGCTATCCATCTTTAAAATATATCAAATTGTTCACTCAAAATATGTGCATTCTATCTAAATTTACCTCAGTTAAATTTTTAAATGGCACAGCTAATGTGGGCTTATTGTTTCCAATGTGTCATTCAGCATTCTAAGTGCTCCTGTGAATCATGTCACTTGTTCCTCGGAGCAATTGTGTAGACACTTTTACATTTGACAGAAGCATCAGCTGAGACACTGGGAAATTAGTCAAGGTCAGACAGCAAAGTCATATAGCAGTGAGTTAATTCCAGGCAGTCCTAGATGAAGAGCAAGGACTCTTCCAAAGTCTACAGCCTTAAATATTTACACTCATCTTAGTGAGACAAAGTTCATAAAGGTTGTCTATGGTTTCTGAAAAGCAGCCATCATATAATGGTTGCCTAGAATGGCAACACACACAAAAACGTGCCTGCAATGTATGGTGGAGAAAGATATTACACGTTTAAAGGGTGACTGGAGGCTCCAGACAACATCCTTGAGCTGCCTGCAGGGAAGCTGGCTGTCAAGAACCATCAAGGGGAGAAAGCTGCTCAGCATGAGGCTGATAAGACAGCACCTAGAATACAGTAAACAGTTCTGGGCATCTCAACACAAGAGAGCTGTCAAAAACTTGGAAGCGATTCAAAGAGCATCAAGGAGCACGATTAAAGGGCTGGAGGGATTGATTTATGAGAAAAGATTAAAAGAACTAAGTGCTGTTTGCAGAGATGGAGCATAACTAAGGAGGGACATACTAACAACATAAATATTTGAAGGGCATGCACACAGAAGGAGAAAGACTGTTAATGTTGCCCCACGGAGATATAAATAGAAATTAGAGTATGAAACACAGAAATGAAAATGTTGTCCAGATATTAGAAAACATGTTCTTACAATGAGGTCAATTAGACTGAAAGAGTTTCCCAGAGGAGAAGTAAAAATCCAGGTGTCCAAGCCACTGACAACAGGTACTGAAACAGGATCACAAGATGCTAAATATTCTGGGGTCTAGAAGCAGAGAAATGTGACTTTCTGGAGGAATTCTCCCTACCTCTTGAAGTAGATTAGAGATAATAACAGCAAAGCTGTTTCTAGTGCTTCAAATGCTTTTATATTTATTACTTACAACAATCCTTTGTGGAAAACACACACACACACACACACAAAAAAAAAAAAAAAAACACCACTCACCTCTCTTACAAATTAGGGATGCTCAATGCCAGAGAAGTTTTACAGATCTTACAGCTGTCAAGGTGCAAAATCAGGAGTCCATTGCAGCTTTTAAAACTTCAAAGTGTATATATTTTCCATGAACAGAGAGATCTGAGCAAGCGCTCTGCTGGCCATTCTGAAAATATTGTCAATACTTTTCCTGTCATAGAAGAGCTAGGGTGGATCAGTGTCTAATGTGTGCAAAAGAATGCTTGTCTGACATAGGACAATCTTAGGCAGCAACTGGATTCGGGGACAACAAATATGCTTACCAAGGAGATATTAAGCTTCAAAAACTATTCTGAGTGATGTGTCTTGTCTCATATATTCCCTCATTGTGAAACCGTAAGCTCTTGTAAAGCTTTATGTCTACTTTGACTTATTAATTTATTTATTCATAACCATTTACTTGTTCATTAAGTGCACTTGAGTATTATATATGCATTGGATAGTGCACAGAGGATACAGAGGACAAATTATAGACCTTCCAAAAGCTTACACTCTAGTTGGAGAGAAAGATAACGAAGAAATATAGATTTAAGGCCATGGCAGGTAGTGATAGGTATAATTAAGATAGATAAAAAAGAAAAAGGAGAATGAGAAGACAAACCACAGATTAGGAGAAAGTATTTGCAAATGGCATATGTGACAAAGGATTGTTATCCAAAATATACAAAAAAAAACTATTAAAATTCAGTAATAAGAAAACAATTTTATTTAAAAATGGCTCAAAGCCGAAACCGGTTTGGCTCAGTGAATAGAGCGTCAGCCTGTGGACTGAAAGTCCCAGGTTCGATTCCGGTCAAGGGCATGTACCTTGGTTGTGGGCACATCCCCAGTAGGGGTTGTGCAGGAGGCAGCTGATCAATGTTTCTCTCTCATCAATGTTTCTAACTCTCTAGCTCTCTCCCTTCCTCTCTGTAAAAAAACAATAAAATATATTTTTTAAAAATGGCTCAAAGACCTTAGCAAATATCAAACCAAAGAAGATATACAGATGGCAAATGAACATATGAAAAGATGTTCCACTTCATATGTCATCTAGGAAATGCAAATTAACATGACAATGAGCTATATCTACACATTTATCAGAAGGGCCAAAATCTGGAACACTGACACCACCAAATGCTGTTCCGGATGTGGAGCAACAGGGACTCTCATTCACTGCTGGAGGGAATGCAAAATGGGATAGCCACTATGGAGGACAGTTAAATGGCTTCTTACAAGACTAAACATACTCTTACCATATAATACAGCAATTATTAGCAATCATGCTCCTTGACATTTACTCAAAGCAGCTCAAAACTTATGTCCACACGAACACTTGCCCATGGATATTTACCGCAGCTTTATTCATAATTGCCCAAATTTGGAAGCAACCAAGATATCCTTGAGGAGGTGAATGGATAAGTAAACTGTGGCACACCTAGACAATAAAATATCATTCAATACTAAACAGAAATGAGCTGTCAAGCCATGAAAAGACATGGAGGAATCATAAGTGCATATTTGTACATGAAAGAGGCCAATCTAAGATGGAACATAGTTTTATGATTCAATTACTGTATATGACATTTCAGAAATGGAAAAAGTTATGAAATCAGCAAGAAGATCAGTGGTTGCCAGGGATTAGTTGGGGGCAGAGAAGAAGAAATGAATAGCCAAAGCACAGAAGATTATAGGGCAGTGAAAATACTCTAAGTGATATGATATTGAGAAGTGCATGTCATTATATATTTGTACAAATCTACAGAAAGTACAACATTAAGAGTCAACTGTTATGTCAACTTAGACTTCGGGTGTGTGTCAATGTATGCTCATCACTTGTAACACATGCTCCACACTAGCGGGAGATGCTGATAACAGGGGGTGAAAGGGCGCTAGCCTGTATGGAGGTAAAGGGTATATGGGAAATCAGTACTTTGCTCTTAACTGTGCTGTGACCTAAAACTTCTCTAAAAATAGTCTTAACTCTTACACACACACACACACACACACACACACACACACACACACACTAAGGGATAGACTAGGATGAGGGCTGTGATCAGCAAGGTTAGCTCTGGAGGTCTGTGAAGGCCATATTAGGGAAGCAGGATTTGTGCAGATACCTGAGTGGGGTGAATGGGGGAGTTTCATGAGAACCTGGGAAAGAACATATCAGGCAGAGGGTAGAACAGGGGCAATTGCCAGGAGCGGGGGAGGGGTTGGTCTATTTGAGAAATGATAGTCAAGGGGTCAGTGTGACTGAGTGGAATGAGGAAGTAGAAAATGTTAAGATAGAGGACTAGGGGATGTCACAAGACAGATTCTAAGGAATTTTATTCCGATTATAAGCTCTTTCCTCAGACAAAAGTCAGAAGCTACTGGAGGGTTTTGAGAAGGGAAGTAACAGGATATCTCTTATGCTTTGTAAGAATGCGTTTGGTATTACATTGAATGCAGACTGTAAGGAAGTAAGGATAAAAGCTCTAAGAGTAATGAAAGGACTACTGCCATAATCTAGGCAAGAGGTAATGATGACTTGGACTAGGGCGGCAGAGGGGAGGCGGAGAGGCAATGATCAGATTTTGAGAGTCTAACCAACAGGACTGGCCAATGAGAAGGGATGTGAGGTAAAGAGATGTACCATTTTAAACCTAGTGTGTTTTACTGTTACTACTTTTCCCTCTGTCTTCCATTCTAGATCACATACCCCTTAAAAATAAATATTAATCACTGCACTTATGGCACTTAGTAATGCCTACAACACATTAGAATGCCGATAAATGTAAATTTGTTAAGTCAAATTCTCATGGTCTTCTCATGCTATGTAGAATAACAACACCAAATTAAGAGGTCTTGCTTATCTCACTTCACAAAACCTTTGTCAGTTTCTTAATTTTTATTTTGAGGAAGTCTGCTTATAATCAGTGGTTCTCAACCTTTCTAATGAAGAGACACCCTTTAATACAGTTCCTGATGTTGTGGTGACCCCAACCATAAATTTATTTTCGTTGCTACTTCTTAACTGTAATTTTGCTACTGTTATGAATCGTAAATATCTGTGTTTTCTGATGGTTTTAGGCGACCCTGCTAGCGGTTCTCAACCTGTGGGTCACGACATTCAGAAAACACATTATTTGGGATTAAGGCTACCCAACAGCAGCTCAGTTCTGCAATTTCTCTGTTGTATGACCTTAACTAACACACTAATGCCTTTACTACTTCATTGGTAAAACGAAGAGTCTGCCCCCCTCCCTCTCAGCCAAACCACAGAGGGTTTACAATTGGGAACAAGTGGACAAAAACAAGAATCTGGGCTTTGATCCACTCTGGTTTCATCCAGAAAATTACTACTTTTATCTGTTTGTATAAGTATTACCTATGTGAGGTTTGATTAGAGGAAAGAGTTTGGAGGGTAAAATCTGAATGAGAAAGTACTGAATTAAATAACAGTTATTATTACTTTGAATGGAATGCCCAGTGGTTTTCACTCAGTAAAAGTTTGTGGAACACTATGATGACAGGCACAATGCTGGCAGATCCAAACACAATACTGAACCCAGCAGGCAGAGCCCTGCCTCAGAGGCTTGCAGTGTGAGGAGGTCTGTGAAGCCCTAAATGAGTATTTTCTTTCTCAGAGAACTCTGGACCGTGATAACATACACAAGGTTTTGTAAGCCTGTATGCATGTTTGCTTTTCCTAGAGAGAGGATGTGCTGTTTTCACTGAAATGCTTTTTTTAAATAAAAAAAACAAAACCCAAAAATTGTTCTTATTGAAATATATAATTAATTGAATTCTTAAAACAAGCTTTACTCTCTAAAACGTAATCACTAGATAGAATGTTTGAAATCTCTTCTGATTTCCTTATTCTGTTTCTATTCTTTTCTCTGAATTGTGCTAAGATAGAGGGTCTATGTGTAAATAGAACCCATGTACTGGTATTTCCTTTACACCTATAAGCATAATTGCCACAGATTTTTTTTAATGCAGGGAAACTATAGATTAATCCAAATATTAAAAAAAAATCCTTTCCTCATCTACACAAGCAAATTGATAAAAATAAAGCAGGATGTGACCTATACTAGAAAATGTCCAGTCAATTCTGTGTTTTTCCCTCAGTATTGATTTCCTCTTAGCAAATAAGTTTGTTTAAGGATCATCTGAGAATAATATGGCCGGGAGGAAGGTCTGCTCAGGAATGAGAAGCAGTTGAAAGTGTCCAGGGCCACTGATCATCAGAAATCAATCAGAAGTGAAGACAGAGCATTTCCAGCATTACCATGCAAGTTAGTGGAAAACAAGTTTCCATTTATACAATTTTTTTTCTAGGCCACTTTCTTCCTTGCTTTTTTATTATGTGTAGAACTGAGTTGTATTCCCAGCTAGGCTACAAATTAGTTTGTGAAAGAAAATAACTCAGTTATTCTAAGCCTCAGCTTCCTCATCTGTAAAACCAGACTTCAAGCTCCAATATCATTGGAAGTAAGTATATCTAGATTTTTCAAAACCACAGCATGATAATAGGAACACGGTTGCTTTTAAATGAACAGGTGAATGAGTAAGAGGTTTGGAAGTCATGTGTCATGGTGAAAGGAGCTCATGTAATTAAAGAAATTAGAAGACATGCACTGTGAATCCTGGTTTTAGTAATTATCATATGCACCATGTTGAGATATATATATATATATATATATATATATATATATATATATATATATATATATAAATTTCGGACCTCCATTTCTTCACACGTATACTTTGCCTCACTGAGATATGTGAAAATATGTGAAAAGTATTTTACCAATGAGACAATATGGATGCAATCCTACCCATTTAATTGGGATCTCTGAAGTAAATTTTGAACTTTATTATTCTCTGACTATACCCTTCACCAGTCTGCAGAGTTCAAGGTTAAGCCTACCCTTCCAGGTGGCCACCTGGTATGGAGTAAATTAGATAATAAAATTCAGAACAAACATCTGAAAGGCCTGGATACTGTTGAAGCCAAAGTTCTCCTCTTCATTTTCCCACTTTTTTTTGCTCATTCTTCTGTCAGAAAATATTAAGAATAAATCCTAAAGAATAAAATCAATACACACACACACACACACACACACACACCCATTGGAACAAGTAGTGAATGTACCCAAGTTACGTTAAAATAGATTAAATATAATAAATGTGTATTTCTCTTTTCACGAAAGTTGCCAAAGCTATTTGGGGGTTTGATTCAAATCCAACCTCTCTCTAGACATAATGGTTCTTAAAATACAGTTTATAAGAGAGGAGAATTTGGTTTTCTATAGTATACTTTATACTTGGGGTGTCCACAAGAGCATCATACAATAACATGTTATATCCTTGCCTTGTGGGACATGCAGCCATGTTCAGGAGCCTTCGTGAATCCAGCCATGGGCAGGCTGAGCCCTGATCACAGACTATGTTTGACAGAGTAGCAAAGGCATGCCTTGCTAGATTCAGACTATAGAGAATGCCCAAATCAGGCTATCCATGCACGGGAGGAGTACAAAGTAGGCTTTTCAGAGTAAATCAGTCAGAGTAATAAATGGTGGAGGGAGATGAGGAACAGAGGGTATACTAGGAGCAGCCAAGAGAAGGGATGCTTCTAGAAGGCCTCATTCCACAGTTGCTCCAATGATAGACCAGACTCAACAGCTCTTCCAATCCGGCCAGGGTGACCTCCTCCCTTTTCTTTTCCTCCTCCTTCTCTAATTTTCTTCTTCTCTTTGATAAGAGGAATTAAAATTCTCTCAACATAATGACTACACAAATATAAAAATAAGAATCACAGTGTCAAAGTGCTATCTATTCTGGGTCTTTTAGATACTGCCTGCAGGCAGAGACCTCTCCAGGAGGTATCTTCACACTCTGAGATGCCACTGAGCTAGACAGAGACAGCTTAGAGGTTCAGAGGTTGGGTCTTTGACAGCCCTGCTTTCAATCACTTGTCATGTTCCTCAGAATGCGGTATATGCTTTTGATGGTGTTCTTTTTCTCAAGGGGTGGGAGATCCCTGAAACTAACCCAACTGAGCTGCAGGGTTGGCAAGCAGACGACACGGTCTCAGGACCTGCATCACACTAGGAAAGCTGCGTTAGAGAACAGAGGCATGCACGAAGCTCGGAACAAGGCAGAGGAAATCACAAGTGGGTTCTCGGCACTGACTCACCGTCCCTGAGATGGCGAGGATGGAAAATCACTGCTCCGAGTAGCAACAAAATGAAATATTTCTGAACACCTTTCCCTGACAGGTTTAAAGAAGCAAAGGAAGGGGAGTTGCTGGCTGTGAAAATCTTGGATGAATGTATTGAGAGCAGTTATTTTAGTGGCGCTGGTGATAAAAATAAATGGAGGCCTTATGGGAAATGTACATTTCCCCAGAATGTGTTAGGTCAAATGCAGGTTTTTAGAAATACTCTCAGAGGCTGGGCATAGGTGGCAAAGAACACAAAGTCAGAACAAGGACAAAGGGATGAGAGAAGGAGGGAGACACACAAAAAAAGAGACATACTTTGCAAAAGCAGAGGAGATAACATTTAGGGATATCGGAGACAGCCTGAAAAATACTCAATTCTAGCAAAGCAAAAAAAGGAGAAGGGGAAGATAGGAAGGGGGAATCAGGGAAAGAGGGCTAAGGAAGACAGACCGAAGGAGGAAGAAGCATAGAGAGGAAACACATCAGGAAGAACATTGAGAAGAGAGGAAGGAAGGCATGAGTGTGTGTCATTGAAAATTTGTAACACACAGTTTAGTAAAACTGCAAAGACTCTGCAGGTTTGATTCACCTGGGCTAGGAATACACATCTCCCATTTTACAAATATGTAAATTGTCTCAACATCTCTCTCTCTCTCTCTCTCTCTCTCTCTCTCTCTCTCTCTCTCTCTCACACACACACACACACACACACACACACACACAATTAGAGTAGGACTATCTACCTCATTAAGTCAATTTATTGTTTAATATAAATAATGCTCATAAAAGGTCTAGTACTAAGCCTGGTATTTCAGTAACATTTAAGTATAGTCACTTTTTAAAAATGTTAGTAACATGAACACATAGGCCAAAAGTGGGGGAAAAATAATCAATGGCATTGGCATAATGACTTCTAGGCATATATGTTAGCTTCTTTTACTATTAGAACTAGTAGTGCCAACATCAGGTATTTCAGATAAAGATAATCTTATGCCTTATGTCGGTACACATAATGTTCTTCAGAACATTAATTCTATTGGTAGCTCATAAAGAGGCTCATTGATTATATCATCTTTATCTAAATCTCAGGAGTGCTTCTAAAATGCAGAAAAACATCCCAATTGGCCCTGGGCAAGAGTATTATGGGTATGATAGAAGGTTTGGCAGATGATTCAAGATCTAAACAGGTTGCTGGGTCTCTCAATGGTCTGTACCCAGGCACTAAAGAGGACCTCCAGACAGAACAGTTTTCTCTCTGAGTGGGTGGGCACACCCTCTCATATCTGCTTTTCTTTATTTATGCCACATTTCTCTGCCTCTGGATGAAAGTGGGCTGAATTGCATTGCTCTATCTTGGAGGCAACCAGCATTTCCTAACAGGTATTATCACCTTCAAGAAGGAGTCCCAATTTGGTGGGGTCCCAGTTGACAACCTTCAGGACAGAGAATCTGATCTTCTCAGTATAAAGCACGAAGTATGCATGTCTGAACAAACTGAGAGTGGAGGGCATGGGGGAAAGGTCTTGGGAAAATCAGCTTTCTGGGGAGAAAAAAAAAATGTCTCTGCTGAGTTGTTAGTGAGTCATTATACCTGTTTGTATATTAAAGGCCTCACAACATCCATACAGAAAAAGAAATCTGTTCAGCTTTGTTTAACTCAGCTTTTATAAAACTTGTTTTACTCAGAGCCTTTTATTAACATCAGAACATATGACGGAGCTCTGTGTGATTCACAGTTCATGTGCGATTTTAGAGCCAAGTGGAAAAACACAGAAACCTTAAATAGAGACAGCATAGCGATCAGTGGTTCTACACAGACCGATGCCACAAGTGAAAGAACTAAGACTCTAAGAAATGAAGATAGCTAAGTAGTGGCAAACTAGTACCCAATTCTCTGAATTCCCGCTTTAGTCTTCTTCTTTTACAAGTTGCTGCTTCCCAGGGACTGCCATGGTTGAGATATTACCAGATAATCTATGAAGCTGGCTACCACCTGAACCCCAAGCCCATTAAGTGCTCAGGAATTGGCATGTTGAGATTGAATTTTTAAAGGGAGCTAATGGGGGTGGGGGGAGACATTTAATTCTCTTGGCTGGGACACAGCTATTCTACAAAATGAACAATGTCTCGAGAATGAACCCAGAATGATACTCTTCCTGACTATAAGGTCCTTCAGCTACTCAATTCATTAGAAGATTTCTAATTTCTGGAAGACAAGTTGGTAGCAATTATCAATCACCAGTGACCTTTTCTTGAATGGAGTCAGCGATGAGCCAGTGGGAAGTACTAAAATGTGGCTGACTCACTATCCAAACCACCCCTTCTCCCAATTAGTCCACCCCCACATGTAAACAATTCAATATACTGACTTCTTAATTGTGTTGTGAGTTTTGATCATAAATCTTTAAATAAATATGCTCCAAGATCAGCCAATAAAAGGCAATTAGATGTTTCATTTGCAGCCAAATTATAGCTATTTTGTGGGATTTGGCTGTTTAGCAGGGAACATTTTGAGACATAAGTTTAAGATAACAATGAGACTAATCTGCACAGGCTCGATTACTTCATATGACGCTTTGTCTGGCTGCTGCCACCTTCAACTTTTCTTTATTCTGTTGAGTGACTTGGCTCCCAAAGATACATGCTTGGCCATGTGCAAAGGTTTGGGGCCAATCTTGTATCAAGGGTTCAAGAATGTGAGTTTAGTCATTTGAAAGATTAAACATAAAGTTGGTTCTACTGAAAGCTAACTCAGTAAATGTCTTGCTTTTGGTAAATGGGTTTCTGCTTTGTTTTTCTGATTGTATGTTCACCTTACATTTAAATTTCGGTAATTGCAAATTTGCTCTTTTGTGCCCTGTACCAGCTCATATAACATGCCAAGTAGTAGAGCGGTTCTGGCATTGGGATGACACCTGGATTTGAATCACATACTAATACTTGCTGGCTCTGTGACCTTGGGCCACCTAACCTAGACAAGCTTTCTGCTTTTGAAAAATGGGATTGATTATTTCTACCCTAGAGGAAAAACTCAAAATAGACATTGCATATAAAGTACCTGGTGTTCTGGATATTTCTATAAATGATAATCACTCATTTTAGTATTATCCTAGGTCTTTCAAACTGGGTTGTTTTTTATTCTTTAATTTCTCTTGTTCCTCATTATCATATTCTACCTATTATTTGATACAATTGTTTTCTGCCTCTGCCTAGGCCACTTGGATGACAAAAAGCCACAGACTTGCTGAAAATGAGTTTATTTATTCTCCATAATCATTGAGATTGCCATCAAACTTCCTCTCTGTGGGCAAGTTTATGTCTGCTGACTCCTGAGTATGTCTAATTTTCCAATCTTAAAACCTTTCATTCCAGTCTCTCTATCAAGCATCTGCCTCCTATTCTTAGACTTGAAGTTAGATATGTACCACACAAACCATATGCCATTGTCTAATCATATAGAAATTGGTTGACTCAGAAAGCATACACCAAGTTTCTAAGAAAATAGAATTAACAAATATAATATATGGGATCCATTTTCAGCTACATATTTAAATCAGGTAATTTATATCTACTATAAAATTATTAAATTACAAGATTTTTCTATAATTGGGTCAGAGAAAGGACAATGAACAAGTCACTTTAATAAGCCTTTGAAATAAACAATAAATAGACAAATAACCGAAGCTGGCAATTTAAAGATCAAGGTGCCTACACATGCAGTATCTGGTGAGTACCAGCTTCCTGGTTCATAGCTGACTGTCTTTCAGCTATAACTTTATATGGCTGGTGGAGGAAGAGATCTTTCTAGGATGTTTAAAATAAGGACACTAATCTCATGATCCAACCATTCCTAAGACCTCACTTTCAAATTAACATCACGTTAGGGATTTGACTTCAGCACAATAATTTGAGGGGTATATAAACATTCAGTCCATAGCAGAGTAGGACTAGTTAATCTCAAGATTACAAATTAAAGCATTGTCTTTTTGATGAAAAAGGGTTGGTTTCAAATATAATCTAAATGAAGTGGGAGAGGAAGAGAAAGGGAGGGAGGAAGGGAGGAAGGAAGGAAGGGAAGGAGGGAGGGAGAGAGAGAGAAGAGAGGGAGGGAGGGAGAGAGAGAAGGAGAGAGGGTGAGAGGGAGGGGGAGAGAGAGAGAGAAACCAGAAAGTATCTTCAATCTTATACCACTGGGATTTGAGGAATGGTGGAATATAAAAGACACATATTAATTAATTAGAGGATACAGAAAAGGAAATTGGCTCAAGATTTTAAAACAAAAAACCCTGATGAGGGGGTGAAATTTATATGTTCTTGAGGACAATATCATACCATGAAGACATCAATTTCCAAAAGAGAAATGATACACAACTGGTATTGTACTACGTGCTAGAATATGATGAGGAGCCAGAATCTGAAGGTCCTTCCGAAGGACCACAATCTAATAAGTCTAACAAAAAAGATAAGAAGTCAATTGAAATAGGTGTAAATGTAGAGGAATCAGAAAAATAAGAAAAATGTTCATTGGTAGTAAAGTGTAGGAAACATATCTGGGTACATACGTTAATATTTGAGAGAGGACAGATGTCACTGAAGAAAATCAATGAAGGATCAACAGTAGTCTTCCTAAAATAGAAGATACTCCAAGATAATGGAATAATTTTAAGTATAAAGGAAACTCCAGGACAGATAATAAAACTAAACATATTAGTCCAATTATCACTAATTTACAAAAGGCTCTTTTGTTTCCAGAGCTTTGTTCAAATTACTGGTGTATGAAACCAGCTTTTAGGTTAATGCTTTGGAAGCCATCCAAGATGTGGGTAGGTTGAAAATATCAACTGCCTCAATAAATGCTAGAGGAGTAAAAACACTAGGTTATCAAGAGAAACCAGGTATATTTTAAAGTATTACCTAATCTCTTACAATATACATAAAAAAGATAGACATACCATTTTACAATCATTTGTCAGTGTGCTTTGTGGGTGACGCCTGAAAGATTATAGAATGACTAGAAACCTGGTGCACAAATTCATGCACAGGTAGGGTCCCTCAGCCTGGCTGGCAATTGGGACTGATCAGGGCTGTCTTGCCCAGTCAAGGGGAGGGACTATGGGAGGTTGGCTGGCTGCAGGAGGTTGGCTGTGGGAGTACAATGACCACCAAGGGGCAGCTCCTGCATTGAGCATCTGCCCCCTGGTGTTCAGTGTGCATCATAGCTACCAGCTGATCATCTGGTCGTTATGGTCACTTAGATATATATATCCTCGCATTATAGAGTTGGTCTCTTTTCACTCTTGGAAGAACTAATCACTTATGGTCCCTAAAGTGAATCCTTAATCACCAAGCTGAGACTGCAACCTCTGAGTCACTGAATATTATTTTTTTTAACATACTTCAAGTATTTGCTCCAACACTGGGGAATACTTGCATGCAAAGTCTGAAATCTGTGAGAAACTATTCTAAGAGCAGAAGCCCTTAAAAATAAAGAAGCTTTTATCCTTCCCATTTCCCTTGTGTTGGTCTTTCAGTGTCACCCTGACCTCTACTTTGATCAATCAAATGATTGAGACTGAAGCAAAGCTGTGCAGCCTGCCAAGCTTGAACTATCAGCAAGATTTGACACGGGCGATCCATCACTCCTCTGTTCTTGATACACTCTCTTCACTTCTCTTCCATGTTCACTCACTATTTACTTCATCTCATTCTTTTTTTGGTTAGCTAATCATTATTTCACCAACTACTGAACATCAATGTACTTCCAGACTTCGTATGGAACCTCTTATTGGTCTTTACTGACTCCTTTGATAATCTCACTCAATGGCTTTGTATATCATCTGTACTTCATGATTCTCAAAGTTTCCCATTTATTCCAGAACATCAGATTTGTGTATACCCATGCCTACTAAACATTTCCCTTGGCTTTCTAATAGTCACCACAAGCATAAAAATGTCACATTAAATTCTTGATCTATCCATTTTCTGTCTCCAAGATTATCCAACTTGGAGGCTTTCCTATAATAGTTCATGATAATAGTATCCCTACTTTCTCAAACCAAAGTTTTAGAGTTATTTTTGGCTCTTATTTTTTTCGAACCCCATATCCAATTTGGTAATTATACCTGTTGTTCTACCATTTAAAGTATATCCAGGATATTATAAATTTTCACCACCTCCATTGCTACTGCTATGATGTAAGACATTATTATCACTCACCTGGTCTGTTATGGTAGTCTGTGAACTACTCCCCTATCTTCTACCCTTACCATTATTTCCCCATCAGTTCTGAACACAACCCTAGTTTAACCCTTTTAAAACACAATTCAGACAATATTGCTCCTCTGCTCAAATCCTTCCAACAACTGAGTTCCTATATGACTAAGAATGCAATGGCCTGTAAGTGTCCACATGGCCTGAGATTTAAACCTCTCTGATCTCAACTCATTTTACGCACCAGCCACAGTGGCCTTTGTGATGTTCATTAAAATTTAAACATATGTGTATCCTGATCCTTTGAACTTGTTCCCTTTGCCTAAGTGCTCTTCCCCAAGGTATGTCACATTTATTTTCTTTATTATCTTAAAGCTTACCTTCTCTTTGGTATCTAACATGGCAACCAAATTTTAAATTGTATTTCTTACTCCCTGAATAATTTTTATCCCCTACTTTATTTTTCCTGCAGTATTTATTATCTTCTATGACATTACATAATCTAGTTTTTTCTTTTTATTATGGGCCTCCCAATAAAATGCAAATTTCAGGAAGGCAAGAATATTTTTGTACTGTTTTTATTTCTGGTGCTTAAAACTTATTAAAATATTCATGATAGGAGCTCAATGAAATGTTTGTTGAATGAATGAATGAATCCTAAATCTTAAAGTCAGAGACATAGAGTATGCTAGAGCCAGAAGTAATATTAGGAATTATATAAGGTAATTCATTCACAGATGAAGAATCTGAATCTTTGAAAACAAACAAACAAACAAACAAACAAACAAAACTATCTCATCTGGCATAGGAACATAGGTCTCCTAATCTGTAGTTCAGGCTATTATTTTTCTTGATGCATTTACAGAGCCAGTGGAATGCTTGGCATGGTGCAAGAACTAAATGAGTCTGTTTGAATGACTGGGTCCAGAGTTCTTTTCACCACATCATAATGGAAGAGCTATCAGAAGTAGATGGATAGAAGAGAATGTTTCCAAAGTTTATTTTTACTCTGTATTTTACTGGACAGGAATTCTAAGTATTTTGCTAGATGTTATACGATCACACTCTCTTTTCTTTTCTATACTTTCCCTTATTCCCTTTCTGGTGGTTGTATAGAACTTCCCCCTTCATTTGCAAAATAAAAAATAACCCTCTCTTTGGAATCTGAAATAGCTTATGAGTGAAATGTGAAGCTTATGCCTCCCTAGTTACCTGGGTAATATTACTGGCCATGGTTGACATGATTTGGTGACTCAGCAGGACTGGTTTGTGTATAAAGTTGTTGATGGGAATTACAGCAACTTTCAAGGAGATTTAAATTAGCTCATTTTTACCAGAAATATTTTCATTCTTAAAATTCCATTTTTAACAAATCATCACATTTGCTTAAAACTCCACTCATTTTTCTCATTCAACACATTTCAAAATATCGAATGGTCTTTGTGTGATGACACTGAGCATTGCCCTCATGAAGTATACAGCCCAGTGAGGGACAGACATTACTAAAGTAATTGCACAAGCATATAACTAATTCTAAACTGTAGTAAGTAAATTAGTCAAAATTATGAGTAGCCATGAATATATATAAGTCTTCTGGGGTGAAGTGGGGCCATGAAAAAGACCTAATTTCTCTAAAACATGAAAGATAAAGAACATTATGGAGGAAGTTTTTGGGAGAGAGAGATCCTTCTGTGTGAGGAGGAAACTGGTCTTGCAAGGCCTGTCAGGTCATAAACCTGTGAACAATGCACTGCCCTGGGGAGGGGGGCAAGGATCATTAATGCTGGCCCCAAGGCAGGTCATTAGATATGGCCTGGGGACCCCCAACACCTGGGAGCTTTCCTGTAAGCCCAGGAAAGGAGGCGGAACCCTATCTGTGAGACAAAGATCCCAGAAGGTTATAAAAAGTGAATCCATCTGTGTGTCTCTCCACTCTGACTGTAGGAAGCCTGCTTGGTATTTTTTTTGGTCTTCTGTAACACATGTGGAGGTGAACCTTCTGAGGTTGGGTGGGCAGCTTGACTTGTTGAGTAATTGAAAGAAGACAGATTTTGCTGGAGTAAAGAGAGCAAAGAGGAGACAAGGCTACCTATATACTAGAGTCTTTAAGAGTAATGGGGAAGTTTTGAGATGGGAAAGATCGGGTCTCTCAAAATTCAAAAATGTACACAAGTATCTAGGTCATGTAGGTCTTCAGATAGAAAGTCTCATCAGCAGGATGAAGTGCTAGTGGCTAAAATGAGAAACTGTTTTCGAACATTAACTTTTATCTAATTCAAAATTTCCCTGGATGCCATTCCAAGTCTGTAGGTACTTTGGTATTTCTTAACACTGCCATCATATACTAGTATGCACATAACGTACATCTTCTTTTAAAGACTCTCTCAGCTTAAATAGAATTCCCTTTCATTGTTTTCCAGAAAGTTCACCTATTGTTTGAGGCTGTTAGGAAAAAAAAAAAAAAAAGAGTTCAATCTTAGTTCAGTTTGAGGTTTCAGCTATACTTCAAGTCAGGTCTTGATTTGCCTGAGCCAGTTTCTCTTCCTTGGGAAATATCAGTCTTGCCTAGATCTGCTCTTTAGATGAAATAGAGTTGATAGTTTCAATTTCAAAAGAACTCACATTTGAAGCTATTTCTCTTTTAAATAATAACAGCATTCGAGGCAAAGATGGTCAGGCGGCTAAGTTTCATAAAGCTGTGAACGACAGGCGAGGCCTGGAATTGATTCACATGCTTAATTATTCCTTGAGAGGAGGTTGTCTGGAGGCTTCACACAAGAAAGGGTTTTATTGATTTTTATTATTCAAGGAAGGTAATAATTTCGATATAGAAAAACAAGGACCAACTCCTCTGGTAAGCAATAATGACAAAATGTTTGTCAAAATAATGCGAGCAACTGAGAAAACGAAAGGTCCAAAGAGCCCCTTTTCTTTATTTCATGTCATCAATCTTGTGGTCTTCAAACCTGCAGGAAATGTCACACTAATGTAGGTTGCATTGAAGATATTTTTGAAGTTGAGAAAAGATACACCAATTTATTTTGTATTTATGTCAACATCAGCCTAATGTCGCTGACGGAGGGCACTGTAATCACAGGGCCGGTAGCCAGACAGCAGCCTCTGTTTTTAAGGAGTCTTGTCGTCATTTACCTTAGGTAGATAATGACCACAGGGGTCCAAGGTAACTAGGTCAGACAGTATGAAAAGATTAATATATTTCATATGCTGTGAGTGAACAAAAGAAAATGGCATTTACAGAGGGATTAAGACTAGATAAAAGATGAAGCCGTAATGTAACAAACAACCTGGAGCACTCAGCAGCAGCAGCATGTAAGGAAATTTGGCTGAATTGAATTTAGAATACCTGAGATTTAGGTCTATTCCTGATCCAAAATGGAAACATATTTACATATTTTTTTGGAAAAGTATTTTGTCTTTTCAGGCTTCAGTTTTTGCAACTATAAAATGGAGTTAATTATATCTATATAACTGTGCCTACATCTATAGTTATATCTATTTCTATACCTACACCTACATCTATATATCTACCAGATTACCTATATGCCTATATACCAATACCTATGTAATCTGAAACCCTTTTTCCAGATCAATAATTTTATAAAGACCATGGAGAAAGTGAAAAGAAAGTTGGGAACTATAAATATGACTGGCTAGAGAGAAATTGGCAGAAGGAATAAAAAAAAAAACCACGTAAGTATAATATTTTCCCAGGAATCTGGGAAGGAAAAATTAGAATAAAGGAGTCAGAAGCGTGTCTATGAGGATGAAAGAGATTTTCAGAGAAAGAAGCAACTTAGAGTTCTTTCTTTAAAATATTGTTCCAAGACCACAGTCGGGCTAGAACCTGGAATTCCTGGATTATGTGAGTAAGTACTTACTTCAAACAATAAATTTCAAAAGTGATCTCAGCTAGTTATACGATAATTTTGGTTGATTTACAGATTGGGGGAATATGACTAGGAGTCTGGAGAAAATGTTTCAGCAGAATGGTTGTCATCACACTGACTCTGGTAGGAGGTGCAGAAGGCATGGGGGTGCAGAACAGGCTGGTTTAGCACTGGGTGCACTGAGAAAGACTTCCTCTGTGGAGGCTTCCCAGAGAAGCAAGGGGTCCCAGCCCCACAGAGGTCCCAGCCCCACACCAGACCCCAGCCCTGGGTCCCAAAGCTGGGGAAAGAAGTCCCTGTGGGTAATAAGGTCTATGGACTGTAAAAACCAGAGTGGACTGGGGCTGAGTGACAAACCAGCTGCTAGAGTCCCAGCTGCTCCTCTTAAAAGGACAGCACCATGAACTGAACATGCAAGCTAATGCTTGTTCTGACCTCCAGTGCCAGGCAAGACTCTGGAAGACCCAGACACATACCAGGAGAAACTGGACTGTCTGGCACCAGGGCAGGAACTTGGGGGTGAGGTGGGGGTGAAGGAGAACATGTGCTGGGACCTCCCTGGTGTAGGGCTGACTGGCAGCCATTTCTGGTTGCTCCACCCTGGTGATTCCCTGAGACCCTGCCCCACCCAAGATGTGCTCAGCAGCTTTTGCACTTGAATGGCCCCAGGCAGTGGCTGACTTTGCCTATCCCTGGAGACTCAAGAGCCAGTGTACTTAGTGATCAGTGTGAGACCATATCCGATTACAAGTCTTCACATCCATAAGGGACACACTCAAGGGGAAAACGCAGTGAACACCAAAGCCCCACTGAAGCAAGTCCTTCCCCATAAGGGTGTCTCTATACGCAGCTTTCCCACTGTAGTCGTAGTTGGTCCCTACAGCCAATTGACCTGCAGGTCAATTCTTCCCAGTGACACCAACAGCAATCAAGGCTCAACTACAACAAAACTGTGCACATAGCCCACAAAGGGGTGCACCAAGAGTGTCTAATGGGGGAGGCTGAGCCACTGGGTTCTATAGGTCACCTACCACACAAAGCCAGTCCATCAACATAGGGAAGCAGCCAAAATGTGGAGACAAATAAACATGTCACAAATGAAAGAAATGGAGGAAAGCAGACTACTGAATATAGAGTTCAAAACCACAGTTATAAGGTTTCTCAAGAATCTTCTAGAAACCTCCGAGGAACTTAGTGAAACCTTCAAGGATCTTAGTAAGAATTTAAGAAATTAAGCATACATTGACTTAAATAAAGAATAATATACAGGGATTCAAGAGTAGACTAGAGGATCCCAAGAATCAAGTCAATGATTTGAAAAATGAGGAAGTAAAAAACACCCAACTAGAAGAACAAAAAGAAAAAAGAATCCAAAATATGAGGATAGTGTAAGGAGCTTATGGGACAATGTCAAGTGTACCAACATCTGAATTATGGGGGTGCCAGAAGAAGAGAGAGCAAAATATTGAAAACCTATTTGAAGAAATAATGTCAGAAAACTCCCCCTATCTGATGAAAGAAAGAGTCTCACAAGTCCAAGAAGCACAAAGAACCCCACACAAGAGGAATCCAAAGGAGACGACAGCAAGACACATCATAATTAAAATGCCAAGGACAAAAGACAAAGAGAGAATCTTAAAAGTAGCAAGAAAAAAACAGTTACGTACAAGGGAGTGCCCATATGAATATCATCTGATTTCTCAACAGAAACTATGCAGGCCAGATGGGAGTGGCAAGAAATATTCAAAATGATGAATACCAAGAACCTAAAACCAAGATTACTCTACCCAGCAAAGCTATCATTTAGAATTGAAGGTCAGATAAAGAGCTTCACAGATAAGAAAAAGCTAAAGGAGTTCATCACCACCAAACCAGTATTCTATGAAATGTTGAAGGGTATTCTTTAAGAAGAGAAAGAAGAAAAATGAAAGATAAAAAAAAAGTATGAACAACAAAATAACAACAAATACTTATATATCAATAAGTGAATCTAAAAATCAAACGAATAAAAATATGAAGAACAGAATATTCTGGTGAATGGAATAGAATCAGGGGCATGGAAATAGAACAGACTGACAATTCTCAGAGGGAAGAGGGTGTATGGGGGCACAGTAAGAGAATAGAGAAAGATTTTATATACATATATACATTACCTATGGACACAGACAATAGGGTGGTGAGGGCCTGGGGTGGGGTGGGAACTGGGTGGAGGGAAGCTATGACGGAAAGAAAGAGGAGCATCTGTAATAATCTCAACAATAAAGATTTTTAAAAAAGAAAAAAATATATACTATTGGTTGTAAATTGTATATTTTTCACGCCCCATATTCATGGAACAGCTGATAGAGGACAATATGCTGAGCCCTTATTGCAACTTACGTAATTCTGAAATATAAGTATTCATATCCTCACTTTATACATCGATATGTGAAATGCTAAGACATTAAGCATGTGATAGAGTTGAAATGCCAGTGCACATGCCATGAAATAAAAAAACTCCTCCCAGAACTCAGCAAGGTCTACCTCTAAAGTCTTTGTTCCTTCTCAATGGACTGCACCCACTAGGGAACCGTCTGGATGGTCTGTCACTGGCTACTTCAGGCACGCAATCAGGACATCTTCGGTGAAAGATATATGAATCTGCATCTGAAAATAGCTGGGGTCATAGAAAAACATGGAACACTGTGGGAACTGGGGAACTGTATCTTATACTGTACTGATTGATTTCTTAAATAATTTTCCTGAGCTCACTTTGCAGTGAAGGTTATGGGAAAGTGACAGTGAAAAACCACAAAGGAGACTTTCTTAATAATAAAGGGAGTGCATGAGTTAATGATCTTCAGTGCAGATAAGATAATGGGAACTAGAGGAAAGGGAAGATAGAGGTCACAGAGGTCAAAGATGATTGCATTGAACTGAGGGGTTGATTGGCTATGGGAAAAGGAGGAAGAGGGAAGTCTGCAAGGGCTTTTTGACTTGGAAATTGGGGCAGATAGAACTTCCAAACAGGAGAAATGCAGGGGTACAGGAAGAGACCCTTTCTTTTACTCCACAGTCTGCCTTACTAAGCTGTGGATGCTAAAGTGCTAGCTTCAGACAGTTCCTGATGCCTGTCATTATTCTGCACCTTTATGAATAAAGCCCACTCCAGGCCACATTCTTGGCATGGCCTCCCTCACAACTATTTGAACCCAGAGAGTTACCCTACAGCCTCACTTTCCTTTACTTGCTCAATAATGTGAACAAGGGAAGTTGTCCAGTGACAATTGGGTTGTGTCTGTACCTGTCAACTTGAAATAGAGGTTGGCAATTATCCCAGAAATGTTTTTGAAGACAATTAGCCTAAGAAAGTAGATCCTTAAGTTTTACTTAATTGGAGTAAAATAAGATTTTAATTCACATGATTTAAACCTTTATAGCCCACTTCACAGCAGACTCCCTCCCCCATTATTCTTTAGTTTTTCTCTATATTAGAAGAGATAATGTCTTCTGTTAGGGCTTTAAAAGACGATTTTATGAGAATATCAGTCTTTGATCACTCACGTCTAGGCAAGTGTGGACAAATTGAGTCATTTTCCCAAGGTCTCAGAAGATATTTGTGGACTCCAAGGATTAGAATGGATCCTCACTTCCCTCCAAATTGACCCAAATCCCCTTTCGTTAGTATTGATACATCACATGAGATAAGCACCCAGCCTTGCTCACTCCTCATTATTCTTGAGAGTGGCAATGCCCAAAAAACAAAAACAAATGAACTCATGGACATGATAACAGTATGGTGATTACCAGAGGGAAAGGGGGTGGGAGCTGGGGTAGAAGAGGGCATGAGGGGACAAATGGTGATGGAAAGAGACTAGACTTGGGGGTTCATTTATGGTCAGTTTTAAAAAAGGTATAAAGATTACATTGGCAAACACATAATACAATATACAGATGACTTATTAGAGAATTCTACATTTGAAACCAATGTCACCCTAATAGATCCAATAAAAACCAAAAATAAAAGAGTGACAATGCCCAGGAGTTGAGAAACACTCCCGTTATTACTGGACATTGATATGACATCAAAGCTTATAGTAGGTAATGACTGAAAGGAAGGGAGAAAGAAACAAACAAAAAAAGTCCTAATAATATAGGCTCCTGTGCTTTGGGAGGATGGAAATAGTCGAAATTATTAAACTGTCAAGTTGTCAGGACAGAGACAAACTCAAGTCTGGAGCTGAATCCCTCTGAGGCCCTCGCCCAGGCAGTGGAGACTCACAAGGAAAAGTCTGGGTGTGGGGGGGGGGGGGGAGGAGGTTTTAAAATTCAAATGCTTCCCATCTGAGTGCATGTTTCTCTCATAATTCCCCGAGAGCCCAAGAGCTGGTCTGCCTATTGGAATCACAGGTGTATTTACTTATTCTGAGAGTAGTCCTGAGGGGGAAGAAGAACTGAACAAGATCGGAAGCATGTTCTGGAAGAGAAGTGAAAAGGAAGATGTCATGGCAGTGTAGAATGTTAAAAAAATAAAATAAAAATGTGTGGGTTTTTTTTTTCCCTTTTCTTTTCTTTTGGTCTACTTCTACAGAATAAGAAAAGCAGTATTTATTTATATACACATGGACTCATGACATGCAGCCCCAAAGTTATAGTCCCATATCACATGTTAAAAAATGCATTTGATCATATTAACCAATGTTAACCCAATAAATTTAATTGAAAAATGAAAATAATAAAAGAAAAGGAAAAGGAAACCTTAGAAACTAATGCCTAGCCATATCATGTGGCTTTTTAAAAGGCCATATAGCATTCTATCCTATCAAAATATATATGTAAATATATTTGCATTCATATATATGATATTGTGTATGTATAGATATATAGGCATTTATTTATATACATTAGATATTCACATACTAATGTTTTGTATAATAGAATTTTCAGGAAGAGGACAGAGCTCTAATCACCTATTTCTTCTATGACAGCCTTCCCTACTGTAGTACTTATGACTCAGAGGATTTTTTTTTTCCTCTGAGTATTGAAGTTCGAATACATGTACATCTGTAATATCATCTTGAGTTTCTGGAAAACTTTCTCCTTTTCAAAAAAATAAGAGGAAGGGAGAAGATAAGAAAGAGAAGTAATTTGACTTTCAGAGTGACCCCAAGATCTTGCCAATGTAATCTTTATACCTTTTTTAAAACTGACCATAAATGATTCTTTCTCTGACCCTTGTCATATTTGACCTCTTGTAATGATCTCTCCTCTGCTTGACAAATTACTACCAGTAAATCCAAAATGAATGAATGAATCAGTTAAATTGAAATTATTTGCCACATTTGAAGATCCCGTGACTAACAAAAACAATATATCTACACTTTATAAAAGAGAAATATGCAAATTGACCATACCTCCAACAATGCCCACCAGACAATCAGGAGTATGCAAATTAACCCAACAATGATGGAAGGTTAATTTGCATAAGCATGCAAGGAACAGCCAAGTGGGATGGGATGCCTGTTATGAGGCGGGGAAGTGGGAGCGGAGGGCGGAAGGAGCTACTGGAGCAGCGCTCCGGCTGGAGTGGAGAAGACTGCAGGCTCCGAAGACTCTGGCCAGCCAGAGTGAAGAATCCAGCCGGAGTGAAGACAGAAGATGGCTGTCAGAGTGAAGGCCTGGGTCCTGGGTGCTGGAGGGAAACTGGTGCAGCCAAGGGAAGGAACGCCTATTGCATGGATCTTTGTGCATTGGGCCTCTAGTAAACTAATATTTGCCATTACAGGTTTTTTAAACTTGATAAAGCTGTTTCAGAATGAAAATTACAACTTGTGTTTTTTCTAGAGCATGCCCACATTAACACTGCATACATGTGGTTGCATTTCTCATTTCATATGACTATCTATTCAACACATGAACCTTGACTATTGAGGCTGAAAAAAAGCATTAGTGAGTTTAAGTTTATAGGTCTGGTTTTCTATATTTCTCTTCACAGTTTTCATAAAAATAGATTTTACCAGGATAATAAGATCATCTCCCTTTTCATTCTTAGATTGTTGGCTATATGTGGTTTTTCATCTTCTGCTTATCATTCATTTATGGAAATGTAATTACCTGTCTTGTGTTATTGTTAAAATGTATTCAATAAAGTTTGCTCAAAAGAAAAGAGGATTCAGTTTCAACTACAAGGATAATTTTTCCTACTAAAATTGGCCAATTTTTTTCCACTTTGACTGAAATATAATTGACATATGTATAGGTTTAAACTGTACAACATAATAATTTAATATGTGTGTGTGTGTGTGTGTGTGTATGTGTGTGTGTATATATATATTTATATATAAAATAAAAGCTTAACATGCTAAGTGTCTGATCATTTGTTCAACCATTCGACCAGTTGCTATCATGCATACTGACCACCAGGGGGCAGACACTATGACCAGTAGGTTAGCTTGCTGCTGGGGTCCAGTTGATCGGGACTAGGCGAGATTGGCCAAACACATCCTGGATTAATCTGTGCACCAGGCCATATAAATAAATGTACCTATTTAGGGTGATAAACTAACTAAAATGACTACCATAGTAAGGTTAGTTAACAAACATATTTATCACCTTAAATAGTTACAGACTGTTTGTGTCAACTTTTAAGATCTTAGTAACTTCTAAATATACTATACAGTATTGTTAACTATGGCCA
This sequence comes from Lasiurus cinereus, assembly GCA_011751065.1. Classification (NCBI taxonomy): domain Eukaryota; kingdom Metazoa; phylum Chordata; class Mammalia; order Chiroptera; family Vespertilionidae; genus Lasiurus; species Lasiurus cinereus. The sequence goes on from JAAGEH010000124.1 coordinate 2,950,966, forward strand.
CTAGGTTGAATATGACATAATTATCCTATTTAATAAAAGAGTAATATGCAAGCTGACCATACCTCCACTACACAAGCCACGCCCACCAGCCATGCTCACCAGCCAATCAAGAGCAAGTATGCAAATTAACCCCAAGGAAGATGGCTGTGGCCACAGAGAGAACAGGAGGGAGGCTTGGGTTTTCCCAGTGATGGAGGAAGCCAAACTTTCTGCACACCCTGGCCAGCCCAGGCCTCACTTAATGCTACAAATTTTCAATTATAGAAGGTAAATAAATTTCAACAAAAATAGTGGCAGCCAGAACTGGAGGAATCAGGAGGCTAGGGTTGCCCCTGGTGATGGAGGAAGTCAAGCTTTCTGTAGCCCTGGCCTGCCTTGGGCTCTGCTTAAGGCTACAAAGTTTCAATTATAGAAGATAAGTCCCAACAGATATGGCTGAGGCCATGGACTGAGCAGGAGGTTTGGGTCCACTCCAGGCTACAAAGTTTCATTTGTAGAAGATAAATAAATCCAAGATAACAGGGCCTCTGCTTGGGTCACTGAGGGGCGTGGCCAGCATGCAAACCACCACAGGCCTCTTGCTCAGGCCACCCCATGCCCCAACAAAACCTCCACCCTGATCCGGGACACCCTTCAGGGCAAACCAGCTGGTCTCCACCCATGCACCAGACCTCTATTCTATCTAATAAAAGAATAATATGTAGATTGACCATCATTCCAACACACAAGATGGCTGCCCCCATGTGGTCAAAGATCCTGCCCTCATGTGGACACAAGATGGCCACCACAAGATGGCCTGCAAGGGAGGGAAGTTGTGGGTGATCAGGGCACCAGGAGAGGGCAGTTGGGTGGGACCAGGCTTTCAAAAGAGGGCAGTAGGGGCAATCAAACCTGCAGGGGAGGGCAGTTAGGGATTAACAGGCCGGCAAAGGAGGGAAGTTGGGGTGACCAGGCCTTCAGGGAAGGGCAACTGGGTGTAACACAGGCCTGCAAGGGAGAGCAGTTGTGGGGGAGGAGACTAGGCCTGCAGGGGAGGGCACTTAGGGGCAAATAGGCTGGCAGGGAAGCAGTTAGGCATCAATCAGGCAGGCAGGAGAGTAGTAAGGCAGTGATCAGGCTGGCAGGCAGAAGTGGTTAGAGGCAATCAGGAAGGCAGGGAGGTGAGCAGTTGGGAGCCAGCAGTCCTGGATTTTGAGAGGAATGTCTGACTGCCTGTTTAGGCCTGATCCTACTGGGATCAGGCCTAAACGGCAGTAGGACATCCCTTGAGGAGTCCCGTATTGGTGAGGGTGCAGGCTGGGCTGAGGGACACTCCCCTGCCCCTCATGCATGAATTTATTGCACCGGGCCTCTAGTCTATATATATAAAAGTCTAATATGCTAATTAGACTAGAAGTCTTCTTGATGTCCTTCCTCACAAAGCTGAGGCCAGAGGGAAGCCAGTCCAGGGATGGTGCTTGTGGGTAGGCACAGGGAAGCCACTCCAGGTTCTGGGTGCCTGAGGGTGGCCCAAGGGAAGCAGTCTGGGTCCTGGACGCCTGCTGGCAGCCAGAGATGAAAGCCCCAGTCCCGGTTGCCTGCCAGTGGCCAGAGAAGGGAAGCCCAGATTCCAGGTGCTGAGGGAAGCCAGTGCCAGCAGCTGGGGGAAGGAAGGCCTACTCTTGCATGAATTTTCATGCACGGGCCTCTATTTGGTTAATAAAATTATAGAGGATTCAATTATATAATTCTATAATAAATAATCTGTATATTATATTGTGTGTTCAGTTTGTTTGTTTGTTTTTTTCCATATATAGGTAAGATCACCTAGTATTTGCCTTTCTCTGTCTGTTTTATTTCACTTAGCATAATCTTCAAGATCCACCCATATTGGCAGGATTTCTTTCCATTTATGGCTGAATAATATTCTATTATATTTATATATTTTTATATATTATATTTTCTTTATCTATTTATCTGACAATGGACACTTAGGTTTTCATTCATTGGTTATTGTAAAATGCTACACACATATTAAGGATTTAACACAAGCCATCAAGTTGGTAAATTCCAGAGTTTGGCTGTAAATACAGATGCCTGGAGCAACAATCCATCCTGCTTTTTAGAATATGTTTGTACTGTTTTTAAAAGTTGCCTAAAGTATAGAATAAACCTGAGTGTTGTTAATTAGAAACATCAATGAACTAGTGAGTCAGAATTTTTGTTAAGAGAAACCTGATGATCTATTCAAGGAATAAGATCTTCCAGATGATTCTTAAGATTAAAGAGGTTTGGAAACACTGAGGAAATAGGGAAGAAACCAATATTGATCATCCATTCATGATCTGCATTCATTTCCAAGTAAACAAATTGTGGACAGCAAACATGTTTAAACAATGGTAGAAAGCATGTGAGATGATGGAACACACGTAGACAAGCCAGTCATGGAAAGCTAAGTGCTCAGCTAGACGTTGGAAGATCTCTGTGATATGAGCAATCAGTTCCAAGACGCACAACTGCCTCTCTAGGGACGCTCAAGGCTGTGGGCACCAGGGATATAATCGAAATAATGTTTCTAGAGATGAGAGTATAAAAAATATGTCCCAAGGTAATTTTCCAAGCTGATGACTGGGGTTGGGGGGAGGGGAGCATGTTATTTTCAGGCCAATAACCCCCACTACACAGCTGCTGTGAGCTGTGTGAATCACTGAGCACATTTCAAGGAATAGCTGTCACGTGTCACTAACCGATTCTCCCCGCAGATGGGCCCTGGGGTACTCAGAATCTATTTTGGGGAGGCCACAGGCAGTGAAAGCCTGCTGGTGTCACTGTAAGGAAATCTCACCCACCCTTGAAAATATGGGGAAATAAAACCTTAAGCCCAAGCACATTTTCCTCTTATTAGGATTCACATTCTCTATATTTCTTCTTCTCCATCCCCCCATCCTCACCCTCTCTTCTCTGTGTTCTTTTCTGAAGCAACATCAACATTTCTCTCTCTCTCCCAGGTATGTGGGTAAAGCATGCAACTTAAAGTTTTTCATATACTCACAAACAGTAAAGGAAGAGTCAGTGTACACATGGTATGTGTTTGTCAGTCCCGCGCCATAAAAGTCCTCCCAGGGACTATTATTTTTCATTTCCTCTACTTGCCAGCTGGATGCTGATACCCAGGGCTACCTCGGAGAACTGCTATTGAAGTTGGCAAAGTCTGCCTTACCTACGATCGCTGGTGAAGGCAGAATACTGGCACTCCTTTCCTCTCCCCTCAAAGATGTCTGTGTCCTGGTCCCTGAAGCCTGAGAATGTGTTACCTTCCACGGCAAAGCGACTTTACAGATGTGCTGAGATTAAGGACTTGGAGATGGAGAGATGGTCCTGGGTTATCTGAGTGAGCCCAATGCAGTCACAGTGTCCTTTCAGGAGGGACGGAGTCAGGGCAAGAAAAAGAGTTTTGACAGCAGACACAGACTTAGTGCAGGTCTGTGACCCAGCGAATGCAGACAGCGTCTGGCAACATGAAGGAGGCAGGCTCTCCCCTATAGTCCCTGGAAGGAAGACAGCCCTGTGCACCCATTGTAGACTTTTGACCTGCAGCTCTAGAAGCTAACAGATGTGTGTTGTTCTAAGGAATCACATTTGTGGTTAATTAGCAGCAATAGGAGGAATAATGCAGTCCCGTTGACCAGGACAGTCATATATTGGATCATTATGTAAGAAATGAATGTCTGTTCATCTGCAGGAATGTTAGTGCATTTTTTAGAAAGTGGGTAATGTCACTGTAAATATTAAAGTCTCTCGATATTACACTTCACAGTATCCCAAAAAGTTATGGGGTCACCCAATTGGATGTTACTCAATCTGTCTCCACCCTTTCCTACTTGAATTCTCTTTTTTCTTTTCACTTTCTTATAGTCTCAAGTTCAATTTACTTTTGAGTCCTCTCTCAATGCCTTCTGTGACTATGTCAGGCTCAGAACAATAAGTTTTGCCAAAGTCTTTAAACAGTTATGCATCTTTTTTTTTCCGGGCAAAATAAATAAAGTGGATAAATATGGTAAAACAAATGGAGCATCTCAACAAGGAATTACCAAAAAGACAATTTTAAAATGCAATTATCCACCGTGCATCTGTTCCAACTCCCTCACTACCATTTTTCTCTCTAAATTTTGACTTTTCCTTCTGGTGGCCCAATTTCATAAGGCTTTTGAATAGGTTTCATTTGGTTGGAGTTTCAGGCAAGACAACTGAAATTGTTTCTATGCTAATATCATCTTCCTAGGCTTTCTGGCTCTTCATGAATATGGCAGTAGATGGGCTCATGACAGAAGCTAGGACGCATTTCCACAGGCTTCACGATGGTTCCTCCCCACCCTTTCTTTCATGTCTTATTTTTATCTTATTTTCTGTAGATTGCTGTGCTAGCCGAGGCAGCTCGAAAACAATGTACAGCAAGGCTCTGTGTAAAAGCAGAGTTGCAAGATGTGAAGAGCCGGTGCACCTGAATCCTCTAGGGACTGTTTGGAGCTGAGCTACCTATTGCAGAACTGGCATTTGAATTTTATGAGAGTGAGAACGAAATTTTCATTAGATCGAGTCACCTAATTTGGGAGTTGTTTTCATAGATGTCCGGCTCTTACCCCTCTCCCCCTGTGGGGGGAGATGCATAGAGAATTGTTTGTGTGGTCTAACTCTGTCCCTGTAACATACAGGATAATCCAAGTAAAATGACTTGCCCAAGGTCACATATATGACAGTGGCCAATCCAAGAGTTTGGCTTGACTCTGTTCAGGCATTTCACTCACATACACAGCATTTGAATCCCTCAGACAGTCATTTTCCAATCCTTCCCTTGTCTAGTTTTGGAGTAGGCGCTAAGCTCCCACCCCCGAAGCAGCCAGGGAAATGCCTTTGAGCCTCTCTCATAGCACTCTCCGGCGCATTGATTTTCTAAGAAAGTTATGGCATTGACCTGATCTTGATGAAGAAACTGAATCCAATCCGCTAAGGAATTACAAGCCTGTCTGATCAATAATCTATTTATCTCCTTCACTTTGCCATCTTTAGACACTCCAAACTTGTTGTGGGAAATTGAAAGCATTTAAAAAAATATATTTATGCAGCCTCAGGAAAGGTGTCCAACATTTCTGAAGATTTTCAGTTGCGTTTGACAAAATACTATCCTGGTTTGGGTAATAAAGATCAGACTCTGGTCACTATCCAAGTATCTAGCATGAGCTCATTAATAGAAATATAGTGTCAGGATAACAGGGCCTTTATAATTGCAGTGTTTTCTATAATGGCAAGATTCTTTCGGGTATGTTGGGACCATTTCTGGGAGCCAGTTTTAAAGTCACCTAAATAAATGGACGTACAGTGGTACCTCGAGATACGAATTTAATTGGTTCCGTAACCTTGAGGCGTGGGAAACTATGAGACGCTCGAGTCGTGGTAAACTGGTGGGTTGTGTGCAGCCGGCCAATCCTCGAGATTACTCCTACCTCAAATGTTGCTCGTATTTCAAAGCAAAAATCGCTCGCTCGACGGTTTGTACCTCATATATCTCCTATGTTAGGGCACTCGTATCTCGAGGTACCACTGTATATCCAAAGAAAAACAACCCAAGTGATAAAGGAAGTAAAATGGCCCTAACTGATTTGGCTCAGTGGATACAGCGTCAGCCTGTGGACTCAAAGGTCCCAATTTTGATTCCGGTCAAGGGCATGTACCTTGGTTGCAGGCACATACCTTGGTTGCTGGCACATCTCCAGAAGGGAGTGTGCAGGAGGCAGCTGATTAATGTTTCTCTCTCATCAATCTTTCTAACTCTCTCTCCCTCTCCCTTCCTCTTTGTAAAAAAAAAAAAAATCAACAAAATATATTTTGAAAAAAAGAAAGTAAAATATTTTGAAATATCTCTCTATATAAAAGTCTAAGTGACTAAAGGACCAGACACTATGATGCGCACTGACCACCAAGGGACACATGCTCAATGCAGGAGCTGCCCCCAGTAGTTAGTGCACTCCCACAGCCAACCTCTCTCGGCCTGATCAGTCCTAATCACTGGTCAGGCTAAGGGATCCCACCTGTGCACAAATTCATCCACCGGGCTTCTAGTTACAAATAGTTGAAGACGTTGGATGTTCTGTGGGTATAGAAAAACCAAGAAAACTTGAAAGACAGCCTTAAACAATCAAAGGCTGGTACACAGAAAGAGAGGCTTGTTCCATATAGATCCAGATGGCAGACAGAATTCAGTCAGATGCACTAGCTGGGAGATTTTAGTTTGATGTAAAACCAGTCTTTCTTATGATTGTAACTCTCAGAAAATAAAGTTCCCTTTCCTGGAGGTAGCCATCTCTATGTGTTAGGAATAATAAATAGCCCAAGTGCGAACTGAACAGTGATCTCACAGTAGTGGGCTATGGATTTGAAAAAGGAAGCAGGAGAATTAGGGCAAAAATGATATATATTGCTTCTCTCCTATACATCCATTCTGGCACCTAATCCATAGGGCCTGTTGCTATATCGTCATTTACTCTTGCCCACTTGTTCATGCTTCCTTCTTTTTTATTCTTGATCTTTGATAGTTGGTTCTGTTTTCTTCCATACTTGTATGTGTGTGTCTATATGATCATGTGATGTGTGGTTTAAATTATTGAGTAAAATTGTCTGTTTTCCCCTTCCCAAAATTATATAAACCACTAAATTAGAGGATACAGAAATAGCTGATGATTTTTTTTTTGACAAATTATTTTCATCTCAAGAAAGTTATATATGCAAAACTGAACATCAAATGAGAATAAGAAAAAAAAATAAGCAAGTGTCCATGCTATACAGTGGTACCTCGAGATACGAGTGCCCTAACATATGAGATTTTTGAGATAGGAGCCATCGAGCAAGCGATTTTTGCTTTGAAATACGAGTAATCGCGTGTATCGGCCTGCTGCACACGATCCATCAGTTTCCCACGCCTCAAGGTTACGGAACGAATTCAACTCATATCTCGAGGTACCACTGTATTTATTTTACCACGGGGCTTCTATAGAGCCAGGTTGAAGGTCACAGAGTCAATGGCTAGGTCTTGAAATCTTATCATGATGTGACTAGCTTCATGGTACATGCACCTAAGCTTGGACCAGCCCACTTACCTGGTCTTGCTAAAGGTGAGCATAACTTACCTGTCTAGTCCTCTCCAAGGTATTTCCTATCCTTTTAAATTATACCAATAGCACAATTTGGGATATAAGCATGATAAAGAACATAACAGTTTAATCCACAGTAATTCTGTCCAGCGAGAAAAATGGTCCATGTGCCCAGCCAGTGTTGCTCAATGGGTTGGTGTCTCCTAATGAACCAAGCAGTGACTGGTTTGATTCCCTTTAATTCCAAGTCAAGGCACAGGCCCGGGTTGTGAGCTCAATCCCCAGTAGGGTGCAGGCAGGAGGCAGCTGATCAATGTTTTTCTCTCATCGATGTTTCCATCTCTCTATTCCTCTCCCTTCCTCTTTCACTAAACAATCAGTAACATTTTTTTTTTAATGGCTCATGTGTCTCTTGCAATCTGAAGGATTTCTGATTCCTAGACAAAAGATGATAAATGCTCCCTTCGCTGCCTTCCCCCTCCCTTATACTTTAAACAGAACAAGCATTCTGTGTTTGTTGAATAAATAATTGAATGGACAAACATGGGTAAATGAAAACTATAGAAGAAGCTTGCATCACATTATTTTGAAAGTGCTGCTCAAATAGAACATTTTATTTTTCTATGAGTCTACTGTCTGACTTTTCAGAAATGTGTCACCAGTTGCTTAAATATAAGTAAAAGACTGAAAACTGACTACTCATAAGTACTTAAATTACTAATGTGTGCCATGCTCTGCCTTCACTATCTTCTTATTTTGCCTTACTAAAGCCCTTTGAAATTTGTATTAAGGCCTGTGTTTCACTCATGAAAAGACCAAAGCTCAAAGAGGTAGGGCAACTGTGTAACACTAGAAACAAAATCTAGGTCAAAGTTTTCTGATTCCATGTGACTGTTTCACCCACCATAGAATCCTCTGCGAACAACACCACTGAGCAATACACATGTCCCCACATGGTTGAGCTTTTCAGAAGCTCCACTCTGAAAATAAGTTATGGAGTTGGCTCTGATGATGACAGCCTTTATGCTTCTAGAAGCTACAAGCTCAATTTCTTCAGAAGAGACACACTGTGTGCCCTGAGGAGTCAAAGAGTGGGGCTTTCAGCCCAACAATAGTCCTGGGTTCAAATCCCAGTTCCAATTTATGACCCATCAAACCTTCAAAAGACCACTTCTAGTTCTCAATCCTCAGTTTCCTCCTTTGAAATTAAGAACAATAATTTCCCCTCCATCGGGTTACTCTAAGAATTAAATCATTTACCCAGTTGCACACAAAGTAAGTATTCAAAATGGAATTGATCACAAAGCTGAGAGCTGGCAAGATAATCCACAAGTGTGTAGCGAGAACTGAAAATGTTTTTTAAAACTTGATAAAGAGCTACCACGTACTTGTAAGAGCTAAAAGGAGGAGTGTCTTGTCATGAGCTTAAAGACTATTAAAACATTTTAGCCCAGGAAGGGTACTCGAAGGCAGCTCTTCTGTCCCCTTTTAGGTAGGAAAATCACAACTTAGATATAGGAAATGATGGGCTTAATCTTTGATTGAAAACTGATGACCTCAGGGACTCCAGTTCTCTTCTACTTGCTGCCAGTTTGATGTAATTGTGGTGAGGGGAAACCCTGGGAGTCTTGTGAGATGTGAGACCCCAGAACACAGGGATATGTGACTCCATATAAGGACAAGCCCAACATAGAAAGACTTGCATTTAATGTTTTCTTTTCCAATTGTTTTTCCATCTCCATTCTCTGCATAGATGAAAAAGGCAATATTTTTCTGAGAAATCAATCTATGCCAAGAGAATCATCTGTATTATATCACTGAATTCTCAAAGCGCTCCTGTGAGGTGGGTGTTCTTTCAATTTAAAATATAAAAAGTGAGGCCCAGATAAAGTGAAGCAGTTGGCCAAGATTATACCATAAATAACGTTTGGAGCCCAAATTCTGTCTCTCTAAAATGCATGCTTTTCTTTTCCTGATTCATTATCTTCATCACACTACAGAGCCTGCTGGAATTTTCCATGGTACCTGCTTTCTTAGGCCAAATGCACTCTCTTATTTTTATTCTCTCTCTACACCCAGAGAAATGACAACTAGAGGGAGAGGGAGACAAGGAGGCTCACCCTTTTTTCCCAACAACTCCATTTCATTCTTTTTTCTGCTTTTACATCTAATAACAATAGCCATAGTGGCCTGTTCGTTAAGTGGCTGTTATACGCAGCGGCACATACGGGAGAAACTAACTCTGATCTGGAAGAAACAATTGGGAAATATATAATAGCATATTTGGAGCTGCACAGAAAAAGTGACGTTCGTAATGCTCCAGATGTCCCCAAGTTTGCTCCCTGGATATCATTGATGCTGGAAAGCTATTGCAATATATGTCCCATCTTAGGACAAAATGTTCTGCATTATGATTCTGTTGTGAAAGATAATACACCTTGTTCATGGAGCCAAATTAAACTTTATAAAAAGCAATTGTTATTATTTATTCACATACTAGATGCCTTCTGTGGTTTCTCTAGATCTATGGTCGGCAAACTGTGGCTTGTGAGCCACACGCAGCTCTTTGGCCTCTTCAGTGTGGCTCTTCCACAAAATACCACAGCCTGGGTGAGTCTATTGTCAAGAAGTGGTGTTAGAAGAAGTTTAAGTTTAAAAAATGTAGCTCTCAAAAGAAATTTCAATCGTAGTACTGTTGATATTTGGCTCTGTTGACTAATGAGTTTGCCGACCACTGCCATAGATAAAAGATTAGATGGGTCTCTAGCATGGAGAAGACAAGCCCATAGCCTTAAGCACATGGCTCAGTCTTCCCAATATTGGTCCTTATATACCTCAGTATTTCTGTTTCCCTTTGAGCCACATGCCAAGTCTTTCTCTTTTATGTTTATGTAAACACCACTGCCAGCTACCTCTCTGATTTCAGATTATGTACCATGGGAGGTGAGCACAGGAGAGATTTCAGATAGATGCTTTTTATAAAAAGTACTAGTGGCCTGGTGCATGAAATTCCTGTACAGTGGGGTGTCCCTCAGCCCAGCCTGCACCCTCTCCAATATGGGACCCCTTGGGGGATGTCTGAATGCCAGTTTAGGCCCAACCCCTGTGGTACATCCCTCTCACAACCTGGTACCACTGGCTCCTAACTGTTTGCCTGCCTGCCTGCCTGATTGCTCTCAACTGTCTTTGCCTGCCTGCCTGATTGCTCCTAACCTCTCTGTCCGCCTGCCTGCTCGCCCCCAACTGCCCCCACTGCTGGCCTGATCACCCTCAACAGCCCTCTGCCATCCTGCTCACCCCCAACTTACCTACCTGCTGACCTGATGGCCCCCAACTGACCCCCTGCCTGCCTGAATGCCCCCAACTGGCTCACCTTGCTAGCCTGAACATATCCAACTGCCCCCTCCCCTGACAGGATGCTCACCCCCATCTGTCCCCCACACTGGCCTGATCACTCCCAACTGCCCTGCCCTGCTGGCCTGATCACCTCTAACCACCTCTTCCTTGGCCCCGCCACCATGGCTTTGCTTGGAGGATGCCCAGAAGGTCTCCCAGTCTAATTAGCATATTACCCTTTTATTAGTATAGGTATTTTTGTTGATTTTAGAGAGGAAGGAAGGGGGAGATACAAATATCAATGATGAGAGAGAATCATTGGTTGTCTGCCTCTTGCAAATGCCAGTGGGGATTGAGCCCACAGCCCAGGCCTATGCCCTGACTGAGGATTAAACCATGTACTCCTGGTTCATAGATCAACGCTCAAATATTGAGCCACACCAGGTAGGCCAGATAGATGTTCTTCATCTAGGTTTTGGTTGGACTTATTATGTTTCTTACCTCATAGTTGCATATGAAACTATAAATGCATTGAATGTGTGTACTTTTCCAGGTAAAGTATCTATAGTTATTTTCTGATTTTAAAAATATTGGTTATGCCATAGACAGTTTGGCTCAGTGGATAGAGTGTCAGCCTGCGAACTGAAAGGTCCCAGATTCAATTCTGGCCAAGGTCATGGTCCACATTACAGGCACAATCCCCAGTAAGCAGCACACAGGAGGCAGCTAATTAATGATTTTCTCTCATCATTGATGTTTCTACCTCTCCTTCTCCCTTCCAATCTGAAATCAATAATCCAATCTAGTAAAAGAGTAGTATCCAAATTAACCATCATTCCACTATACCCACAAGCCACACACACAAGCCAATCAGAAGCAAGTATGCAAAATAACCCTAATCAAGATGGGTACAGCCATGGAGTGAGCAGAAGGGAGGCTTGGGTTTCCCCAGTTATGGAGGAAGCCAAGCTTTCCACACACCCTGGCAGGCCCAGGCCTCCATTTAAGGCTACAAAATTTCAATTATAGAAGATAAATAAATTCTAACAGAAATGGCTGCTACCACAGAGTGAGCAGGAGGCTTGGCTCTGTTCCACACTACAAACTTTCAATTGTATAAGATAAAGAAATCCCAGATACCAGGGACTCCACTTGGGTCACTGGGGTATGTGGCTGGCCTGCAAACCACCACAGGCCCCTCACCCAGGCCACCCCATGCCCCAAGGAAAATTCCACCCTGATTAGGAACATCCTTCAGGGCAAACCAGCTGGCCCCTACCCATTCACCAGGCCTCTATCCTATTTAGTAATGGAGTAATATGCAGATTGACCATCACTCCAACACACAAGATGGCTAGCCCCATGTGGTCAAAGGTCCTGCCCTCATGTGAACACAAGATGGCCACCACAAGATGGCCAGCAGGAGGATAGTTGTGGGTGATCAGGCCAGCAGGGGAGGGTAGTTGGGAGGGATATCACCTGCAAGGGAGAGCAGTTGGGGGGACCAGGCCTGCAGGTCAAGATAATCAGGCTGGCAGGCAGAAGCAGTTAGGGGCAATCAGGAAGTCAGGCAGGCGAGCAGTTGGGAGCCAGCAATTCTGGATTGTGAGAGGGATGTCCAACTGCCTGTTTAGGCCCGATCCTGATGGGGTCCCAGATTGGATAAGGTGCAGGGTGGGCTGAGGGACACCCCCTGCCTGTGCACAAATTTCATGCACTGGGCCTGTAGTGATTATATTAAAAAAAATATTGGTTACCACCAAAATATTAAGAAATTACTACAGGATTTACCAGTTACTAACACGTTGATCAGGATTGGTGGTGACTCCCTGAGAACCTGCAGCTTTGCTCACCCCGATTTTATTATAAAGCATTTGTGTTAGTTTCCTAAGGATGCCACAACAAATACAAAAACTCCATAGCTTTAAACAAATGGATTTATTCTCTCACAGTTCTGGAGGCCAAAGTCTGAACTGGAGGTTTCAACAGGGATGGTTTCTCTGGAAGCTGAGAGGGAGAATCCATCCCATGCCTTGTTACCAGCTTCTGGTGGCCACCCACAAGCCTTGCATTCCTTGGCTTAGGGACATATCACTCTAACCTCTGCCTCCATCCCACATGGCTTTCTCCTTTGCCTGCAGCTCCATGTTTCAAATTACTTTCTGTCTTTCTGTTATATGTGTACTTACTTGTCCCTGAATTATAGGCAAGCATAACATCATCCCAAGATTCTTATCTTAATTACATCTGTAAAGACTCTTTTTCACATAAGGCTCCATTCACATCCTTTTATTGGAGGTGAAGGGTAGGCACAGTTCAAGTCACTCTATCAGAAAATATGCAGAGAAGATAAAATTCTACGGGGTATAGTTTTGGAAAAATGATAATGGGTGTTTATCAGATAATGATTTATTGATTAAAATAGTATTTTAATTGCTTGGAAACAGATTCTTCCATTCTCTTAGGAACAAGTTTTATAATGTTGTGCAATTATAAGTATGTTTTTTCTTGATATTAACATTTCTTCTCCTTTAATTTCTTGATATTTTTATTTTATCTTATTATATTTTTCTCTACAGACCTCTATATGGTTCTTCAACATTACATTTCCAGTAGAAAAGATTATACCTGTTCTTGAAGGTGTTCATGAATTGTGGAATCAGACTATTAACATGTACAATACTTATAACATTAAGTTGGATAACTATGCTCCAAAGTTTCCTAATTCACCCAAAACAATTGCTTGACATCAAAGACACTATAATCAACTTCCAATTGATATTTCAAGTCTTTTGCTTCAGTCTTCCCTATCACAAGCTCCAGTTAAATGGCATGATTTGAAATACTCTAATTAAGCCTGACATATTCCAAAACCTGTACCTTCTCACAAAATGTTTCTTTTCAGTGTGATTAACCTCATCAAATTCTATTCCATTTTTAAATCATTTTTTTAATTGCAGAGATATTATTGGTTTCCTATTTAACAGACATTCCCTTATTTTCACACGTCTAAAGTAACCCAAGTTGTGGTTCAGTAAATGCTATTTTCATTTTTTCCATGGAAATTGAATCATGATGCATTGAAACCAATGTCTAACCCATTACCCTTGATAGTTATTGGTTTAGATATGGTTTTATGATTGGTTCTGGCTTAGAAGACCATAGGAAAGGTCTGTTGAAGAAGCTTTTGGAAAATATTTTTTTCTCTTAAAATAAACACATGAAAAGGACAAGCTCTTCTCTGCCTTTGTACGTGATTAATGGGTACAGCCATTGGAAAAACTTCAAACAGCATGCATATATCAGGGAAAATTTTTAAAGTGATGAGTTTACATGCTACACATGGCAACTAGAAAGGTTAAAAATCAGAGTCCTTGATAAATTCACTTAGCCATTAAATTAACTAACAAGAACAATCTTTAATGCTTTTCAAGTGGGAAAAAAAAGTTCCAATTAAGTTACTGTGACATAGGTATTTAGTTATTTAAATTTGATACCATATCCTTCTACATATGACATAATCATATACTAGAGGCCCAGTGCATAAAATTCATGCATGGAGGGCATGGGGAGTGTCCCTCAGGCCAGCCTGCACCCTCTAAAATATGGGACCCCTTGAGGGATGTCCAACTGCCCGTTTAGGCCTGATCCCAGTCTCACAATACAGGACTGCTGGCTCCCAACTGCTAGCCTGCCTGCCTTGCTGATTGCCCCTAACTGCTTCTGCCTGCCAACCTGACCACTCCCCTGCTAGCTTGATTGATACCTAACTGCTTCCCTGTCAGCCTATTTGCCCCTAACTGGCCTTCCCTGCAGGCCTGGTCACCTCTAACTGCCCTCCCCTACAGGCTTGATCACCCTCAACTGCCCTCCTTTGCAGGCCTAGCCCCTCCCAACTGCCCTCCCCTGCTGGCCATCTTGTGGTGGTCATCTTGTGTTCACATGAGGACAGGATCTTTTGACTACAGGGGACAGTCATCCTGTGTGTTAGAATGATGGTCCATCTGCATATTACTTTTTTATTAGATAGGATAGAGGCCTGGTGCACGGGTGGGGGCCAGCTGGTTTGCCCTGAAGGGTGTCCTGGATCAGTGTGGGTGTTCCCTTGGGGCATGAAGTGGCCTGGGCAAGGGGCCTGTGGTGGTTTGCAGGCCAGCCACTCCCCCCACCACCTGTGACCCATGAGGAAGCCCTGATACCTGGGATTTATTTATCTTCTACAATTGAAACTTTGTAGCCTAGAACAGAGCCAAGCCTTCTGCTCACACAGCCATTGAAACTTTGTTGTCTTAAGTGGAGGCCTGGGCCAGCCAGGGTCTGAGGAAAGCTTGGCTTGCTCCATTGCCAGAGATAACCCAAGCCTCCCTCCTACTCTCTCTGTGGCCATAGCCATCTTGGTTGGGTTAATCTGCATACTCACTCTGATTGGCTGGTGGGAGTGGCTGGTTGTTGTAGTGGAGGTACAGTCAATTTGAATATTATTCTTTTATTAGATAAGACTAATAGCCTGGATCAGGGCTCCCTCTTCAATTTGGGACCCCTGGAGGGATGTCTAACTTCCCAGCCCTGATCCTGGATTGAGCCTAAATGGGCAGTCAGACATCCCTCTCACAATACAGGACTGCTGTCTTCCAACTGCTTGCCTTCCTGATTGCCCCCAACCGCTTATGCCCGCCAGCTGATCACCCCCTAACTACTCCCCTGCCAACCTGATTAATGCTTCACTATTCCCCTGCCAGTCTGTTTGCCCTTAACTGCCCTCCCCTGCAGGCTTGGTCATCCCTAACTGCCCTCACCTGCAGGTCTGGTCCCCCCCAACTCCTCTCCCCTGCAGGCCTGGGTTCCCCCACTCCAACTTTTCTTCCCTGCAGGCCCAGTCGCCCCCAATTTCCCTCCTCTACTGGCATGGTCACTCCAAATTGACCTCTCCTGCAGTCTCGATCACCTTCAACTCCCATCCCTTGCAGGCCTGGTCCCTCCCAACTGCCCTTCCCTGCTGGCCTGATCACCCACAACTGCCCTCCTTTGTAGGCCTGGTCTCTCCCAACTGCCCTCCCCTGCTGACCATCTTGTGGTAGCCACCTTGTGTCCACATGGGGGCAGCCATCTTTAACCAAATGGGGCAGCCTTCTTGTGTGTTGGAGTGATGATCAATTTGCATATTACTCTTTTATTAGATAGGAGGACACACACACACACACACACACACACACACACACACACACACACTAGTAACCTTCTGCATGAATCCGTGCACCAGTAGCTCTCTGTGCGGGCCTGGTTACTCCACATTTGCTGGCCAGAGGCTCTCCACGGCCCAGAGGCCTATCCAATCTGTACCCAGGTGTGTAATTCCTGCCTCTTTGCTGCAATGAATCAAGCATTCTGCCAGGCCGCTAACGCTGCCTGTTCTCATCAGCCAACCTCCCCAGCCCCTGTGTCTGTAGGACTCTCTCAGGGCTGAGAGGACTGGGCACGACCATCTTATGGCTATGGGCACTCCCATCTTTGTGATGGAGTGATGGTTAATTTTATTAGATAGGATATATATATATATATACACATATATATATACATATATATATACATATATATGTATATTTATCCTATAGATTGATATAATTATCAAAGTCTAGTTATAATTTAGAAATTCAACCCAAATTGAGAAATTAGACTCTATCCTTCTATGTCTGCACAGTCCCCAGAGAGTCCTATACACAAGTCTGTTCTTTATCAAAGCATTTTTGTTCAGTTCCAAATCTACCCTTTTCACCCCTGGCTTTCTGATGCTGGAGCTGGGACCTGTAAACATTCCTCTGTCTGCTAGTCTGTATTCTTTAGTCATCTTAGTAGTTAACCTCTACTTAATGGTTAAACAAATATTTATATTAAAAGTTCCCTTTCCAAATGACATTTATACTTTTGTCTCCTGACTGAACCCTCATTAACACACTGTGTTAGAAATGACTTGCGCCTACCTCCTGTTCCTCTGTTTGATGCACAGTGGATTGCCCTTTCATTCAAGTAACACAGGAGAAATTCTTACCTGTAAGCACTGTGCTGGGTGTTGGTGACTAGCTGATGAGCAAGCAGACATAGTCCTTGCCCTGTGAGTCAATAGTTAAATTACTCTCCTACTCTATTAATATTTGAGTGTCTGTTGGGTATTAGGCACTGTTCTAGGTGCTGGAGATTCAATGATTTAAAAAAAAAAAGTCCAAGTGCATCTGTCTAGTGAAATATATAATGGGCAACTAAATATATGCTTTAAAATAATAAAAATATTAAAATAGAAAAAAGCTGAAACCGATTTGACTCAATGGATAGAGAGTCGACCCTCAGGTTCGATTCTGATCAAGGGCATGTACCTTGGTTGCAGGCGCATCCCCAGTAGGGGGCGTGTAGGAGGCAGCTGATTGATGTCTCTCATTGATGTTTCTAACTCTCTATCCTTTTCCCTTCCTCTCTCTTAAAAATCAATAAAATATATTTAAAAAATTAAAAATAATAAAAATAAAATAGAAAAACGTTGTGAAATGAAAGGAGTGATCTGGATTCTGTAACAGACAACATCATGGGGAATGTAGATGAGGGGAAAAAACCTCTGTTATAGACTAAATTGTGTCCCCAAAATTTATATGTTGAAGCCCTGACCCCAAATGTGACTGTATAAGTTAAATGAGGTGACGAGGGTGGGTTCTAGTCCATTATAACTAGTGTCCTTACAAGAAGAGGAAGAAATATCAGGGATGTGCACACACAGAGAAAAGGCTATCTGAGGACATTAGAGGCGTAAACCATCTGCAAACTAAGGAAAAATCCTGTGGAAAAACCAACCCTGTCAGCATTTAATCTTGAATTCCTGTACCATGAAAATGTAAGACAATAAATTTCTATTGTTGAAAAAAGCCAGTCTGTGTATTTTATTATGGCAGTCCTAGTTGCCTAATACAACCTTTTTGAAGATGAGAAAAGACATTTATGAAGAAGAAATGTTGAAGCTGAGATTTGAAGAATGAGTAGACTTGAGTAAAGAACATTCTACATAAAACAAAGATGGTGTAAAAAGGGAAGACATTTTCCATTTCCTAGGACTTAAAGTATACACAGAGCAAATGAGAATGGGGGATGGTGTCATGAGGTGGGTTTGAAACTTAGTGGGCAGGTTCCAAATCAAGCAGGGCATAGCAGGCCAAGGTGAAAGGTGAGAGTTTATTGTAAATGCAGTGGAAAACCACTGAACATTTCTAAAAGAGGATCATCATGACCTGACAGATACATTATTTTAAAAATATCTCTGGTTATTTTTGTGGTGAATGAATTGAAAAAGGTAAGAATTGAAGAAGAGAAATCAGCGTGGCCAGAGTGGCTCAGTGGTTGAGCACTAGCCTGCAGCCTGAAGGGTCCCAGATCTGATTATGGGTCAAGGCACCTGCCCAGGTTGCAGGTTTAATCCCCAGTGTGGAGGGTGCAGGAGACAGCCAATCAATGAGTATCTCTCCATTTTTGTTTCTATCTCTCTCTTTCTCCCTTCCTCTCTGAAATCAATAAAGATATATTTAAAAAGACAAAGAGAAAGAGAAATCAGCTACAAGGTGACTGGTGTAGCCTTGCAGAGAGTAGTATGAGCGGAGGGCAGTATTTAATATGAGTTCTAGAATAAATGCAGATTCATTCTAAGGAAATGCACTTAAGCGTAATTCTGTAGTACAGGCTGAATATACAACAACTTTGAGGATGGGAAACAGGATGGAGACTGGCATCACAGAGAGGTCGTCAGGGCGACTGAGAGGGCAGCCAGTTCCCACACTGTGGAGAGAAGTCAGCCCCTACATCTCAGGGAGATGCAAGCAGGCTTGGCTTTCTGCTCTTCCTCTGTAATCACTGGGTTCCCTACAGGAGAGACACTGCTTAATACAGCTACCTTCCCCTTATTCAAGACTGTGGTTCTGATTAAACAGCCTCCTGGCAGGAGGGAGTCCTTTCTGGGAAGGGCAGTGAGAGATTTGCCATTTCCCAGAAAAACCTGGCAGTCATTAGACTCTGCTAATAGTAGTGATGAGTTAATTGTCCTCCCTAGCAAGCCTTCCTCCAAGAGGCAGAAATAAACACTGGCAGGAGGTTGCATGAAAATAGCCAGGTGCTCTGCTCCAGCCCTCTCAGGTCAGAAAAAAAAACAACAAAAAAACAAAAACACGCAATTTACTGTTCTTGCTCAGGATGAAAGTGCTGGTCCAGTCAGCAAATTCAAGATGGAGAGGGGAACAATTTAAGAGCAAATGAAAAGCCATGGTTTTCTCTCCACATGGTACATGTGCACCTTGGCTAAAACCACTCCTGCCCTGTCATTGAAGCATCAGGCTCCCCCCTCCTTCATGCTCCTGGTAACTGGCATCTAAAGCAGAGAGCAGCAGCCCTGGGTCCAGCTCAGTTCTTCTATCCCTCTGTGTTGAACCTGGCCTCTATTGCCCCCTTTTGGTGAACACATACTCTAGAGCAGTGGTTCTCAACCTTTCTAACATTATTTTCGTTGCTACTTCATAACTGTAATTTTGCAGCGGTTCTCAATCTGTGAGTGGCATTGAAAACCACTAGCAGGGTCACTTAAGACCACCGGAATACACATATATTTACATTATGATTCATTCACAGTAGCAAAATTACAGTTATGAAGTAGCAACGAAAATAATTTTATGGTTGGGGGTGACCACAACATGAGGGAATGTATTAAAGGGTCGCAGCATTAGAAAGGCTGAGAACCACTGATCTAGATTCTCTATTCCGGCCTTAAACCCTTAACACTTTACCTCAAGGCTCTGCAGGGCCTGCCAAAGGTCCCTCCATGGAAAACAAGACCACATTATTCATTACTTATATTCAGTTCGTTTTTATGTCTCAACAACCAGACAAATGCTATTTACTCTCTGATTATCTGGGTTTAAGGGACTCCTTAATTCAGAGGGATCAAACTTGTTCAGAGAATGATAAAATGTTAGAGTTGGGAGTTTCCTTAAAGTTTACCTAGTCCAAAAATTTCAAACATGTAACTTGCAGGTATATAATCTTTGTCATTTTCTGTTCCTGTGGAAGGGATCTACAATTAATCATGCTATCCTTTCCCTGGTCCCAGACATGGTCTCAGTCCTTTTGTTTTCATCATTAATCTTTTGGATTAGATCAGAGATGAAACCTACATACTGTTTAGTCCCTGCCTTAATTTTATAGATAAGAATCAGAGATCAGGAGCAGAGATACGAATTGCATAAGAAAGGACTCCTAGGATAGAGCTCTCTTCATTGAAAATCACTGTGTCCTTTAGAAGAAAAAAAAAAAGAAAGAAAAGAATCCTGTGTGTTTTTTTGTTTTGTTTTGTTTTTTTGTTTTTTGGGGGGAGATGAGTGAAGAAAGGGAAGGGATTAAAATGTACAAATTGCCAGTTATGAAAACTGTAGTGGGGACATAAAATACAGCATCAGGAATTGAGACAATAATAATGTAATAGCTATGTATGGTGTCAGGTGGATAC
Source organism: Lasiurus cinereus (assembly GCA_011751065.1). NCBI lineage: Eukaryota > Metazoa > Chordata > Mammalia > Chiroptera > Vespertilionidae > Lasiurus > Lasiurus cinereus. The sequence goes on from JAAGEH010000124.1 coordinate 2,970,952, forward strand.
CAGAGTTTCCAGGGTGATCACTTTGTAAGTTATAATAAGGTCTAAACACTATACTGTACACCTGAAGCTAACATAAGTATTCTATGTCACCTGTAATTGAAAAAATAAAAAATAAATAAAAAGAATAATAATGATTCTTTTCAGATTTTGTTTAATGTCCTAGATTCTAAGGCAATATAGATATGGTAGTGTTATAGATGGAATATGCTCCAATTCCTATGTTCAGGCTTTCACTCTCACTGTGACTATATTTGAAGATAGGGCCTAGAGAGAGGCAGTAATGGTTACCTGACATCACAAATCCTAACCCAACAGGACCAGTATCCTTATAAGAAGAGAAAGAGACACCAGGCATGCAGGGACACAGAAAATGTCAGGTGAGGACACAAGCAGAAGGAGGTCATCTTCAAGACAGAGCAAGAGCTTTTACCAGAAATCACCCCTGCCAGCACCTTGATCTCGGACTTAGAGCCTCCAGAACTGTGAGAAAAGAGTATCGAGTGCATAAACCACTTAATCTGTGGCATATTATTAAACAATCTGAGCTATCTAATCCAGGTGGTCATTACTTAACCCTCACATATGCTTTAGCTCACATAGTTCAGGGCACCCTGTGTGTCTGAATCCTCAAATGGGAAAATGTTTTTCTAGATTTCCCCTAATAGAGTAACTTCTAGATCAAAAGACTATGCAGTGTTCACTGATAGCATTTATACTTGTTCAGAAGGAAACTATTGGTAGATATCAACTCTTGGGAGCAGAGAGAAACCCGGACATTAATGTGTTCAACCCTCTTAGCTTTTAGATGAAACCTCGGATACTTATCCGAAGTTACATAATCATCAGTGGTTGAACAAAGGCTACTTAACTCAGCTGTCCGATTTAGTACAGAAAAACAAACAATCAAACAAAAACCAAACAAAGAAAACCTACATTTCTCATGCTGTCTTTCCCAGAGATAGCAAATCAAACAGATGGATTTGTCACTATCTCAAATATTTAAGAACATCATCTCAAACCCCCACTAATATGTTGTGAGAAAGGTATGGTTCTCTTTTGCCAATGAGTTTGTACAATTTGCCAAATATGATCACGATAGTGCTCATTTATCTGACATTTAAATGCAGCCTCCTTTCCTTCCTCAAAGCAAGCAGAGCACAGGGAAGACTCATCAGCCTCTTTACTGTTAGGCAGGACCATTCCATTAAATTTGAACAGTGAAGAGTGCACAGAAGAGACATGCCTAGACTGAGGCAGTGAAAACCCATGTGGGGCCTTTGAGCTCTCTTGTGCTTTTTTAAAAAATACATTTTTAAATTGTTTTCATAGATGAAGGGAATGAGAAAGAGATAGGAACATCAATGTGAGAGAGAATGTTCCTCCTGCATCCCCCCTACTGAGGATAGAACTTGCAACCCAAGCATGTGCCCTGACCAGGAGCCATGACCTCCTGGTCCACACTCAACTACTGAGACACACCAGCTGGGGTTCTCTTATGCTTTTAATGAGTGATTGTGGAAATTTCTTGTTGCTCTGATGAAACCACAAGACATGTTCTGCTGGAATCAACAGTCACTTCTTATCAGGGAGCTGTCCTGGAGAGATGTTGAACCCACTACTACTTGTTGAACAACTGATCTATAGGGTTTGCTTATTACCACAGCATAGCTATTCTATGCCTACTATTCTATATAATAAAGAAGTAACATGCAAATTGCCCATCACGCCCTCACACAAGATGGCCAATCCCATGTGGTCACAAGATGGCCAACACAAGATGGCTGCAAGGGGAGGGCAGTTGTGGGTGATCAGGTCAGCAGGGGAGGGCAGTTAGGGGTAACCAGGCCAACAGGTGAGGGTATTTGGGGCCAATCTGGCTGGCAGAGGAGGAGGAGGTTGGCAGTAATCGGGCTGGCAGGGAAGAGCCATTGGGGGCAATCAGGCTGGCAGGAGAGCAGTTAGGCATTGATCAGGTTGACAGGGGAGTGGTTAGGGAGTGATCAGGCTGGCAGGCAGAAATGATTAGGGGCAATCAGGCAGGCAGGCAGGCAGGCAAGCATTTGGGAGCCAGCAGTCCCAGATTGTGAGAAGGATGTCTGACTTCTGATTTAGGCCTGATCCCACAGTCAGACATTCCCCAAGGGATCCCAGATTGGAGAGTGTGCAGGTTGGGCGGAGGGACACTGCCCTAGTGCATATATTTCATGCACCGGGCCTCTAGTCCTATACAATAAAACCATAATATGCCAATTGACCAAACAACAGAATGATTGGTCACTATGACGTGCACTAACCACCAGGGGGCAGATGCTCAACATAAGAGCACTCCCACAGGGGGAGGGTTGTTCAGCCAGAAGCCGGGCTCACAGCTGGCAAGCACGGGGTGGCAGAAGACTCTCTCGCCTCTGCAGCAGTGCTAAGGTCTCCTTGAGCCTCTAGTATATGAGTTTTAAAACAAACTGTAGTTATTTTCTTTATGTTGTATTAAAATCACACCTTAAGGATTCTGTCAATTAGATGACTTCAAAATAATCTCTAAGTCTCATTTTCTTCAAATGCAAAAGAGATACAGTGCCACCTACTTAAGACAGTTTTTGCAAGAATTAAGGAAATATAGTTGAAATAGCTTAAACATGGTAGATGCTCAAATTTTAGTTTGCTATTTCCCCAGCTTCATTTTCCTGTTTAAGAGAAAGCTCTCTTCCCTTTGATACATTGCTCTCTCATCAGGGGTCAATATTTCAGGGGTCACAGGATCAAATGCACACAGGGACCAGATAGTTATAATAAATCGATCATTTAAACAGGGTGTGGTGAGCTAGAGAAGCCTAATGCTTTTAGAAGCAGCAACTACTGCTCACTTGTGGCTGATGGAGGCCAGCTAGGGTATCATGGCCATGCAAGGGAGACACCAGCAATCCTGAATATCTTATGAGATGTTTTATTTCCATTTAGGAAAATACTGATCTCTTTCTTTAAAGTTGGAAGGCTGCAACAGAGTCCAATCAAATATACATATCTGTGGGCTAAGGAGCCACTGGTTTGTAACCTCTGGATTTGATTTCTAATGTTAACCCTCCCAATCTAAACGAATGCTGGGCTTCCCAACTCCACAGTGAGTCCCTGCAGAAAAGGGACTTTGTCCTTTCATTTCTGTTTCCCTGCAGCCCCCATAGTTCGGGAACAAACCTCAAAGCAAGCAGAAAAAAAGGCTGAGTTCAGTTAAATTAGTAATGCCCTGTGAATGGTAGACTTTAGGAAGTGAGAGCTTTGATTTAAGCAATTTAAAAGTAATCTTCTCCAAATCAAGGAAGCTGTCTCTGGTTGCCCATCCCAACAAAAAGGCTAAGAATGACCCTTAGTGCAGTCTCAGTGTAACTGGGCCCCACTTCTTCCTACTTTCTGATGATAGAGGGCAGATGAGTGGCCTGCCTCACACAGAAAAGCTAAGGAGCTTTGGAGGGCTAGCCCAATGCTCTCCACTGAAAAGACCCAGTTCCCTGAGGGCAGGTAAGAGAATCCCCAAAGAAAGTGTAGGGGCTGGCAGGCATATCATCATGCACTCTAAAATGTCTGTTGCTTAAATTCTCTTTCAGACACAATTATCTTGAAAGGTAATATAACTTTAAAAGGGGTTGCCGAGTTTGAATGCAGGGGGCCTAATCATCATCATCAACATCATCATCATCATCTTAAGCAGCTTCCATTTATTAAATACAAACATGTGCCAAGCATAGTGATAAGTGCTTTCTCTACATTATCTTAGATTTAACCCATAATGCCTTCTGAGGTCAGCAATGATACTAATCCATTTTAAGATGAGGAAACTGAGGCTCAGATAGGTTAAAAAAAAAACTTGTAAGTAACGGGAGTAGACATGTTAACTCTACCCAGTTCTGAAAGCCATCACTTAAGTAAAAGAGGGCTTCTATAAAGGTGGACCTATAACCCCACCCTCTCCTAGGAGTCTAATGAGTGACATCAATGATGAAAACCATTTATTTCACATTGAGATTCCCAAACAACTCTTACTGATAATCCTAATGTAGATATAATACTTCCCTTTCTAAAGTTCTTGAATTCCTTGTAGGATTAGTAATATTATATTTTATCCCTTTTTTAAATGGGCAGTTAGGAATAGGGCAGTTAAATAATTTATCTATTAATTATTTAGATATTCAATTCAAATTAATTGATTCATTTGAATACTACAAAAATTAAAACCTAGTATCCTAATCTGTTGAATATTAGCTAGATGGTTTGAAACACATTAATTACTATAACCATGACTATAATCTTATAGAAAAATGGACATAATAGTACCTCCTATATCATAAGATTGCTTTGTTGATGAAATGAGACAATAAACACAAAAACCACTTATTAATAGAGACTATTGCCAATAAGCACATGGTAGGTACCCAATAAATGCTAGCTATTATTACTTTTATTATTACTGATGTCTTTATTACCTAGTATAATTTTTAGTATCTATTCCTGAATGCTAGCAACTCTAAATTGTTAATATGTATTTATATCAGAGATGATCAGTTATGAGGTCAGGGAGAGAAAAAAGATTATACAGATTCTTTAGGGTATACTGTAAACATTACATGTTAAGTTTAAGAAAATATTGTGAAAGGTTTTGTGAAATGCTCATCCATGATGGTTATCTCTGCTTTTACTGTCTTGTAGTTACCTTAAAAAATGTAGAAAACTGATAATAATACAAACATCTTGTATTTATAGAAATGCAGACTGTATCCAGGAGTGCAGTGGATTTGTATCATCCTCTGGATAATGAATAGCCTTTTGCATATTTGAAATTCACAGATTTATTTGTAAATTTATTTCAGCATCTCTTATCGGACCATAATGTGTGAAACTTTTGAGTTTTCCTTTGAACCATTTGTAACATGTTACTGGTTCCCTTATTAATGAGATAAAAAAAAAAAGTGTTCACTTTGAAGATGTAGCATAATTTTACCCTTTAAAAATATACATATCTTTTAACAAGTTCAAAAACTATGAGTTCATTATTTATTGCGATATAACCTTAAGCAATCACTTAACTTACCATTGTGTAAGGCTTCCCAATAAAGTGATTAAAAATATATCTTCAGTTGACTCTTGAACAACACAGGATTGAACTGCATGTCCACTTATATTCAGACCAGAGGCACGGTACATAAAGTTCATGCACTGGGGGAGATGGGTCCCTCAGCCTGCACCCTCTCACACACTGGGATCCCACAGGGGATGTCCCACTGGTGCTTAAGCCATCAGTCAGACATCCCTAGAGCTCCAAGGAGGAAGGAGAGGCTCCAGCCACCGCTGCTGCGCTTGCCAGCCATGAGCTTGGCTTCTAGCTGACAGGTGCTCCCCTTGTGGGAGTGCACTGACCACCAGGGGGTAGCTCCTGCATTGAGTGTCTGCCCCCTGGTGGTCAGTGTTCATCATAATGACAAGTTGTTCTGCTGTTTGGTCTATTTGCATATTAGCTTTTTATTATATAGGACTGGAGGCTTGGTGCGCAAAATTCCTGCATGGGGGTGTGTCCCTCAGCCCAGCCTGCACCCTCTCCAATCTGGGACCCCTTGAGGGTTGTCCAACTGCCTGTTTAGGCCCGATCCCGATAGGCCTAATTGTGATAGGATCTGGCCTAAACAGGCAGCTAACCAGCTAAATAACTGCTCACTTGCCTGCCTGCCTGATTGCCCCTAACTGCTTTTGCCTGCCAACCTGATCAGTCCCTAACCATTCTTCTGCCAGCCTAATTGACACCTAACTGATACCCTGCTGACTCGATTGCCCCTAATTGTCCTCCCCTGCAGGCCTGGTTGCCCCTAACTACCCTCTCTTGACAGCCTGGTCACCCCTAACTGCCCTTTTCTGCTGGCCCAGTTAACCCTAATTGCCCTCCCCTGCTGGCCTGGTTCCCCCCAACTGCTCTCCCTTGTAGGCCTGGTCCCTCCCAAGCGCCCTCTCCTGCTGTCCTGATTGTCCACAACTGCCCTCCCCTGCCAGCCATCTGTGCTGGCCATCTTGTGTCTACATGAGGGCAGCCTTCTTTGACCACATGGGGGCGGCCATCTTGTGTGTTGGAGTGATGGTCAATTTGCATATTACTCTGTTAGAGATAGGATTTTTTCAATAAATACCATAAATGTATTTTCTCTTCCTTATGATTTTCTTAACATTTTTTTCTCTAGCTTACATTTTTGTAAGAATACAATATGTAATACATCTAATACAAAAAATATATGTTATGTTAACAGCAAGGTTTCTGGTCAACAGTAGGCTCTTAGTAGTTAAATTTGGGGTAAGTCAAAAGCTATGGTCAGATTTTTGACTGCCTGGGGATTGGCACCCCTAATCCTTATGTTGTTCAAGAACAAACTATGTATCTATATCACCTTACTCTCCTCATAGGGTAATTCTAAGACTCTAATACAAAAAAAAGGGGGAATATGAAAGTGACTTGAAACTAGATTTCTATATAAATGCCATAGACTGGAATGTTCTATTTGGACAGCGATATGGTAGAGGCAAAGACAATGCAAGTGGCTCATGGACAGAAATATAGTCAGGTTGACCCCTATCTAGTCTAGTATCCTCACTGGATCACTGTTTTCCCATAATAGGAGGAAACTGGTAGCAAAGTGCTTTTGTGTGTTTATTAGCAAGATAATAAGCTCAATAAAAGGGTCCATTAGGATGGGTATGCAAGGCAAGTGGATTTCATTTGTAAATTATCCCCGAGGGCCTCAAATGCAACCACTTCCTTGCACATAGCTCTGACCCATAGTGAGTCCCAGCTGAAGAACCGATTCCTCCCAAAGGAATGAAGAAGCTGAATTCAGAGCTCACACATGCAATTTTCTAGTTTAAAAAAAGCTCACCTTACCTTCTGTTTCCCCTTCTCTTACCAGCTTGAAGCTGCTAAATTTAGTGAAGCAACTTGCACAGAGTTGTAAACTCTTGGAGTCAGAAGAAGCTTTAAAATCATAGCACCCATCCCCTCTTGAAAGCATATAACCTTCACCTCCATCAACTGAGCCTTCATCTGAGATGATATTTACACTCGATGTATTATCTTCCTTTCCTTTATGTTTTGGGCCAGATATATCATACCACGTAACACTTTTATACTGAGCTAATGTTGGGTAGGAATTTCAGTTCCTACACCTGAAGTGGCATTATGCAGGGTCACAGTTAGACCCCGCATCACAGTCATGGAGGGAGCAAACTCATCTCAATGCATGCTCTGTATTTTAGCCTGACTTGATTTGATTTGATAGTTCTGTTTATTAAATACCAGTAACCTTTCACCAGCAGTAAAGCCATGAAAAGAGAGAAAAATAGAGACAGATGCAGAGACAGAGAAAGGAGTAGAAAAAGAGGGATGCCAGAAGAAAGGAAGAAAAGAAATACATCTGTTTCCCCTTACCCACAGGAGATACATCCCAAGACCTCAGTGGATGCCTGAGATCACAGAGTGTACTGAACCCTACATTTTTCCTATACATACATACTTATGTTAAAGTTTAATTCATTAAGTTGGCACAATAACTAATAATACAAGGTAATTATTACAATATACTATCATTAAATTTATGAAAATGTGGTTTCTCTCATTCTCTCGAAATAGCTATTGTGCTATATTCTCCCTCTAGTGATGATGCGAGATAATGAGATGAAGTGAGGTGATGCAGCATTAGGCTCCTATTGACCTTTTGCAAGGTCAGAAGGAGGATCATCTGCTTTGGGTAATCCTGCATCATGGAGCCATGAGTCTGGCAAACCCAAAATGCCAGCATCACTACTCTTGCACTTTGAGGCCCTTGTTAGGTAAATTGGGACCTATTTGAATAGAAGCATTGTGATACTTTAACAATAGATCGGATAACCTAGGTGGCTGCTAAGAGACTAACAGGCAAGTAGCAGCTACAGCATGGATACTACTGGACAAAGGAATAATTTATACTCCTGGTGGGACGGCGTGAGCTGTTGTAAGATTTCATCACGCTACTCAGCTTGGCACGTGATTTAAAAACGTAAGACTTGTTTATTTCTAGAATTTTCCAGTTAGTATTTTCAGACTGCAGTGGACAGTGAGAAACTGCAGAAAGTGAAACCAAAGTTAAGGGAGGAGCACAGTTCATCGTCTGGCCTAGGGAGCTCACTTTAGATAACCAGCTGAATAAGGACCCTGGGAAGTCACCATGCCTCTGCGGGCTATGGTTTCCCCATTGAGTTGAAAGGCCTCGCAGAAGTATGGCTCAGGAGTTCTAATCGAGGTCATAAAAGGACTGTTGCTCACAGGAATGCACTGCACAGAGCATCAAAATGCAGAGGCACTCTCTGTAACTACCATCCAGAGAGGGATATTTACTACCTCTGGGTGTGGGAAGAGACCGAAGCTTTACAGGACTCACCAAATGCTAAATGGCCCAGGGAAGCTCCTCGTAGGCCTCTTTCCTGGCCACTAATTTATCAACTCCGAATTACCCTTTACATTATATGACTATGTGAATAAAGCAAAATGCTATGTGGTGTGAAAAATCGAGCTGCATTTAGCCAGCCTTTTTACAGTGGAGCTGAAGGGCTGCTCTGTATCTATTTTGGAGAAATAGCCAAGGGCCCCGAGGGAGCATAGCAGAGGAATAGAAATAAGAAGAAGAATCTACCTCTACTTCCAATGTATTCAATTTCTCTGGAATGAAGAGATTGAGAAATTAATGTGGGACTCAAGGGTCAAAATTCATAGGGTAAGACTAAAAGTGCTAGCATCATCACCGCCACCACCATCATCATCATCCTTATTCTCATGGTCATCACAGTTCTCTTTGTCCTTCTCCTCCTCACCGTCGCCATCATCTTCCACTCTATGAAACCTCTTTTCTCTCAGCTTCCCTACTCTTCCTAATGGCATTCTCACTCCTGGAAACCACCTGGCTAACAATAAACTTAGCTCCAACCCCTCCATCTTTCAGATGCAACAATGCTGTGGATAATCTTTTCCTAACTCACCTGTTTCCCATGCTCGCCTTTCCTTCCCAGTGCCCACCTAACTTCCACATACTAAGTATTTTCTTGCACCCTAGCAGACAGGCACTGATACTGGGTCCGTTTGATGGACCAAACATTTAAAAACTTTGTCCAAGTTGCTCCATTTTAACCCAATTCTGTCTGATTCAAATGCCTTGATACACATCAATCTACTGCCCTCTGCTGTGGACTCTTTCTTAATCACACCACTCAGCAACCAATTCCTCCTTCCTCCGCTTCTCTTTTCTGTTTGAGATTCCTCAAATGTTAATGTGGGTACACACCTCCCAAGGATCTCATGAGAGTAGAGGTTCTGACTCTGTAGGTCTGGAGCGCAGCTTGAGCATCTGCATGTCAAGCCACTTCCCACATACTGCTTCTGCTGCTGCTCTTGGAAAACACTTTGAGTAGCCAAGCCTTGGACAAAGTTCACTTTGTCTGATTTCTATGAATGTTTTATTACTTTCGCTGTTTTATAGAAATCATCTGGGTTCATGTCAATGGGATATTTAATGAAATGATTAATTATCATGCATATAGGATAGTTACCGCATACTGCTTTTTCTTGTAGATATTTGAAAATCAATATAACCCCAAATATATTTATTGAACTCAGAAAAGAGTGTTCTACAAATTTTGTACATCTTCCAAAATATCCTATATAGGATTTTATATGTATTATCTATCCTCCCAGGAAACTTTTCCAAATGAATAAGATATGACATTGGATAGGTAAGTGGTTAGTGACTGGAAGGGGATGGTTTTAGAGACAGTCCTGGTGCATATCGTGGTCTCTATGATTTTTCCTCTGAAGGAAATGATGGATCTCTTACAGAGCATAAGGAGTTATTGGAAAAAACTCCCAAGACCCAGGGAAGCAGAAAGACAACGTGTTAAATGAAAAGGATGTATGATTAAAATTCTAGTGACCCGACCTGTGGTCTTAGCCACGCTTCTAATTCCCTGTATGATGAGCAGAGGATTACTTAACCTCCTGGAGCCTCCTTTTCCTAGTTTGGTAAATGATGAGTCTCCTCCAGCTCAAACCATCAGTGGGCCTCCACTGTCCCTGTCTGTGGACACAGGAAGCATAGTCAGGGGCAGAGGGCACTATGGTGGTTCATTCTCTCTCTCTCTCTCTCTCTCTCTCTCTCATTCTCAAAAGGGGTAAAAAGGGCATCCTGTGCTCTGGGCATCAAGATGGCTGCAGTTGTTACACTCTCTTTGGACCTACTCTGTCACAGTGCCTCAAACTTCAGCTGAGCGGTGAGTGAAGGGGGCTGCTCAAATGAGTTCCCTCGTGACCAGTGTACTATCCTAGGGCTATTCAAGATTGCACCTCATTTACTCAAAGCATGAACTGTTGCAAGACAAAATCTCTGCTGACACACCTGAAGTAGGTCATGTTTTCCCTGTCACTGGAGCAGCGGGTGTTGTTGGATTCCCAGGCATGACTAAGGCTGCATGAGATGAGGGGGAGTGGATCATTCCTGATACTTGATGTCTTGGGAAATTATTCCCGGCTCCCAGCAAGGCATGACTAGGACAAGAGGCTCTCAATGGAGGTCAAATGAGGGCCAATGATTTATAGTCCAAAGATTCCTAAGTGGTATAAGTAAATGCGGTCCTCAGCTGCAAATTGAGGAAGCAATCACCTCTTATTTTTTCCCAAGATCCACTTTCACTGTTTTATAGAAATAATCTGGATCACAGTGCTAGTGTACAAAGAGTATATGTTGACTAAGTGAATATATTACTTTAGCAAATATTTTTTGAGCCCTAAGCTAGGAATTTTGTATATAAATATTTTGGTTTTCAAAACTCAATGGCTAAATCATACAAACCATAATTTTATTATACTTCATATTGTGGGTTGAATAGATTCAGCCTGATAGTTCTGTCACTAGGGTCTGCTCACCTGGAGACGTAGCAGAGCTGGAACGTGTAATATAGCTCACTCATATGGCGATGGCTATCACTAGGTGATCAGTCAAGACTTACTTCTTCCTAATATGATTTCCATTTGGGTTGGACTTCTAATAGCACACAAGGCACAGATTCACTGATTCAGGAAGTGGAAGTAGCCAATCCTCTTGTCTTGGCCTTGGAAGTTCTAGACATCACTTTTGCAACATTTTACTGGGCAAAGCCCATTATAATGCCAGCCAAGTTTAAAGAGGGTATGAAATAAACTGTACCTCTTGATAAAACAAAACTAAACAAAACTGCAACAACAGCTTGAAGACATAGGAGTAGAAATGACTACATTTTAAAAAGATTGACAGTACCAAGTGTTAACAAATTAGTGGAGCAACTAAATAGAACTCTCATAGGTGCTGGTGGGAATGTAAAAGGGTAAAATCTTAGAAAAGAATTTGGCAGATTCTTAGAAATTTCAACAAAAAAGCCACATCAAATCTATGGTGACACAAAGCTGACCGGTGGTTGCTTGGAGCCAAACAGGTGAAAGGTGGGTAAATGTCAAAGAAAAGGTACAAGGGAACCTTCTGAATGAAGGAAAACATTTTATCCTTTGAGAGTGGTGGAGGTTACAAAGATGTATCCATTTATTAAAATCTTCAACCATAAACTTAAAATGGACATATTTGAATGAATGTAAAATAAGCCTCAAGGAATTTGATTTTTAAAATAAGATTCTATGTATTCTCTCTGGGTACCTGGGGTTCTTTTCAAGGTCAGTGATGGGTTTGGGGAAAAGGATTTCTCTATCCTGAATTAATCTGCACACCATCTAACTTCACCAAATTTGTTGACTCTTTCCACCATTGTTCTGATTTGTTTTTTTGCTTTATGTGATCTAATTCTTTGTATTACTCCAAAACAGTAGTGCCATAGGACTCAAGATTTTTCTTCAAGGTTTGTGTAGCAGGACTTAGATAGTGGTGAATCCATCACAGCATAACATATGACCAAATCTAATTAGAATATTGCTTTCCTGAATTTTCTTTCCCAGTTTACCACAGGAAAGATATCACTAGATAATTCTCACCCACACCACACCTGCTGGTATATTTCTATGGCAATTTCTATACTTTCTCTGATAAATGATACCCATCACCTCCACCTACTGTAATTCATGTCACTTTCCTTCTTTTTTTAATATATTTTATTGATTTATATATATATATATATATATATATATACATATATATGTATATATATATATATATTATTGATTTTTTACAGAGAGGAAGGCAGAGGGATAGAGAGTTAGGAACATCGATGAGAGAGAGACATCTATCAGCTGCCTCCTCCTGCATGCCTCCTACTGGAGATGTGCCTGCAACCAAGGTACATGCCCTTGACCAGAATCGAACCTGGGACCTTTCAGTCCGCAAGCCGATGCTCTATCCACTGAGCCAAACCAGTTTTGGCTCATGTCACTTTCTTAAGAGTTACGTATTTAAACATACCCATTGTAGTGGGTTTTTTTCCCCTCAAAACAGTAATTTTTGCAAAGAGAGGTTATGACTTATTCTTAAGTCAACTTATCTTTAAGTTCAAATGTAAGGCAGCTTGTGTCCCTCCTTCTCAAATTCTGTAGATAGGTAAGAAAGAATCCAAGCATACAAGGAAATCATCTTGCAGTAAAAAGGCAATGTGGTCCCCCTGCAATGTTAGCTATATGCATATGTTGCTAGAGAGCCAAGAAGAAATGTACACAACCTGAACAGGTGATGAGGAGGAGGCTGAGGACAGTAGAGAAAGGTTTCTAGAGGAGGCAGTATTTAAATTGAAGTCTTAAGGAATTATTCAGAAGAGCTCTACCAAAAATATTACAGAAGGCGTGGAGAATACATAGAACATCATAGGCAGGAAAAATTGCTGCAGCAAGAAAATGTTAACTATTGACCATGCATAAAACCAATATATTTATATGGGGGAAAACCCACTGAATTATAAAAAAAAAAGAGTACAGAAATAGAATGGGATTGACAAAGAGCGTACTTCAGTGTATCAGCATTTTCTTCTCTACCTGTTGGCTTTTCCTTCTAGTGGTCCTCCCGTGATAACAACAGCAACTGCTGCAATTGCAGACCTGTATCCCCATTCCAAATGACCCAAACCTATACTTTACACTGTTGGCTGTGCATTAGAATCACCTAAAAATCTTTTAAAATAAAAGCTTCTAGGTTAGTAGTTATGCTTGCACACATGCATGCACACGGAGCAATTTTAATGCACATTCACAGTGTACAACTATTGACATAGAGAAAAATACATATATGAAAAACCTTTGCAAAAATACTCACCTTCACTCACAACGGGAGGTGTGCAAATTAGAATCATTTCTTACCTATCAGATTGACAAAAAGTGTGGTAACATATTTGATTGGCCAGGCTATAGTCGAACTGATACTCTCATACATTGCAGATCACAATACAGATTGGCACAATCATTTTGGATGGGAAATGGGCAATATCTAATAAAAATGAATTTATGTTTTGACCCAGCAATCCCATGTGTAGAATTGAATCCTGATTTTTGTCCTATAGAAAAAAAAAACATATGCAAGTTTATTCATTTGTTATTTGTAATTTAAAAAATATTGGAAGTAAAAAGGCCACATGTACAGTAGTTGACTAAATTTTGGTACATCTCCAAGCACATGGCTAAAATGTGCAGCTGAAAAGAAAGAGGAAAATCTCTACAGACTGATATGAAGATATTTCCAGGATATACTGTCATTTAAAGAAAGCAAAATACAAAAAAAAATAGTCTCTATAGAAGATATCTATTGTGTCAGAAAGAAGAGGAAATAGGAAGATGCAAGTTTCTGTTCAATTATTCTCAAAGAATCAGAGGAAGGAGAATTTAAGACTAATGGGCTTGCATGAGAGTTGGATGAATAGAACATGGTGTAGCAGCACCCCTTTATGGAGAGCTTTATGTATAGTTTCACCTTTTTAAAAAAAATAATATTAACAAGAATGGGGAGATAATATAAAAAAGGATACAAACAGAAGCAAATCTCCCTTTGCTGAGTTTCAAATGAATAGCTATCCACACTGAAAGGAAAAAAACAACAACAACTATTTTTAGAATACAATAGTTCAAGATGATCAGGTGATTTTAATGATCAGGCAGTATTGTGAGCCATATTAGGAAAAAAAATTATACATGTTCCAATACTTTCCACAAAGATATGTTTACTTTTTAAAGTAAACCTCTGAATTTCTCACTGACAAGATTAGACTAGTGATCATCCCTGAGCTGTGGCCAGAGAGATGGCACATATGAACCCACTGAAGCTATTCAGATTTAGTTCAGAAGCCAAAGGTGGGTTCCAATCCCACCCAAATGCTATAGGTGCTCATGGAGTAAAAGTAATTATACACCACACCCAAATCAGTAGTGATGCTGTTTGGGTTAAGAGGTAAAAATGGAGAAATATACTCACAACTAAAAGGGGGAGCGGTGGACACATCCAGCAAGAAATTGTGCACATGGAGATGGGGCAGGGTTGGAACAAAGTCTGGTTCAGGAGGCAACACGTGCTATTTCAAATACACAACAACGAAGAATAGAATTTGGAAGAATAGTCAGCTTTGAAAGTTCTAACCTTGAGTAAGGAAGATGCCTGCTCATTAGATAGACCACAGAATAAAAACGCAGGCAGAGATTTTCAGAGATCTAGACAACTGAAATCTTCACCACTAATCTCATGGGATAGAATAGGTTGTCTGGTTGCACTGAAGAGTCCTGAGCTCCATCACAGAAATTCAGCAGGACTGGGGGGAGTCTCAGAGACCTGATAGTAAACAATCTTCTAAAGAGATACAGATGGAGGTGGTCTGATCACTATACTTTGAAGAACCCCGGCAGTAGAGGGAAAAACTATGGTAATTATATAGATGGTTTCAGGTACTGAAAAGAGAATGAGAATCCACCTGACAGAATGAACTTGATCACTGACCTGGCTAATAGTATGTATTCCAATGTTAATCCTATATAGTATTAAAAAACACATTCATTGCTGTACATAATCTATGCATTATGCCCTTTAAATTTCATGGCAAGACTAGGAAGGAACTGCAGTGCACCTTGTTGATCATTAACTCAGTAAGGGGAAGAAGTGGGGATTCTGCCTGAGGATGAAAATTGAGAGATTCACCAAGGTAATATATGGTATCTCCTTGAGAGAAAAGTATAAAGGTAACAGCAGAATTGATAGTAATTCAAGTCTAAAAAAATTGTGACTGTAGATTTTTGCAGAAATGCTAACTAGGGTCAGTCTTAGCCTCAGAGACAAGTGGAAGTAGTGATAATAGTTAGGAGTGATTTTACAGGAAAGAAAAGAAAAGAAATTACAAAAGTAGAAAGATTTTTGGATAAGCCACACAAAACGCAGGTAATGAAAGTTAAAGTAAACAAGTGGGACTACATCAAACTACAGAGTTTCTGCATAGCAATCAATAAATTAAAAAGGAAAACTACAAAATAGAATATTCACAAGTCATATATGTGACAAAGGTTTAATATGCAAAATATATAAAGAATGCATACAACTCCACAGCATAAAATCAAATAATCCAATTTAATCATGGGGGGCAAAGGAATTTTTTTCAAAGAAGACATACAAACAATCAAAGGGTATATGAAAATGTGGTTGGCATCGTGAATTATTCAGGAAATGTAAATCAAAATCACAATGAGACATAATCTCACACCTGTTATGACTGCTATTGTGTGTTTTTTTTTTAAAAAAAACACAGATCAGTGTTGGTGAGAATGTGAAGAAAAGGAAACCTTTACATACTGTTGGTGGGAATGAAAAACAGTATGTAGTTTCTTCAAAAAATTAGAAATTTAACTACTATATGACCTACCAATATATATCTGAAGGAACTGAAACTAGTATTTTGAAGAGATATCAGTACATCCATATCCATTACACTATTATTCATAGTAGCTAAGATATGAAAACCACCTAAATGTCCTTCAACAGAAGAATGGATAAAGAAAATGTGGTATCACACACACACACACACACACACACACACACACAGTAGTATATTACTCAGCCATAAAAATAAGGAGATTCTGCCATTTTGACAACATAGATGAATCTGGAGGGTATGATGCTGAGTTAAATAAGTCAGACAGAGAAAGACAAATACTATATGGTATTATATATATGTGAAATCTATATTTTTTAAAAGCTGATTTTATAGAACTAGAAAATAGAATGGTGGTCATTGGAGCCTGAGTGAGGGGGAAGTAGAGGAGGTATAGGTAAAAGGGTACAAAATTTCCATTACAAGAAGTTCTGAGGATCTAATATACAGCCTGTTGAACACAGTTAATAATATGGTATTGTATATTAGAAAGTTGATGAGAGTAGCTCTTAAGTTTTCTACACACAGAGAGAGAAAGAGTTAGCAAATAATAACTGTGAAGTGATGGATCTGTTAATTATCTTAATCTTGGGAAACATTCATGTGTGTGTGTGTGTGTGTATGCACACATATATATATATACATATATATATACATATATATGTGTGTATATATATATATATATATATCCATGCTGTTACACATTTTAAATATATATAATCCATCTTCAATATACATTTTCAAAAAGAAAGAGAAGTAATACATCTCTGAAGCAAGGGGGAGGGCACTTATAGTAATTCTCAAGCAATTAATATTATTATTAAATATGCTGAATTTTGGTTTCATCACAAGTATTTAATTATGCTGAGGATGTTTACTGATATTTCTGTTCCTCAGACTTACTGTTGATGAAATAAGAATATAATACAGTATGTGTACTTCATAGAGGAATATGGAGAATTAGGAGATGGGAAACTGACATACTTTTCAAAGAAAACAGAATTAAAGCTCAGGATAGAACTCCATCAATTTATAATCCTACTGGAGTAGAGCATTTCTATGAATTGATAATTTCACTTAAATTATATAACAGTAGTCAGAAATTAAGCATATACTAACTGAAATAAATAATAATTTACAGTAGAGTAGAGGATTTTGAGACTCAAATCAACGATTTGGAATATAAGAAAGCAAAAAACACCCAATTAAGAGAGTGAAAAGAAAAAAAGTATCCAAAAATATAAAGACAGTGTAAGGAGCCTCTGGGACAACTTCAAGTGTATCAACATCCCCATTATAAAGTTGCCAGAAGAGAAGAAAGACAGCAAGAATTGAAAACCTATATGAAGAAATAATGACAGAAAACTTCCCTTATTTGGTGAAAGAAATAAACTTACAAGTCCAGGAAGCACAGAGAGTCCCAAACAAGAGGAACCCAAAGAGGCCCACATAAAGATACAACCATATTTAAAATGTCAAGAGTTAAAAACAAAGAGAGAATTTTAAAAGCAGCACGAGAAAAGCAGTTAGTTACCTCCAAGGGAGCACCCATATCACTGTCAGCTGATTTCTCAACAGAAACTTTGCAAGCCAGAAGGGAGTAGCAAGAAATATTTAAAGTGATGCATAGCAAGGACCTACAACCAAGATTATGCCACCCAGCAAAGTTCTCATTTTAAAATTGATAATCAGATAAAGAGCTTAACCAAAGATGTTATAGGCACACTAGAGGCCTGGTGCATGACATTTTTGCACTGGGGGAGAAGGGGTCCCTCAGCCCGGTCTGCGCCCTCTTGCAGTTCAGGACCCCTTAGTGGACATTCCCCGAGGGGTCCTTAGCACTGCCGCTCTGGCTGAGCAGCACTCCCCCTATGGGAGTGCACTGACCATCAAGGGGCAGCTCCTGCATTGAAAGTCTGTCCCCTGGTGGTCAGTGCGTGTCATAGTGGCCTGTGGTTCTGCTGTTTGGTCGATTTGCATATTGGATTTTTATTATATAGGATGTTTGCCATTGATAAGTAAAAGTTATCTTTCAAATCTTGAAAAAATGTTTTGAGTGCTATATAACCAAAGGGCAGGCATTTTCATTTATTATTTATTTTTGGTATAAGAAGCCATATACAAAACCACCTATTTCAAAAATGTTCATAGGGTGCTGTTTTATTTCAAGATAAAACTGTGATCCGAAAACTGGTTAAGAGAAATGTTTTTAAAATATGTCAGCAATGCTGAAGTTAGCTCATCCCTAGTCAACCTCTTCTAAATGTATCTGTGGAGGCATCATCTATAACAAGACATGAGATCACCTAACCATTCCTTAGTGCCATTTACCCCGTATCTCTTTCAATGTATTATATGCAGTCTGGAGGGAGATGAAGTAGAGTTGTAACCCCTATTCTCAAAACAAACAAACAAACAAACAACACTTAAATGTACCCATTCCAATCTAACTCACTACCTCTTTCTCGGGAGCTTCTGAGTGTCTAGCTACATTTCCATGCTGCTGAAAAGCAGAAATCGGAATGTACAAATGTGCCCATGGACGTGACAGAGCAAACAGCTCCACCAACATTGCCACTAGCTACTAAGCACCCAAGTTCTGCCGTAGTCACTTTACATATATAATTTTATTTCATGCATAATTGGCTCTGGCTCTTGCTATTTTTCTGGTTTCCTTGGTTACCATTTAGTGACTTCTGTCTGTAGCTACCCTACTACTGATACCTAGGGAGAGTTTCTGATCCCCTAGCACTGGTGTTAACCTCACATAATTTGACCTTTGCCCTCAAAAGCATAGGAAAAGGCAGATATGTAAATTAGAAGGCTTGATGCATTTTGATAAGAGATATAAAAGGGGAAAGATGATCCAGTGTGTTACCTGAACACAGAAGCTGCAACTCCTTCTACAAGTAAAAGAAGCTTCACAGAGAAAACTTTATAAGGAATGACTCCTGTCCAAAGATTTCTTCTCCACTGATGCCCAAAATCTCACCATCATTCACTAAGCTGTGCACAACAGCTCGGCAGGGGTGTGAAGCAGGAAATCTTTAGTGGGAATTTCTTCTCTTTCCTACTTTTTTATCCCTCCACCTCCCCATCTCACCATTTAGACTTAGCAGAAACCAGTATACACCTGCTAAATGTCTAGCACCAGTCACAGTTCTATTTCTACCAAGTGTCATATCATTTTCTAAGGATGATAAAACAATCACATATCATGCTGGTTGTGATAGGGACCCCCTCTTAACCTACTGGTAAGAAAATTGGGGGTCACTGCATAATGGAGTCATTGCTTTTGCAAATTCAATTTCTCCTTTGAATATCTATTTTCACTAAGAAGCGGAAAGTTGTTTGAGAAATACAGGAGGGCTTCAGCTATACTTTTTTCTTCTGTCTCTCCAAGCACCCCCCAAACCACCACCACCACTTTTTATTTCCCAGGCAGAGGGTAATTTGTATAGTAGCTGAAATAAAAGCAGCTTAACTGATGAAATCCATGGTCAAAGCCTGTGGACATCATTGAGGAGTTAATGAAATTTCTGTGCCTGGAACAGATTATTAGGCAACAGCTGAGATTGGAAAAAGATTAAGCTACTGAATTGCTGGCAGAACCAGAGGAAGGAGTCTAAAGTCAGCATTCATCATGCCTCATAGAAGATGAACAATTCGGGAAATAGAATTGGATGATTTGTTCTGAGCTCTGAAACCATTGTGCCTTGTCCTTCCTTGACCTAAATGGTGGACATTGTTTCTCTTGCTCAAGTGCATTCTGTCACCTGCCACCCCCTACTCAAAAACCTCCCAAAGCAAAGCAGTGCTCATGCCCATAGCCCAGCATTGCAGGACCTCCAGAATTTTCCCTGTAGCCCTTTCCATAGTACATTTCATTGCTTCCCTGCATACATCATCACCTGGGGTGGATGAGGCCATTTTTGCACAGACATTCACTGTTTTACTCACTGATCTTTATTTCCACATCTTTGGGTACACTATTTCCCCATCTGGAAACAATGCCGTCCTCTCTTTATATTTAGCTACAAGATAAATAGCAAAATTGGAATTTTGCCTTAATTATAATGAAGTTGTATATGAGTGCTTGCTTAAGTGCTGTACTGTCCATGCTTGTATGAAAACACAAAAGAATCAGGAATGTTTTCTGCTCACAGGAAACTAAAGGGTGCAGGGTGTGAAGAGAGAACTTTCAGGGAAAGCACTAAAATTCAACTCTCATTAATGGCAGTAGATGCAGAGAATACAATCTGTTTGATGCATTGGTTTCCCTGCCACCTAAGCCCATTGGCCCAAACTATCTTCTGGATAAGAGTCCTTCCAAGTCACCAAAAGAGCAGTGATAGCCACAAGAGTCTCCAATTCTCCCAACTAGTGAGCAGCAATCTCACTGCTTGCTGGTCACTTGTCAGGACTCCCCGTCTCTCATTCCCTCAGGACTCTGCTCCTCCCACTAAGGCAGAGGTCAAAGTGTTAGAAGAGGTTGAGAGGGAACGGTTCATCCTCCTTCAATGCTAGCCACACTGGAATAAGGTAAATTGGCCTGCACTTGATTTTTTATTTAACTTGTTTGTGCAGTAAAATGCTTTGGATGCAGATGAACTTTCCCCGCTCAATACTGATGAATTGATTCGCCAATCTTGAAGCTGGAGCTTGCAAGGCCTTTGATAACTAGATTGAAAGGCTTTTTTTTTTGCTTCATACCTGCTTCCGTAAGCAATAAGTCAAGTAGGATGGAGAATCCTCAGCATTTCTTCTCCAGAGATGAAACAATCTGGGGTGGGGTCAGGAGGAACACGTGTTGGCCTTCTCCTCTAGCGCTGCACTCATTTTAGTGGGTGATTATAAAGGGGATGGCAACCTATTGCAGGGACAGCTCAGGGGATCACCGTGTGCTGAGCATGCTATGGATGGGGACTGTTTGTAAAAGCATATAATACCTTAATTATACATCAAGAAAACTCTTATGAGACAGGTATTGCAATGAATTAACTGGCCTAAAATGCCACACTTAAGAAATAATGGAGCTAGAATTCTAACCCAGGTTTCTTTAACCCTAATTCCATGTTCTTACCACATTACCTTTCACCTCATCAATACAGAGCTCAAGTCTATTCCTTTCCTAAAAATCGAAATCCGACAGTTGTTCACTCAGGGGTTTAAATCTGAGGACAACGTCAAAACAAAACTGACAGGATGAATGCTCAACAACCGAATCTGGCTGCTCCACCTGTGCCGGGCAAGCCTCACTGCCTAGAGAAGGGGCCTAGAGAAGGGGAGGAAGCGCCCTCTCTCCAGGTGTCTGCCACAAAAGTGGCACCCAGTGTGGGATGCGGCTGGAAGGGGCCTTTGATCACTGAACAAAGCAGTTGCTCTCACAAGAGAGGACACTGGAACCATCAGGCCAGCCCTTGGCTCCAGGATCAGGCAATAGCCTCCAGGCCTCTCCCCAGTACAAAGGCAAATGCCAGGTTTCCTCTCCAACTTGACTGCGAAGTTCCAACGTGATCACCAACTAGCTACACCTCCTGCAAAGAAAAAGGCCTCTTGCAGACTTTGCTCACACTGTTCTTCTGGCTGCCTATGCTCAGGCCTTTCCTGCTTTGTTTCCTCCATAGCTGCCTGTACACTCAAATGCACACATTATACAGCTGGAACCCCCCTGACTGTCATTCATATAAGCAATATTGCATACTGAGGAAGTTGCGTACATGGAGAATCTTCATTCCTTCTGCCATTTATCAGTACTGTTGGGTACCTGATGCACTACTATATGCAATATAAAACATGACCTTGCCCTAGCTGGTTTGGCTTAATGGTAGAGCATCGACCTTCGGACTGAAGGGTCCCAGGTTCATTCCCGGTCAAGGGCACTTGTCCAGGTTGCGGGCTCAATCCCCAGTGGGGGGCATGCAGGAGGCAACCAATCAGTGATTCTCTCTCATCATTGATGTTTCTATCTCTCTCTCCCTGTCTCTTCCTCTCTGTAATCAATAAAATATTATGTAAAAAAAAAAAGACACACGAACTTTATCTTCAAGAAGCTCATGCACTAGTGAGAGAAAAGAGACAAGTTATCATTGGCTATCATGCACTGAGGCATCGTCATAATATCACATGAGAGGTCAGTGTGGCATTGTGGGTGATCTAAAGAAGAAGAATCTGCAATGGGTGATAAAAATAGAACAGAAAGTTTAATAACACCAATATTCTTTTTAATCATCGCTGTTGAGCATTCTCCAGAAATTGGCACTAGAGTAGTGAATGAGTTAAACTACATTACAGCTCTAACGGGGTGGGGCAGACACAGAATACATAAGCAGTCAAATACATAACATAATGTCAGGTAGTAATTCAGGCTGTGAGGAAAATAAAGCAGGGTAGTGTGATTTTGAGTTGCTTAGCAGCAAGAGCAACATTGAATGATGTGGTCAGAGAAAATCACCTGAAGAATTGATATTTGAGTTAAGATTTAAATAAGAAAAAGGAGCCAGCATAAGATTGAATGTCACATGGGAAAAGTCATGAGAAAATGCCTTGGGTCAAAAATGCCTTCTGTAACAATGCCTTAAACCCTATTATTTTTTATTGACCAGGCGGGGCCGGCAGAAAAATGCCGTTTTCAGATCTCCTACTGCAGGAGGCACAGCTGACTGATATCCCCAGATACTGTCCTCATGTATCATCGTGCTTTCCATAGGCTGATTCCAGCAATGCCTGAGCACAATATGGGTGTTAAAGAAGGATGACTCTCGTGAGAGAAGGAAGTAATCCAATGGATGCCTTTGACCCAAGCTCTTCCTGTTGGCCTGGGTGAATCTGACCTGGAACTACACTGCCATCTAGGACTTCTTCTATTCCAATATTCCTTCCATCTCTCTCCCTTCACTAGTGTTAGATCTGTATCACAGTGAGAAGACTCTCTCTCCCCCCCCCCCGTAGGTCTCTCATATCTCGTATTCTTTCTAGGCTCCCTCTTCTCAGTGAGTCCAAACCACTGAGCAGGAGATACACAGTAGAGATTCTGCCTTGGGAGAATAAAACATGAAAAAGACAAGCTTTACAGACTGCAATTTCCAAAAGTTGGAGTTAGAGTGATTTGTACAAATAAATAGTAATACATATTTAGATGAAAAGAATAGAAGTACCAGGGAGGATGAATGAGTATGAGACCAAGAGCAAAGGAAGTAAAATTTAGAATCAGGCCACCCATAGTTAGGAACTAAACAGGGGTCAGGGACTAAAAATAGAGTCTTACGCTCAGAATTCATGGACAACTAGGGATGCTGCAAATTGACTTTATTAAGGTCAACTTCCCTAAATAATTGAAAGTGTCATTATGAATATGTTGCTTAAGCATATGATATTAGAATAAAATTCTGCCTAATGTTTATGTAAACTTATCTTTATTGTTGAAAGTATTACAGATGTCTCCCCTTTTTTTGTACTCTCATCTCCAACATGAAGTTCCCCTACACCCCCTTTGACCTATATTCTCTTATTTTGCAACCAGTGACCATAGTTAAAATCCTCCATCTCTTTTAGTCTTTCTTCAGTTGGCATATGAGGTTTAGGCAACTGTGACAGTTGGCTGATGCTCCATATAGGAAAAAATCTAAAAGATACCCTAGATACTCATAGGTTGAGCATTTCCCAATCTGGGCAATTATTTGAATTTAAAGGTAGAGGCTGCATGGCAATATAATCTCCAAGGTAAAAAGAAAGTCAAGATTGCATTGGCAAACTTTCTTCTTTAATATCACCTGGTAATCTGCCTTCTGGCTTTCTTCAGACCTGGCTTATTTTGGCAATGGTGGGAAGGGAAGGGCCAGGGAAAGGGAGCTGTTTTATTATGTATATCAGAAAAGTTCTATCATGTATACAAGTGGTAGTCAAAATACATGTCTTGCAGAGACTTGCCTCATAATGTCATAGTCTTAATGACATGAATAAAATGACATAATGTTCTGACAACCAGAGTAGTTTTGTCTTTTCTATATGATCTTCAAGGGACCCCAAGTACAAGAGGTTGGGGGTAGATTTTGGTACCAGTAATGTACATGATAATGGGAAAGGGGGGAAAAAAAAACTAAGGACAACAAAATCTCACCAGCAGGTGGGTAAAGTATTCTATGAAGAGCATGTTGGGAAGACACAGGTAGATAATCTAATTCAGGGCTCTATTAAAAGTAATGTACAGTACAGAGATCCAGGTAGGCAGTTCACACCACGGATGAGATCCCACATCTTTAGAAATACATGTGATCACTAAGCTGCAGAGTCAAGAATGAGGTTCCTACCTTCAAACATGGGTCCTTTGGATGTTCTAGTATATGATACACCATAGAGAATTGTGAGTAAAATGATAATATTAAACAAATGAAGTTATGTGCTAATAATTAAAAGTAAAAATGGAAAACAAATATAAGAGACTAAAGAGGAAGAAGGGCGTAAAATGAATAGAAATGGCAGGCACACATGAAAATTACCAAATAGTCCTTAACTGAGAAACATATATATCGAAAGAGTCTCTCAAAATGCCATGTAAAGAATAAGGCAACCAGTCTCCAATAACTAGACATTGATTATGCAATAGCTCTCAAGTACATGCAAGTTCATAACAATGAGGAACATCTTGATAATAATGGAGGCTGGAGGAACATAGATGGAATAAATAAGTATATATTCTTTGATTGCTAACTCTTGTGACATAAAAACCTAAAATGGAGGTATGTGCCATATTAACAGAATAATAAAGAATTTTTCATAGAAAAAAAATCAAGAGGATTGGAATTTACAATGTTGATAAGAGAAAGGTGGTAAAAATAATTAGAAGGCAAAGGCTAGAAAGCACCCTCACCCCATGTTATCTTCCAAAGAGTTATTTCATTTTTTATTTATATTTCTGGAGTCCTGGTGCATGAAATTCATGCATGGGGGGCGGGAATCCCCTCAGCCCAGCCTGCACCCTTTCCAATCTGGGACCCCTCAGGAGATGTCTAAACTGGCAGTCGGACATTCTTCTCACAATCCTGGACCTCTGGCTCCTAATTGCTACCTGCCTGCCTGCCTGGTTGCCCCTAACTGCCCCTCCCTTCTGGCCTGGTTGCCCCTTTCTGCTAGCCTGGTAGCCCCTCATGGCCCCCCGACCGGCCTTGTCACCCCATGCAGCCTACTGTTCAGTCATTTGTTCATCCTTCACTAACGCCCCTGCCGGCCTGGTCATAGATAGCCATCTTGTGAGGGCATGAGGGTTAATTTGCATATTACCTCTTTATTATATAAGATTCCTTTTTCTACTAGAACCATTTGTTGAGAGTATCTTTCTTGATCATTATAATTATACTAGCGGCCTGATGCACAAAATTCATGTATGGGGGATGTCCCTCAGTCCAGCCTGCACTCTCTCCAATCTGGGACCCCTCAGGGGATGTCTGACTGCTGGTTTAGGCCTGATCCAGGCCCCTAATTGCCCCCACTACCAGCCTGATCATCCCCAACTGTCCTCTCCTCCGCTTGATCGCCCCTAATCACCTCTGCCTCAGACCCACCACCATGGCTTTGTCCAGAAAGATGTCCTCTGGAAGGACTTCCTGTCTAATTAACACATTACCCTTTTATTAGTATAGATAATTCTGTTCTGGAAGCTTTTTTTTTTAACTTCTTGCTCATAGAATATTGAAGAGCATGAGAATTTCCCTTCAATTCCATATGACTACATTTCTCTGGTGATTTCCTTAGTTTTGTTCTTGTCTGTTAGATCTCAAAGACTTTCCCTTAAGCAATGGTCTCTCTTAACCAGTCCAACCTTCCTTCATGATTTAAGGTGGGAACTTTTTTATCCAACCTTATGGTACCCAACAGCACATTGATATACTGCAAGCCCATTCCAGGTGAATTGCCAGTCTTGATTTCTCATTCTCTTTGGCTACAGCCACAAAGACAGTGTCATGAAGAAGATGCTGGTCTGATGGAGCATGGAGCTGAGAGGCTTGTGCAATGCTGACCTCTTTCTATCAGTAAGAGGAAAGCTGTGCAGTAAAACAGCAGCCTCGTAGAAACAATGATTGGCCACTTACTAAAGCATTTGAGTACTTAGTCTCATGAGATTGTAAGAAAGTTCTACAAGGCAGTAAACAGTTCTCCTCCAACACCAAAACACTGCCATAGGGTGACCGAGTGAATGGTGCAATGACTGGGGATGCTTTTACAGACTCTGTGTGGCATTGTTATATCACGGAAGTGATGATGTTGTAATTGTTACTGACTTGTTTAGTATTGTTTTGAGTCCTTTTGTGCCTTTGCGTGGGACAGCAGATATTCTGGTGTCTGAATGTGTGCAGCCATCCACAAATGTTTCTCATCATTGCTGCATAAATTTGATGAGAGATATCTGTTCACTGTGACTGTCATTCTTCTAAGCTGGAGGGTGCATGCATGGGTGAGTGCCTGTGGATGACATTTTTTTTTAACAGAAAAACATGAAGACCAGAAAGCTGAGTTTGCTATTATCATGTATTATTGACTAGAGACTTTGTGGGTTAAAGGGTGTAATAAGCTATTTACATAAGTGAAGAACTGAAAATAATTTTGATAATGGGCTCTGAATACGACTTAGTGGCAGAGTCTATGTCATGACAATGTGGTGAGTGCTGGCATGTGTGCTGTGTGCTTGCCTCGGACTAAATATGGCTAAGAGAGTTTTCAGTCACTCCATTATGTCTATGACTTTCTCCAAAATTCATATCGTCAAGTGGGAATTAAACTACATTATATTTCTAGCATCACCATGAGAAATTGCAAAATTTACCCCACATTTATTTTTGTTATGAACCTCACCCAAGAATATTTTTCTATAGATTTTTAGAGAGAGTGGAAAGGAAGAGGAGATACCCAAGAGAAAAACATTGATGTGAGAGAGACACATCGATTGATTGCCTCCCACATGAGCCATGACCAGGGCTGGGGATTGAATGTGTATTGACAATACATGCCCTTGAGTGGAAACGAACCTGTGACCCTTCTGTCCTCGGGCTGACTCTCCATCCACTGAACCAAACTGGCTAGGGCTACTCCACCACATTTTTGAAGTATGTCCTCCCCTCCATCTTGTTTCCAGGCAAATGAATTTTTCCTTCTAGCCAGACTGCCCTCCGTCATACTGATAATAATAGCATTTTCCATATACTCAAGGCATCATGCTAAGATATTACATAAATAAATCCTGATTCTCAAAACAGACACATGGGATGGATTTATTATCACAATTTTATAAGTGGAGAAACGGAGACACAGAGAGGTTATGTAATATGCCAGTGTTCCTGTAGATCAGTGGTTCTCAACCTTCCTAATGCCATGACCCTTTAATAGAGCTCCTCATGTGGTGGTGACCCCCAACCATAAAATTATTTCCGTTGCTACTTCATAACTGTAATTTTGCTACTGTCATGAACTGTAATGTAAATATCTGATATGCAGGATGTATTTTCATTGTTACAAATTGAGCATAATTAAAGCATAGTGATTAATCACAAAAACAATATGTAATTATATATTGTGAAATATTTATTTCTAATTACAAATAAATGAAATTTTGTCTTGAATAATGGTGTAGCATGGGTAACAGTCTTCATATGACAACAGTAAACTACATTGCTACACTTTGCTACACCGAGGAGCTGTCTGTTGGTTCCTAAGACCATGGGAAATAGGTGTTTTCCGCTGGTCATAGGCGACCCCTGTGAAAGGATCATTCAACCCCCAAAGGGGTCGCAACCCACAGGTTGAGAACCACTGCTATAGATGGTACGTAGCAAAACTTGTATTTGAATTCAAAACTCTGTAGTCTGAAGCCTACACTTTTTTTCTTTTTACTCTCTCTTAAATCTCTTCTCCTTTGATTTTATTTTTAAGGGAGCATTTCCCTGAGGCCTTCAGGGGAAATAACCATTTTCCATGGGGCTGGGGTGACTGAGTAGGGGCCCTGCTCTAAAACAGACTGGGAATTGAGCAGTTCATTTCATTTCCCTGGACGTGTAAGGCCTGGTTATTAGAATTAGTTGAGGGTCAGTCAGTTGCAAGAAAGAATTCTAGGTAGAGTAACTCGTACTTATTAGGAGAAACAATAGCATACCTGACACAGGGCTGAGTGACTGTGTTTACCACCTCAGGGATGTGGGGTTAGGATAGCAGTAGGGAGAACTGGTGTCTGTGTTTGACCCCAGTGAGAAAATGCCGGACAAGCATGTTCGGCAATTCGTTGAAAACATTTTGCACATTTCCAGGAAAGGAAAGGGGTGATAAAGGGACTTATTTGGAGTTTGTTGTTTTTGTTTGTTTGTCTTTTGGAAGAAGAAAGCATCAATGGGAGAAGATGGAGATATTGAGAAAAAGGGATTCCCACAGAAGCACCCTGACCACCAAGTCACTGCAGGGATGGCAGAGCCCAAACAGGCCTCCTAGGGAAGATTCTGGAGCTTTTCCAACTACATTCCTTTTTCCAGTCGTCAAGTGACGGAGATTTGTTGAACATGACACCTGGCTGCTCTGCATTATGGATCTGAATGGGGAGACAAAGGCGAGAGCTAATTGTTTTCCATGCATTCAAGTTTAATTTGGTGCACTTTTAATTAGGGCTCTGATAGGGCTGGGAATCAGTTACTTTTGCACAGGCAGCTCCTGACAGCAGGTGACTGTGCGGAGAGAAGGGATGATTACGGAAGCTACTCAGGTCACGTTGGCATCAATGCAGCAATTACAGAAGATGTACTGCAGAATGTCAGCCCTGATGTCAACAGTGACCTACCCAAGATCAAAATCACTCAGCAGGACAAAATCGCTTTGCAATGGGTAAAAGGCAGCTAGGTTCAGAACCGGGAGAAGAGGGTCACGAGTAAAATCATCCCTAAGGAAGAAAAGAACAAACATTAATTGAACAGCTTTTATGTGTTAAAGGAGCAGAGAATCATAGACTCAAAGGTCTTTCCTTTAACCCTCATTATTATTCTCCACTCCAGTCCCTAACACATTCTTTCCTTTCTGGCTTCTATAGTAATCAGAAAGATGCATTTTTTCCCGATACAGAGAAAAATGCAAGTGTGACTTTGCTGTGCAAGTTGTCAATATTATTTATTTGTAGATCTGAACTATTTTTGTAATAATTAAATTAGTTTTTGCACTTAATTTTGGATTCAATTTATCAGCAGCTCTGGTAAATAAGGCTCTTCTCTGGGAGAGAACAACCAATGATAGTGGTATATGAATTAATGGATTTATGAATTTATATTAATGAACCCCTGTCGGCAGAAACTTATCAAAATTCTTTTCCCCAAAGTTGAATGGCTTCCCCCGATTTGAGCTACTATGTATTAGCATAAAACAAGTCAAATAATATAGAAAAAGTTTAAATAAGTTAGCCATTCTAACTCTCAAATAACTTACTAAAACAGTATCCATAGGTGAAATTGGGTAAATATTATAAGATTGTTTAAAAAAAAAAATTCAGCCTTGGCTGGTTTGGCTTAGTGGATAGAGAGGGTCAGCCTGCAGACTGAAGGGTCCCAAGTTTAATTCCAGTCAAGGGCAAATGCCTGGTTTTCGGGCTCAATCCCCCAGTAGGGGAGGTGCAGGAGACAGCTGATCAATGATTCTCTCTCATCACTGATGTTTCTCTCTCTCTCTCCCTCCCTCTCCCTTCCTATCTGAAATCAATAAAAACATCTTTAAAAAATCAGATTCTACTTATTCATTGAGAGAGAAAGAAAAGTAGTTACTATGCTAACATGTGCAGGATCGCTAGTGGTACCAAGTTTGATGCATCAATCAAGGAGAAAGGGTTAGCTTTAAGTTAGAACACTCTAATTGGCACATCTGTATTCATATCCCTTTTAAATGAGTGTATTTTTATAAGGAAGAAGAATGTAGCCCAAATTATTTCTGCCTTTCTCTAAAGTATACCAGGGAGTCTTGCTAAACTCCTTCATCATCCTGCCTGCACTATTTTTGCAGCTCCTTAACCTGTGATAATAGGTTTTTATTATTTTTCTTAATTATTTATAATTAGGTTTTATTAACTCATTTTGTATCCTTGGTCCACTTTAAGCTAATCTCCTTACAGAGGACAACATATGATAATTAAGTGGTTTTCATTGCAAAACAAAAGTGATATAAGAACCAAAAAAATACAGAGGTTAATGGACTCTTACAGGGCAAAATACTTGAAATCATTACCAAGGACCAAAACAGAACTCGGCCATCCACCTCAGAGGTCCCTCTATGTGTTCGGCTCTTACTAATTCAAAACCCACCCTTCACCAAAACAACCACTTTTCTGATTTTCATAGAAATCCCTTCCTTACGTGTGGTTTTATGTTTGTTTCATTTTGTCATCAGGTTTTCTTGATTAGCCTTGCCTATATCTTAATGAATGTTTCTTAAATTTCTTTTAATTTATAACCATGACAGCTACTCCTTTCCTTTCTTTTCCTTACAATATATCTATGGAATAGCCCAAGGAATTTGACTTGCGGAGTTTCCCAGAGACTAGCTTTTGTAAATTACACATGCATGGCACAGGTCAACACAGTCCTTTCCGCTCACTCTGGCAGCTGGATCTGAGCCCTGATTATAATGATTGTCAATCCCTCTGGCAAGACCAGAGGGGGTGTTGTGCCCTTTCATCAGGAGACACATGTCTGCTTGTCTCTCTTTCTGAGAAGTTCTCAGTTGTTACAGCTCAGGGCCTGGATCCATTAACTCATTAGGAGTTGCCAAATGTTGATGTTCAAATTATTTTATTTCATCTTTACTTAATAGTTGGTGTATGTCAATAAAGAAATGCTTTCTATCATGCACTGTGTAGTTAGTTAGCCAGTGGCACACTTTATATGCAAACTGTAGAGAAAGGTAGGATAAACATTTGAATTTTTCCTCTTAATTACTATTTATTCTTAAGGTAATGAATAGATTCCTTATCATCCTTCAAATGTGACCAAATAGTTTTTGTTGTGATTTTTTAAAATAGATTTTTATTTATATCAGAAAGGAAGGGAGAGGGAGAGAAAGAAAGATAAATGATGAGAATCATTAATCAGCTGCCTTCTACATGCATACAGATTGCTTGATCTCTCTCCCTTACTGGGTATTGCACTTACAACCCAGGCATGTGCTCTGGCCAGGAATCGAATCATGACCTCCTGGTTCATAGGTCAAACTCAACCACTGAGCCTCAATGGCCAGGCCTTGTTGTTATTTATATATCATCAGGAACTCATGGATTTAAGCATATTTGATAGATTTTAATCAGTTACAATTATTACACATTCTGAAGCTCAACTGTCTCATCTTTGGCAGTGAGAGCCTCCTTATAATGACTCTTAAGCCTCTTGTAAATGATTTTAGTGGTGTTTGATAGCTTCCCTGTACCTGAATTGAGAATACCTGTATCTCATCTTGAGCATTTTCTGCCCTAGACCAGGTAGCCATTTCTTTAAGAAACCTTGTTACTTATTTTCTTTGTGTGAAAAAGAAATGGTATTTTAAGACCACTCTGTGCCCATTACTACTGGTCTGTAGTAGTAATGTTAAATGATTCTTCTTTAGACAGAATTTGAAGAAAAATAGATGTAGGTATACATGTAGATAAAGATATTGAGAGATAGAACTATAGTTATAGTATTGACTGATACTTCTAATTAAAATTCAGAACTATAGGGGTTTATGTTTGTTTGCTTGCTTCTTTTAAAAGCTTAATTTCTTCTATATAACATCTGTCTCACTCCTCTTGCACAGAAAAATAGTAGTCCTTGAGGATACATGAAATCATATAAATAAAATAGCTTATATTTTCATTTACTTTATCCCACATTATCTATGCAATAACCACTACCAAAAGCAGTAAAAAAATGTTGTGTTTGTTCCCTTATTTACCCCTTCAGTTTTTATTACTGTACTTTCACTGTCTGGGCATGCTATATTCCATTGTTCGAAACCTCATATAATTTTAAGTCTACAAGTAACTATATATTTTATGCTCTACACTAGTCTTTATGTTAATGTGTTTCCAACTCTTTTGGTCATTGGAAGTTCATTCTCCTGCAGATTTTTTAAGAAGCACTCATCAGAACATGTCCTTGGTTCTTGCATGTTAACAGTATGCACTCTTTGTATTGAGAGTCAATTTTGCTGGCTAGCAATTTTAGCTCACTTTTTCTAACTTTGATTATTAAATACACTACTCAATTTTCTTCTCAGATAAAGCATTGTTGTTAAAAATGAGAAGGTGACTTTTCTTTCCATTATCTGTCACAATATCTGTCTGGATTTCCATAGGATTTTTCTTATTTAAAGTCCAGTAATTTTCCAATAATATGTTTTGCCATGCTCCTCCTGGGTCAATATTCTCAAGTATGTAATATGGTTTTTCAATATATATATTTAAGTATTTTCATTTCAAGAATGTTTTCTTGAATTACAACTTTCATTACTTATTCTGTTCCTGTGGGTTTTTCTCTTTAGTGACTTTGTTATTGTGCAATAAATCTTTGCTTTATCTTCAATGTCTCTCGCATTTTCTCAAATTCTTTTTATTTTTTTCTTCATATCTCTCTTTTTCTTCCTTTATCTATTTCTCCAAAAGCATTGTCTGTCATGTATATTAATTTTTATGTTTTTCTGGTGAAGACTTCACATATATCAGAGGGACTCAGCAGAGAATCAAAACCTCAACTAGTCAACAGATATTCATTAGAAAATTGCAGATCAGTTTAAGAACAACAGCTGAAGCGATTTTGCTTTTTTTCTTTCAACTTTCATCCTTTTATGTTGCTTATTTTAATGTGAAATTAGTTTCCTAAATTTTTAAGTGGAAGTTTGATTTACAGTAGCTTTTATAATTTTCACAAGCTCTTCCAACTATTGTTATTATATAATGTTAAAACATGTGGAGGCTACTCTCTGAGACCCCCTGACTTTGTTCTCCTTTTCAACTTCTATGTGAAAATTATCTACTGATAGTCACAGTGCTGCACCATTTTTAATCCATTCCCAGAAATTTCTCCAAAGTGTGGGTAGGTAATGCTGGTGAGCAGTGCAATGTCGATTATTGACTCAAATCTGCTCATCTGTGTCATAGACCACTTGGGGTCTCCATCTGGCCAAAATCATTTCAGCTATTCGCAAATCAATCTGCACTGCTTCTAATCAATATCTGTTGATTAGTTGAGGTTTTGATTCTCTGTTGCTTCTCTCTGATTTTTTGCCACACAAATGTTGATATTATGCTGATTCTATAGATACTGGTAATTTGCTTAGATTGTGGTGTTCCAGGTAATATCTTGTTCCCTAGTTTTGTTGTAAATATGATCCAGTGGTTTATTTTTTGTTTGTTCTTATTTTGCTACTTAGTTTTTGTGTTTTAGGAGATGATTAAGAGGGAATAAAAGAATATGCCATCACTGCCATCTTCCTAGGATCTTCCAAAGTAATATTTTAAATGCAAATGAACTGTGGCACTTTCTTATCTAACCCCCTCCAACGATTTCCTATTTCGTTTACTGTATAAGAAAACTGTGATGAGTTGACCTAGCTTATAAAGTCTTTTATGATGTATCCACTGTTATTCCTTCAACCTTCACTGTGTCGCTCTTCTCCCTTAGTAGGACATTCTCCTGCAGACTCTGCGTTTCCCCAGGTGTCCTTCTTTATGATTTGCACATCTGTCTCTCTCATGTTATTAAAGTTTCAGCTGAAATTTCCAAGAGGCCTTCTCAATCATTACAACCTACACCACCATGTTACTGTCAGTTATATTACCTCTATTAATTATTTACTTATGACTAACTAATAGTCTTGTATATTCATTTATGTGTTCATCCAGAAGTCTGGGAACTATAGCCTGAAAACAAAATCTGGCCAGCCACCTGTTCTGGTATACAAAGTTTTTTTTGGAATCCAGCCATTTATTGAAGTATTATCAATGACTGCTTTTACTCAAAGTTGAGTAGTGACACAAGAGATCCTAGGGTCCAAAAGCATAAAATATTTAGTGTCAGTCTGCCATTTAAAAAAACCTGTTTTCCAAACTTTTTTTAGTTGATTCTTTGTCTCCTCCTGCTAAACTGTAAGTTCTATGGTATTTTTCCACCATTGTCAAGATTAATAGCTAGCATATGCTAAATAATATCTAAATACTTATAAATAAATAAAATTTAATCTTGACGTGTCAACTTTATTTTCAGGCTACCACGTAGTCATGACGTATTTAAAACAGATTGTTAGAACCTTCCAATTCATTGAATTCTATTTACCACTCAAATAGGAAGAGACAAAATTGAAACTGGCCTCACAATGACAATGATTCTAAGAAATAACTTTAGGGAATTTTTATTTTTACAATTATTAAATATGTAAATACTATATAATTGTTCAAGAGCACACCAGCTCTGAAGACAAGATAACTACATTTAAAACTCAGTTCTATTCCGGCCAGCATGGCTCAGTGGATGAGCATTGACCTATAAACTAATTGGTCATGTTTTGATTCCCATGTTCCAGGGTATAGGTTTGATCTCCTCTGTAGGGTGTGTAGGAGGCAGCCAATCAATGATTCTCTCTCATCACTGAAGTTTCTATCTCTCTCTCCCTCTTCCTTTCTCTCTGAAATCAATAAAAATATATTTTAAAAACACATTAAGAAAACAAATAAAAAACTCAGCTCTGCCATAACTGGTTATGTGGCCTTGTGCTAGTTTATTTCTCTGTCTCTATTTATTAACCTGTCAAATAATTTTAATGGATTATCTACACTAGAAGATTATAAGGAGTTAAAATTACCATTTGCAACAGCGTGAATGGACCTCCAGAGCACTATGCTAAGTAAAATAAGCCAGTAGGTGGAACATAAATATCACATAATTTCACTCATTTTTGGAATATAATGAACAACATGACCTGATGAACTAAAATGATCCAGATACATAGAAGCATCTAAAAGACCACTGAAGAAAGGAAGGGGAGGGTGGAAGGGTGGGGGTAAGAGATCAAACAAAAGACTTACATACATGTATATGCATACCAAAGGACTCAAACAGTAGGGTGGGGGGTGGGGACATGTGCTAGGAGAATGGGATAGCATCCAGAAGAATGGAGAGAAAAGGAGAGGAGACACATGTAATATTTTCAACAGTAAAGAATTTAAATTAAAAAAAAAAAGGAAGTAGGTGGCAATGCCTTAACCGTATGTGTGTTGTTAGGCCCGAGAACCTCTTCCATCCTTGTCAAGGGGAGTGCTAACCTTCTCTCCTTTCATACAACACATAAAGAAGAGTATCCAGCCCATAGTAAAGGGCTCCACTTATATTAGATGATGATGAAGAGGACGACAGTGATGATAATGATATTTATGATAACCCTATAGTGAAAAAGAAGGAGAAAGAGGCAAGGGAAAGAAAAAAATAGAAGAGGAGAAATATAAAATAATAATGTTGTTAAAAATAAGCTACTTATTGAGCATATAGCCTTCGTTCTAGATCTATACATCTCTTTCCTTCCAAGTTAAATTAGGTCCCTGAACCCAATTTCACCATGGGAGTGGGATGCCTTCCCTCATACCAATGAACAATTCTAGGAGATCAGCATAGTGTGTGAGAATTCAATACAATTCTGACACTATCTACCCAGAGACACCACCAGATTCCACAGATTAAAGCCTCAATCCTATGAGACTGACCCCAACACAAACCTACACACACTTCAGATGTCAGATGCAAGTCCAGGTTTGCTTCTGACTAACTGGCTATAAATTAAGGTTTCCACAACCCCTTCATTGATTTTTATTACTTTGCTAGAATGGCTCACATAGTAAGTCACATGATCACTGGTTTAACGTAAGAGGATATAACACAGGAGTATCCAGATGGAAGAGATGCAAAGGGAGATACATGAGGGAAAGGGCTCCAAGCTTCCATGCACTTTCAGGTGAGTCACTCTCCTCACCTTTCCATGTGTTCACCAACCTGAAAACTCTCCAAACCCTATTTCTCTTTCTCTCTCTCTCTCTCTCTCTCTCTCTCTCTCTCTCTCTCTCTCTCTCTCTCTCTCTCTCTCTCTCTCTCTCTCTCTCCTTCTCTCTCTCTCTCTTATGGAGGCTTTATTACACAGTCATGATGGATTAAATTATTGGCCATTGTCCACTGATTCAACCTCCAACTCCTCTTACTCTCAGAGGTGGGGGTGGGGAATGACACTGAAATTCCTAACCCTCTAATCACGTGGTTGGCTCCACTGGCAACCAGCCTCTATCCTTAGGTGCTTTCCAAAAGTCACCTAACATAACATGATACAGTGTTTTCCCTCTCAACACTTAGGACATTCCAAGAATTCTGGGAGTTGGGAGCCAGGAATTGTGGATGAAGACCAAATATATATGAAAAATATTTATATTTAGGTTATCTGAATGACAAAATATATATTTCTTATAAAGCACAATATTGCACACATCTGAATGTATCCCTGAAGATATATCCATTTTGTATTTTAAATGTGTCACGCATAGATGTTTATCTGCAGGGGTCTTGTTTCTTAAACACGTTTTAAATATGCCCAGTTTCATATTTTGCCATTTTCAAATATTGCTCTGGTTTCCAAAACCATCCTTGTCTCATTCTCATTTAATCTCCAGACCATAATCAGCTGTCAGGTGAAATCGATTGGAGAGACTGATTTCCACTGAAGTGTTCACAATGAAACCTGTTTAATTGCTGTTAATTCTCTGCTCAGTTATAAGCTCTTGTAAGTTTGGATTCTATAACTTCAAGCTTGTTGGCATAGGAAGGGTGCCAACCCAGCAGCATGAAACATCAATTTGGTTTCTTTGTAATAAAAAGAATATTGATTGCTCAGAGCCAGAAATGGCTGTAGTTTCCCTACTCTCAGGTCTCCCAGCTCTCTGCCTTGCACCCAGTAAAGTGCGGAAGTTCATTGGTAGCAATAGCACAGTGGCAGTAGTGCTAACAGCAGCAGTGACAGTAGTAGTGCTAGCAGTAGTAATATTAATTAACTTCTTAGATGCCAGGAAGTGTGCTAAGCACATTACACCATGATTGAATTACCTATCACAACAATTCTACCAGAGTGCAATTTACTAACACTATTTTACCGACAGTAACAGGGGAGCTAATGACTTGCTCTAGGTCACTTTGCTATTAAATCACTGGGTCTTCTCCCATATTAAAGGTTGTCGTATTATGATGCTTTTTTCCTAATCACAATGCAACATGTTCTCAGAAGTCTATGCATATAGACTGTCAGAACTAATCTGAGGAGAAGACAACTCATCCCATTTTATAGGTGGGAAAATTCAGATCCAACAAGGATGAGTGTTTTTACCACTGACCTCAGCACTGTACTTGTTTTATGCTATTCCATAATATACTCACAATATATATCCAAATGCCATCATAAACTGCCATCTCCACAGGCACACCCACATCATGGACCAGATCGGTTAAACAGTATGCTGGCAAATATTTAACAAGTGGCTCTCTAGATGGAAGGTAGGGTGGAGTGAGTCATGATTTCTCACACTTGCCAATTTCCATATTGCACACAATCCCACCATAGCTAATGTCAAGCTACTTATGTGACAACATATAAATGCAGAGTTGGGAAGAGGTGCTAACAATAGGGCTGTATAAGTTGGTATCAGCAACATGAGTTGTCCTCCTGGCCCACATGTACTCGCCTTTCTAATGTATACCTATATTCTTAGACAATAAGGATCTTCTAATGTAGATTAAACTGTGAAAATAGCCCAAGCCCACGCTGAGACGATGGCATCACTGTGACATATATAAAGATGCTATATGAAAAATTGTATTTATATTTGCTATGAACTGAAAGTTTGTGTTCCCCTAAAACTCATATATTGAAGACCTAACCCATAGTGTGGCTATATTTGGAGATAGGGCCGCCAAGGAAGTAATTAAGTTTAAATGAGGTCATAAAGATGGAACCCTGGCCCAATAGGATTAGTGCCCTTATAAGAAGGGACAGCTTTCTCCCATGTGTATGCATCAAGGATGCCAAGTGAGAACAAAGCCAGGAAAAGAGCTCTTACCAGAAACAGAATTTAGCAGCATCTTGAATATGGACTTCAGAACTGTGAGAAAAGAAACGTCCGCTGTGTAAGCCACCCAGTCTGTGGTATTTTGTCATGGCAGCGCTAGCAGACAAATACAACATCTGACAATATCACTGTGTGATGCTGAACAAGTCTTTTGCTTCTTTTGAGACACATGTCAAAGGAAGAAGTGAGTTAAAATATTTATAGGACGCCTTCTCATTTAATTTCCAGGTTCTTGCCATTTCTAGTGATGGTCTTTTTAAGGAGTGTTGAGCATCTAACCCAAACACTCTAAGCTCTTGAGTCCTAATAATGACACACTAGAGCAGTGGTTGGCAAACTGCGGCTTGAGACCACATGCCACTCTTTGGGCCCTTAGGTGTGGCTCTTCCACAAAATACCATGTGTGGGCACGTACATACAGTGAGATTGAAACTTTGTGGCCCATGCACAGAAGTCAGTTTTTGGCTCTCAAAAGAAATTTCAATCATTGTACTGTTGATATTTGGCTCTGTTGACTAATGAGTTTGCTGACCACTGCACTAGAGTAATCATATTCAATTTATGGCACATAGTGAAACATTTATAATAGAAAAATTCAATTCCTTGGGAAATCATAACCCTTGATCTCTGATAAGGAGACTGGAGTTGTGATTTCCCATCACTGGTTGTGGACCTGTATCAGGGCATTGGAATGACTTGGGATAACTTATTGAAATGTAGATTCTGTGGTGCATTACACCACTATAAACCTAGAAAATGTATAAGGCCATTTTTCATTATGAGCAGGAAACAGCTATGCAGTAGCAGTAAGCATAAAATCGGGGAGTAGTAAGTAGAAGTTGATAATGGACTATGAGTTTATTGAGCTCACAACCAAATAGTCCATGATCTTGGAAAAGACATTTCCTTTCTCTGGGTCTCAATTTCCCCATTTGTAAAATCAATGATCTGGGTTAGATCATCTTTAATCTGCCATTTTCCCCTAAACACTTTAACTACCTAGTGATTAATACCAGGTTATTAACTCTTCTTAAATGTCAAGGTGAAAAATAGTTTAGCAGGGCATGGATTTGTGGAGATATTTCAAGCACAATAAATAATAGTGTATTGACAACTATGTCCTCTAGTTCATCTTAGATCTGGCCCAGGCTTAATATCCACTAACCTTTCTGTTTAAAGGGAGTATTTGGTCTCATGCATTATCACTGCTCTGACTCCTGTAACAAGGTACCCTCTTGTTTGTATGATTAGAAAGTTGATGGAGAATTCAAAAAAAGAGGTGACTTTCAATGTGTAATCTAGCACCCCAAAGAAATCCTCTTATGATGAAAATAATCACATAAAATTCTAGGTATTTCTGGTGTTATATATGTTTCACAGGGGTTTCAAAATATTACATAAAGTCTG
Source organism: Lasiurus cinereus (assembly GCA_011751065.1). Taxonomy (NCBI): domain Eukaryota; kingdom Metazoa; phylum Chordata; class Mammalia; order Chiroptera; family Vespertilionidae; genus Lasiurus; species Lasiurus cinereus. The sequence continues at coordinate 3,010,403 of JAAGEH010000124.1, forward strand.
TTTGTTATTAGAATATATTACAATGACTGGCACACAGTAAACAGTCAGTTATTTTCTATAAATGCCATGCAGAAATCTTTTTTAGTTGTTAATTTTCTTATTCTAAAGAGCTATAAAGAAGCTGGAATCATAAGAAGAGGCATGGGTAGAACAGAAGTATCCATAGAATCTCTCAAGTATGTTGCTGTAAAACTCAAATAAGGAGATAATGTTTTGCAAATTATATAAACCTTACGTGATGTGATTATGTATGTTTTCCTCTGAGAACATTCTCATTTCCTTCTTTATCTTACTTTACCACCCTTCCTTGTCAATTCTAAAATATTTAAAATAGTTTGAAACATGGATTGCAATGCAGAGCTACTAAATATTAAAAGCTCGCCAGCCCCCAAAATGAAAATTAAACAAATTTCCATGGAGGTGCAGTGGGTTAGAACAGCCGAGCTGTAAAGATGTAAATCTAAGTGTGAAATCCATCCAAGCAATGTCATGAGGGGAATCAAAGTACCATAACAGAGAGTATGAGAACTTTACTCTCATATGGTCTTTTTTTGCAAGGTTGACAGGTGATACGCATTGACTGCTTGTGTGTGTGTGTGTGTGTGTTTAAATTTTCCAACTGCATACATTGTTTTTCTAGGTCATCAAAATAAAGATGCTTTTTACCAAGAAAGAAAACTCACTTCTGAGAAATTAATTCAGAATTAGAATTTCTGTCTTTATAATTGCCTCCCAGGCATTGAAACTGGTTGCTTTTATAAAACACTATAGGACTGATTATGTCTATAAATCAGTGAAAAATAGAGTTTGACAATGTTGAGTGAAAAGCATGACTTGTGTTTGTGTAGTAAAATTTTTATCACAGAGTCATCTTACATTAATTCATACACTAAAATTAATAAAAGTATTAGGGCAGTGGTTGGCAAACTGCGGCTTAAGAGCCACATGTGGCTCTTTGGCCCCTTGAGTGCGACTCTGCCACAAAAATACCACAGCCTGGGCAAGTCTATTTTGAAGAAGTGATATTAGAAGAAGTTTAAGTTTAAAAAATCTGGCTCTCAAAAGAAATTTCTATCATTGTACTGTTGATATTTGGCTTTGTTGACTAATGAGTTTGCTGACCACTGTACTAAGGTAAACAATTTTCTTCAAATTCACTTGCAAAGAGATAAGGGATCCACAAACTCTTTAAGTCTCTACTCCTACTAAGTGCTCTGACCAATGTGATTTCCACAAGGTTTCATTGGCTTCCTTAAAATCATCTACCCAGTGTGGGATGAGGAGATGAACAGGAGGCATAAGCCTTGCCATTTCTGTCACGTGACTATGCTCACCCAGGCAAGACCAATTCTTGCTTTGTTATTTGAAAATTGAGTAGCTTGGATTAAGTAAGGAGTGACAAATATTGGTATGAGGACTGACTAAATCAAAATCACTTTCGCAGTTAAAACTTGGAATTCACTCAATGCAGATCGCATCCTGGAACATAAAAGGAACATCAATGGAAAAACTGGTGTACTCAATAAAGTTGATAGTTTAATTAACAACAATATACCTGTCTTAATTTCTTAGTTTTCTCAAACCTACCATGGTAATTGAAGATGTTAAAATTAGGCAAAACTGAGATAAATAATATATAGGAGCTTCATAAACTGTCTATGCAACCATATATATGTTTTAGCCATATCTAAAATGATTTAATGAATACATTTATTTAAAAATATAGACTCCATGTTCCTACATCAAAATGGACAAAAACCCATTGAAAGAAACATTTATGTAACTAGAATGTGCAGCCAGAAATCTAGAGGCACATTCCTACCTAAAAACTGCTATCATTCCATGAGGCACGGAGATGAGGGTGTTTGGATTACCTATGTCAGTGGGTGTCAACATTGGCTCTGCACTAGAATCATCAGGGCAGAATTTTCAAACTGCAGAATTCGTGACTTGTTCAAAACATTAAATCAGAATCCCAGGAAATGAGACCCCAGTTTGCATAGGCTTTTTTTTTAAGTATCTATAAGTAATTCTGATGTATATCCAGAATTGAAAATTGCTAAAACGAAAGTCAATTAAGGAATAAAAAGGAGGCTCAGGCAATCCACCACTACAGTAATTGCAATGTCCATGCGTTTAAATATAATAGCAGCTGCAACAAGAAATTATGTAAGGAGTTACACATTAATATTTTCTGAATTTCTCAAATTGTCTAGAATTCTGTGCAAACATTTTCATATAATGCCCACATACATGGCTCAAAAGTTGGAATTGCAGCCTCTCTTTCATCACTTCCAACAGTATTTCTATAACGTGTTAGAAGCAGTGGCAGTAAGGAAGTTTGTGGTGAGCTACACTTCTACCAGCTTCTTCTTTGATAAATGTTGACCTTCACTCTTAGCTCCTGCCTCTTCAGGGTCAGGATCCGAAATCCTGAGTAAGGGATCACACTTGCTACAGGAAGTACTCAATTCAGGTGAAGGAAGGTCATCAAACTCTACTTCCCTTACTTTATACACTGACCTTTCCTAAGTTTTAAAATGGAATTCCCATTACGTATGTCTGCCTCTGTCCCTTCAGCAGTGCTGGTGGCCATCTACATGCTAACTGACAATCCAGCCTTCCCTTTTCAACAGAACCTATTGAAAAAATCCCACCTATTCACATTTTGTTAAAATCCTACTTTGCCTATAAAATATTTTCTGGCATCACCCTTTTTTTACTTCTTCAAACTCCAATATTACATTTGATACTCTATAATTAAACAATTAATTCCACTTTGACATATTATTGTTCTTTGTCCTTTCATATGTGCTAGGAGGTTGCAGGATGTAGTGTAGAGAAGGAAAACGTTGCAGTCATTTAAAACTGGGAAGACTATATCTCTACCTGAGCCTTATTTTTTTTTCCCGATAACTAGGGATATTAACATTTATTTTACAATGATAATGCTTAAATAGTGAAGCATAGTAAAAGTGTCTAGTACTATATAAGATACTCAGTGCTGGTCAATTTTCTCTCTATTTCCTTCCCCATTTATATTTCTGCACTCAGGGCTTCATATACGCTCAACTTATAATAGTACTTAATAACTGCAGAGAACTTTACGGTTCATAAACTCTAAAAGCAATCTGGTGAAATATGTTTCCAAATTCCATTTCATAAATTAAAGAGGGGATGAGATCCTAAAAGGTTAGGTACCTTTCACAAACCACAACATTGATAGGAAAGTCTGCTGACATAACCTGGCCCTGGTTGCTCCAATGCGCGGACTCCCTAAATGATACTAAATCAAATATTTTGTAAATTAAGGAAAATAATTAATTCCTACAGAAGTAGAGGATTGCCTAAGGATAGAACACAGAAAATGTGACAGATTTAATCTGTGTCCTCTTGGAATTTAGAGATTAGAAACTAGGACAATGACTAGGCAAGGTTAGAGCACATGGACTCAGCTATGTTGTGGACAAAAAAGGGGTGGGGTTCTATGGAGAATAATCTCATAGGGTGATTTGATCATAAATTCCTAAATAGGTAGATCATGATGCATAGCCATGCCCCAGGCATAGAACTTTCTTCTTGTTGTTTTAAAAATATATATTTATTGCTTTCAGAGAGGAAGGGCGAAGGAGATAGAAACATCAATGATGACAGAGAATCTTTGATTGACTGCCTCCAGCACATCTTCCAGTGAGGATCGAGCCTGCAACCTGGGCATGTGCCTTTGACCAGAGTCAAACTTGGGACCCTTCAGACTGTAGGCCAATGCTCTATCTACTGAGCCAAATCTAGCTTTTTTCTCTTTTGAATCAGGAGGATCTCTCAGAGTACTTAGTCTACCCTGTTTTTGGAAGGAAGACAAGGGCCATAGAACTTCTTTAGTAAAAGATTTGTCTTTGTTTTAAGCAAGGCCTGACCATTGTTTCTGAGCATCTAGGATAACAAAAGTTTAAAATAATAGTAACTCCCTCAACTGAGCACATAATCATCTTAACAATCCTGTAATCCAATCCCCATCTTGTTTTCTCCCACCCTCATATAATATTCCTTATATTTTTCCTTAATTCCAAATGCATAAAAGAAGCTGCAAACTGCCACTCTAGGAAGCATTTTTCTCAGTCTCTTGAGATCTCCATGCTGAACACTTCCCTGCTAACTCCAGAACTATGAAGCATTGCTCTAAGGTTGATGGGTTACCCAGAGCCAGAAGACTTCTGACATTTTTGGCCCCTATGATCAGTAATGACCACTGACGGGGATTCATAGCAGGATTGGAATGAACTCACTACTATGTCCATCAAACCTACAACCTTGTCCTCATTAGCACATGTCAGAAACTTCCAGAAACTAAGCACTATTACATATTGCTATAATTATTAGAAATGTTCATCATTATCTGTACCCTCTTCACAAGAGAGTGACTCTTGGGTATAGTGTAAGAAAGACCTTCTCTCACATAGTCTTACTTCCCCCTTGGGCAATGTTCATCCTGACCTAGAAATGTCCTCACTCGTGGTTGGTATCTTGTAATAAAATGTCCCCAGGAGACTCACAGTGATGGGCATCATGTGCAGCCTATCTCCAACCCCATAGTGTTAATTTATTGCTTGAGGGTTGAAAAGATATTTCAGATGGAGGTATGAATCTACTTCACCTCAAACTTTTGTGTGCCCCAAATTTGAGACATTTGTTCTTCCACTGAGGGCCATGATTGATGTTGAGATGTAGAATTTTCTTTTTTACCCCTCCACTAGCCCACAATTCACCAATCCTAACACAGGAATTCACTGGATACCTATCTTCAGTTACTTGTCACTTCTCCTATCCACTCATTTTCCCCAGCTTTCACCAGATATACAGCATATATGTTTTGAGGGGCAAGGTATTTGTGAAAATATTTGCTACATTAAAGACCAACAAATCACAAAATAAAACCAAATAACCCTGCATCCAAATTGTGTCTTATCAGTAATCTAGCTTTTTTCTTCTTTGAATCCGAAGGGTCTCTCAGAGAGACCCTAGTCTACCCTGTTTTTGAAGGAAGACAAGAGTTCATATGAGGATTTAGATGCTCTAGTTTCAATGTTGCTACTTAACATGCAACCTTGGCCAAATTGCTTGCCCTTTTAGAATCTCAGTAACTCCAAAAAGAAAATTATAGGTTTTAATCTCATATTTCTGAGTTTTTACAAATAGTAAAATGAAGATGTGATGGTGAAAAAGTAGGTTAGTAGTTTGATAAGCTAGAAGTTGCTCAGGGAATAGGAGATGTCCTATAGCTCACTAGTCTGCAAACTCATTAGTCAACAGAGCCAAATATCAATAGTACAACGATTGAAATTTCTTTTGAGAGACAAATTTTTTAAACTTAAACTTCTAATGCCACTTCTTGAAAATAGACTTGCCCAGGCTGTGGTATTTTGTGGAAGAACTACACTGAACAGGTGAAAGAGCCGCATGTGACTCCTGAGCCATGGTTTGCCAACCACTGGTTTAGCTCATTCTCAACAATATTTTTGTGATGTTCCTCTAATTAATTAGAAGACTTTGGTATGTGTTACTGTGCGTGGTTTGACTCCTTTAAGCTCTCTTCTCAATTTGAGTTTATGTGTGGCAGCTTGTCTGTGAATTCAAATGGCCACATAAAAAGGAAAATATATATAAATAAAAATGGCTAGAAATTATAATCATGCATGGGCTCAATTTTTATTTTTCAAGATTCAGATTCCTAAATTATTTTATTCCTAGTATTGTTAGATCTTAAATGTATAGCTCCCTACCTGGATAAATGCATATTACTGATTTGTAAGTTGGCCCGGTTTGACCAAATAGTTCAAGAGGAAAGTTGGAGATACTTAGATAGGCTCATGGTCCAACTCTTGAGCCATTATGGAATACTGAGTGGTTTTGGTCAAATCTGCCTTTAAGTTGTGATTGAGAAAGGGTATTGTTATAATCTACCTGAAAGTCACCTAATAGGGTCATCTGATCATAAATTCCTAGCTTGGCAGGTCATGGTGGACAGTCATGCTTCAGACATAAAATCTCTCACATAAAAGGTTGATCTTTGCCATAAACAAGGCCTGTCCATTGCTCTTATGCATCCAAGTTAATACAGCTTTGAAATGCCTCAGTTCTTCAGACCCTAAGGGTACAACTAACCATCTTGAAGAGAGTACATGATCTTGTTAACTATGTTGTATTCCAACACCTGCTTTCCTTTCTCCCATCTTCATGTAATCTTCCTTAAGTTCTTTCTCTAATTCCAAAGGTATTACAGAAGCTATAGCACTGTTATTCTCAGGAGCATTCGAAATCTTGCTTCCTGGCTCAAATAAACTTTTATAAAAATTCTCTATAGGTTTGGACATTCTTAGGTCTGCAAAGTGGATATTGAGATAAGGCTGTGTGCCCATCAGAGGCAGAAAGAAAACTTAATCTCCATTGGGGTTGGGATATATTCCTAAAACCAATTATTACTGAGAGTGGATTAAGAATAATAGGTTGGGGACATCCTAAGACTCTCAGCAGCAATAAAATCAGTTTACCCAGCTGGGCTAGTGCCAAGAGAGAACAGAGCCCCTGGAGATCAATGAGCACATGCTTAAACAGCGCACTTGGAAACATGGCCATGGATGGGCCCTGCACAGCAGGCATGCTCAGCACCGTGCTAACATGGAGCAAAGTAATCATTTACACCACTTGGCTCTTCCCATCTCCGTTTCCCCAGGATGCCCATCCTGGCCAGTAAAGCTCAGAGAACCCGCAATCATCTGTGAGATACACAGGGATGGAACCCGTGCCAACTGCATTAAGAAAATTATAGAGCATGTCACCAGGTGCCATGTATGTAGCATCCTGGTGGGCCACCTGTACTAACAATGCAATTGGGATGAATGTTGAATAACTAAGATGATTTGTTTTTCTAGCTCATGTCTCATCTACAGCAGCCTCCTGGAACCTCACATGCATTATAAACACAACTAAACTAATAATATTCTTGAGTAATTTTTTTTTTTTGCGCCTACATCCCTGGGAGAGTAAATGACAGTCCCGTGCACCTTGTTTCAATCCTCAAGTCTTTACTCTGCAAGCTTCAGGAGAAAAGGGTTCCATCTGTGTTACTCATTATGTTTCTTAGGATATAAGAAAATATTTGAAACATAAATGAGCAATCAGGATACCAAACTATTTAATGGCCTATAAAATGTCTGTTTCTTGCAATATGTAATTTCATTAAGACAAAAAGTGGAATCAGAAAAGACAAACATCGAGGTTTTTATCTAGTAGAAATTACTCAATCCAAAGGAAATATAGCCTCCTTTGGCAACATATTAGTTTCCTATTGTTCCTATAACAAATCACCACAAATGTAATGGCCTAAAACAACAAGTATTTATTACCTTCGTAGTTCCAGCAAGGAGAAGTCTGAAAGGAATTTCAGTGGATTAAATGCAAAGCGTTGGCAGGGCTACACTCCTTTTCTGGAGGCTCAAGGGAACCATCCGTTTTCTTGCTTCCCAGCTGCTAGTGGCTGCCCGCGTCCTTGGGCTGTGGTACTCCTCCTCCTTCCAAGCCCGCAGTGGTTCTTCAGGTCCTCCTCCTGCAGCCATCGCTCTGGTTGTGACCCTTCCGAATCCTTCTTTCCCACTGAAGGACTCTATGGTTTTACTGGGCACATCTGAACAAGGCCTTTATACTTTAGGGTAGGACTGATTAGCAACTTTACTTTTTTTTTTAATACATTTTTTATTGATTTTTTACAGACAGGAAGGGAGAGGGACAGAAAGTCAGAAACATCGATGAGAGAGAGACATCGATCAGCCGACTCCTGCACGCCCCACACTGGAGATGTGCCCGTAAGCAAGGTACATGCCCCCGACCGGAATTGAACCCGGGACCTTTCAGTCTGCAGGCCGACGCTCTATCCATTGAGCCAAACTGGTCTCGGCAACAACTTTACTTTTAACGGTGATTGTCATTTCCCTGTGCCATGCAACGTAACGTATTCACACATTCTGGAGATGAAGACAGGGTTGCAGGGCCACTGATCTGACTACCACAGCCAATGAGACTGATAGGTACAAACCTCAGACTTGTCACATGAGAAGAAATGATCCTGGTCATAAGAAGGCTTGACGCAATCTGTGTCCTCCAGAAGGCCTCCTCTCATCTTCGAATGTTGAAGTGAAACTCATTCTTCATGGGTTACCTTAACTGACACCTGCCTATGATTCCTTCTATGACTGCCTTTGTGGGCATCCGAGTCTTATTTAAATTTACCTTAAACTGCACTTATTTTTAACCAGTCACTTTAAATCATCTATAATGGAGAGATACACATGCATCTACAGTTTTTCTCTTCGCAAAAACTTGTGGAGAACAAAATGCATTTCTGAACCAGCTTTTATATCCAATTTTCTCAATACCCATGTGGCTTTGCGAAGACATGCTACTTTCTGGGGTGTTTTCTCATATATTTATCAAATGTTCTCATAACAGATTAAGCACAAGCACATTCCTGGCACATAGGGGCTGCTCAGTGAATGGCAATTAGCTTCCCCACATGTGTGCATGGAAAATGTGCCTGTAATTGTGCGAGGGACTATTCTGGAACAAAGAGCTGGCATCTGTGCATTTTTCCCGGATGACTGTGAGCCCTGTGAATCCAGGGATTCTGTCGTGTGTGTTCATTGCCATGTGCCTAGTCCCAAAGTGCCTCTCAACAATAAATATTTGCTGAACTAATGAATAATTCTTAGTGAACTGGCTGGGAATGTTTCTCTGTCTTCCAGTGCTGTGTTCTCCTATGGATCTTGTCACACATTTTTTCTGGTTCCTCTGGCTCCGTCCATATTCCCGAACCATTCATCTCTACATACAAATTAAACTCCTCACAAAGTTAAAAATCTTTGCACAGCTAGATCTTCAGACTCTCAGAGCCTGTTTTCCCCCTTCACCCACTACACATTCACTTTTCTGCCCTCAGGGGAAGGCAAAGACAAAAACAAAAGAAGTGTAATTCCTAACATGAATAATTGATATTTCCTCGGAGCGACCTCCCCTATTCTACTTGTTCCCTTAATTTACTCAGTTTATACCAACTGATGACAGAAGCCCATTGTTTTGCTGAGGCATTAACTTCAGAAAGTCATTCCACTCCCATCTGCAGCACTAAAATTAATGATTCCCTCTGCAACATCTGTTTAATTAACTATCGGCACCATAGAGGAGGCATCCAAATACCCGAGCGACTAAATCAGGCTCAAATTAGGGAAATATGATGTTAAATTGTATCAGGGAGAAGCCGAGTTTATCCTTCGGAGCACCGGCATTCATTAGCTGGCAGCCAACCCATGCATCTTCATAATGAAGTCGTGTCAGCAGCACTTGGCTGGGGAGGTCTCATTTAGGGGCTGCGCCGGTCCCTGCAGTCCTGGTCACTGAGGGGAGCTAGGGAGAGGGGCTCAGAAAGCCCAGAGGCAGCATAGCATTCTATTGTCTTTGTTCCCGGAAAGAGTGATGGGGCTTCCACTGGGCATGTGCAGTGTGAGGAATTATGGGAAACAGTAGTAGTGGGGAGAAAGTGACTTGAGAGAGTCATTTCTATTAGTAGTGTTCCATCTTCCCTGAGTCCTTTTAGTTATATTTGCACCATTCTTTGTCTTGATCTACAGATGGAGGAAACTAGTCTGGTCTCCTCAGATGCACTGGGAAAGCTAATGAGTTTACAAATTGGGGAGCATTTAGCAAACATCAGTAAAGAACCTACTGTGTTCAAAGCATCCTACTAGGCATCAGGGAAGGGAAAGTTTGATACAAATCCTGCTCACCAGAAAGCTTGCATTGTAAACATTCATAGAAACCCGTATGTTCTCATTTGTGCTCATACACATAAAATCAAATAGAACTCATTTGTGCCCAAACAAATAAAATCAACTAGTATTGTGCTAGTTCTTGGAAGGAAAGTGAACTGAATATAACCCTCACTCTTAGGCAGTTTAGGGTGTAGCTTGTATACCCCCCAACAAACACACATACAAACACACACACACACACACACACACACACACACACACCAACTAGAGTATCAACACAACACCAACAATAAAGCAAGCAAAATATTAAAAGAAATAAAGGCCTATTATTGAAGGTATTCAGAAGGGGAGACATCCTGAGTAATTTGGGGAAAAGTATAAAAGGATGAGTTCAAGGAGTACATGTCCCGTTAGCTGGCTTTTTAAAAAAATTAATAAATCTTTATTGTTCAGATTATCACAATTATTCTTTTTTATCCCTATAGCTTCCCTCCACCTGGCTCCCACCCCACCTTCTGCCCTTACCTCCCCCGCATTGTCCTCATCCATAGATATAAGATTTTTGTCCAGTCTCTCCCCTCATCCCCCTGACACCTTTGCCCCTGAGAATTGTCAGTCCACTCCTTTTCTATGTCCCTTATTCTATTATATTCACCAGTTTATTCTGTTCATCAGATTTTTTATTCACTTGATTTTTAGATTCACTTGTTGATAGATATGTATTTGTTGTTCATAATTTTTATCTTTATCTTTTTCTTCTTCTTTCTCTTCTTAAAGAGAACCTTTCAGCATTTCATATAATACTGGTTTGGTGTTGATGAACTCCTTTAGCTTTTTCTTATCTGTGAAGCTCTTTATCTGACCTTCAATTCTGAATGAGAACTTTGCTGGGTAGAGTAATCTTGGTTGTAGGTTCTTGCTATTCATCACTTTGAATATTTCTTGCCACTCCTGTCTGGCCTGCATAGTTTCTGTTGATAACTCAGCTGACAATCCTATAGGTGTTCCCCTATAAGTAATTAACTGTTTTTCTCTTGCTGCTTTTAATATTCTCTCTTTGTCTTTTGCTCTTGGTATTTTAATTATGATGTGTCTTAATGTGGTCCTCTTTTGTTTGGGGTTCTGTGCACTTCCTGGACTTGTAAGTCTATTTCTTTCACCAGGTGGGGGAAGTTTTCAGTCATTATTTCTTCAAATAGGTTTTTAGTATCTTGATCTCTCTCTTCTTCTGGCACCCCCATAATTCGGATGTTGGTATGTTGGTATACTTGAAGTTGTCCCAGAGGCTTCTTACACTATCTTTAAATTTTTGGATTCTTTTTGCTTTTCCAGTTGAGTTTTTTTCTGCTTCTTTGTATTTCAAATATTTGAATTGAGTCTTGCATTCCTCTAGTCTGCTGTTAGGTCTCTGTATAATATTTTTCATTTCAGTCAGTGTATGCTTAATTTCTAGTTGGTCCTTTTTCATCTCCTCTTGGGTCTCACTAAATTTATCCATCTTTCAAAGAAATTCTTTAAAAATCTTATAACCATGGTTTTGAACTCTCTATCCAGTCATCTGTTTTCCTCCATTTCTTTTTTTTGTGATCTGTTTCTTTGTCTCCACGTTTTCACTGCTTTCCTGAGTTGTTAGAGTAGCTTTGTGTGCTATGTGTCCTATATGGCTCAGTAGTTCCACCTTCCCAGCTACCTGAGGTGGACTTTCTTAGTGCACGCCTTTGTGGACTGTGTGTACAGCCTTGTTGTAGTTAAGTCTTGATTGTTGTTGGTATCACTTGGGGGAACTGACATCCAAGCCAAATGGTTGTGAGAATCAGCTGTGTCTATGCTGTAAGAATTTCTGTGCTGGAGTCAGCCTTATGATACAAGACTTGCAAAATTGCAAAAGCCTCTGTGCTCAGACTGGATGGAGCAGAATCTCAGGGCTGAGCAGACATCCTTGGCTTCCCATCAGCCCTGCCCTACAAGACCCTTTGTCTCAGTGTCCCTCAGAAATTGCTGCAGCCCTCTGCATGAGCGAGTGCCTCCAGACCTCTGCCTTTCATGGCTCCCCTGAGTTTATGTGCACTCTGGGGACCTGTATGAGTCTGGCTCCTCAGGGTGTCACCCAAAACTGGGGTTCAGTGCAATTGGTTCGGATTTTCTCCTGCTAGAGAAAGCCAGCAGCACAATCAGCAGTCAGTCCTCTCTGCACGCACTGGCGCACGCACCTCCAGACCTCTGCCTTTCATGGCTCACCTGAGTTTCCATGCATTCCTCTCTTTTTTCAACAGTCCAGACTCCCCCTGTATGAGTCTTGCCTGGAACTGGGGTTCAGTGCAATCAGGAGTTTCTGTCTCCCTCCCTCACACCAAATTCTAAAAAGGGCATGAAAATGTCTGACTGTTGGAATTACTCCAGAAATGGTGAACATATATTTTGATCATGGGCTGAAATGATAAAGTAAAATTCATAGTTCAATTTTTATGCACATGTGAAATACAGAAATCAATAAAGTAGGAAAAAAACAGAAAAACTCTAAATGCAATCAATATACTATCTAGAGCTGAGACCGGTTTGGCTCAGTGGTTAGAGCTTCAGCTTGTGGACTGAAAGTTCCCAGGTTCAATTCCAATCGGGGGCATGTACCTTGCTTGCAGGCACATCTCCACTGTGGGGTGTGCAGGAGGCAGCTGACCGATGTCTCTCTCTCATTGATGTTTCTGACTTTCTATCTCTCTCCCTTCCTCTCTGTAAAAAATCAATAAAATATATATTTTTAAAAATAACAACATACTATCTAGATATATACTTTCTACATCCAAGTAGATGTGTTTCTTTTCAACGTGGAGGGTTCAATTTTGCCCTTTGTGGCAATTACAGAGCAATGACTCTGATCTGAGTGTGTGAAAGACTGATTTCAGAATTCTGCCCATGAGTGTACCTTCCTTGCAGAGTTTGCATGTGATGTGAGTTGGTTTTTCTTATACTCTATTCACTTGTGTTATCTTCCCCTTTGGAAAAGAAGTGAGGACACAGGGACGACCTTCATCACCAGTTTGTCTGTATTTGTATGGGGAGCTAGGAAGATAGAATGAAACAAATATCACTGAAAAGTAGGGAGAACTCTGACTCAAACCCAAATACTCCTACTAGAGAGATCCTAGCCAGAAGATAGGAATCTACTGGGTTCTAATAGCACATCAGCTAAGCACTGAACATAATAGATAAACTTAAAAAAGAACCTGGTTATTATCATAAGATTGAAAGTTGGTTTAGAAACAAGCATTTGAGTCATGTTTGTATTTAAGATCAAGACCACAATTATCGTGAGCTATTGCTAACAGGCAAGGTTTTCTAAGAAAATTTGTAGCTAATATACCTCAGTTTTATTCAAAATGTAGTCATTCAATACTTGCTAATTAATAATGAATGGAAAATTAATGACTTTTCGTATCAGCCTGCTCTTTAGACTTAATGGACATAAAGATACATTACAATCACTTCCTAATCGGTATCTTAATTGCAGTTTTAATCATTTCTGCAGTTGAAACTCCATATAGGAGAAGAAAGCTGAAACTAGGAAATTTTACATCTCTTCTGTGATTGGCAAGAAGTTCACATGTGGAGATGGTAAGATATTTAGTATATGTTCATTACATTGGCTTCACATACATTAACTCCATTTAATCTTCATTATTACTTGATTTAGTATTACTTTCTCTATTTTACAGGTGGGAAAACAAAGAGACGCAAGTATTTGTCCAGTTATTTGACTAGTAAATAGAAGTACCACATTTATAGTAATCCCAATTCTTTGCTTCTACTAGCTATACAAGGCTATCTAAAATGAGAAATTACTAGATAAATGATATTATTAAGTAACTGAACAATCTTAATATTAGATATATTTGGTTTAAAAATATTTAATAAAAACTTTATAATTTTCCAGTACCGACACTAGGCTGGGAATCCAGACATTGATCTGCTATCTAAGCTGAGCCCTTGCTATAAATGTAATATTCTCCCCGACCACACAGTTTCCCTATAAATGAGGACGTGGACCAAAGAAGTCCCAAGGTACAACCTCTGGTTCATAAGAAATAAGTATACTTTTTAGCACTTAGAGAAACATCCTTTCCACCTGAAGGAACTTGGAGTTGACTTTGAAGCTATTTTGTGTGGGTCATATAGTAGAATAACTTATAAACCATAGATTACTTATGTTTTCTGTACTTGAACCCCATTTGTCTGGCTATGGACCTATTGCATACACCTGCTTTTAGCGGCTTGCCATGGTTTGCATATCCTTTATGATGAGGCATCTAGGCAATACTTCTCTGTTATGGGGTTTCAGTTAATTCACAAATGCCTGTTCGATTAAATGTTGATTGTTGAATGACCTGTCTTTATGAGGTTTTGTTCATAATGCTTTGGGTGCTAAAAACTACATTTAACACAAGAAAACAGGGGCAATCACAGAATCCAGACTTCAGATATTGTAGCTGAACTCCTGTTTTAGTCTGCGTTGCTATAACAAAAATACCGTAGAATGGGTGCCTTAAACTATTAAACATTTATTTCTCACAGCTCTGGAGCTGAGAAGTCCAAGGTAAAGATGCTGGCAGATTTGATATCTAGTGAAGGTCCACTTTCTGGTTCACAGTCATCTTCTCTCAGTATCCTCACATGATGGAAAGAGCAGTAAGTTCCTCGGGTCTCTGTGATAAGGGCACTGATGCCACTCATGAGGGTAATACTCTTACGACCTAAACACCTCTCACAGGCTCCGCCTCCATATACCATCTCATGGAGGATTAAGTTTCAACATATGATTTTTTTTTAAAGATCTAATTGGCTTTATTAATCAGGTCACAAATCCAGCAGCATCCTACCTACCAACTAGAAGTGTGCTCTCAACATATACATCTGAAGGGGAAAACAATCAGTCTATAGCATCTTCCTATAGATGATAGGAATCAGAAAGGGACATAAACTTGACTATATTCTTAATTACTCTAAAAACTGTGGTTACTAAATGTGCTTGAGTTTGTCTACATCAGGGATGACAAATATTCGGTACATTGACCTCCACTCTGCCACCTGTGCCCAAGGTGGTCATTTTCCCTCCAGTTCTTAAACCTCAGCAAAGCACCACAAGAATCTCACTACGCATTGACTAGAGATGATACATGAATTGAAATGTACTAATCTTTCTTAGCCTATGAGAAAAAAAATAACCCAAATTGATCTACAATATGAAACCACAAACTCTGTTTTTCTCAAGAGGCACTTTTAATAAGCATTAAGAATTAGAGGACATCATAGTCTCATTTCTTTCAAAGAACTGTACGAAGTATGGGAGAAGTCACAGTGAAAAATGTACCGGATCTAGGTTGCTTTTCATTCCTGTTCACAGCTTGATATTTGCTATTGGTCTCATTTAAACCATTGCGGACATTTTTCTTCCTGGTGGGAATTATAACATGGGCACACTCCGGGAGAGTCATAAAATCCCCCTGGTATCTTTAATCAATCATGACTAGTATATGTACTA
Organism: Lasiurus cinereus; assembly: GCA_011751065.1. Classification (NCBI taxonomy): domain Eukaryota; kingdom Metazoa; phylum Chordata; class Mammalia; order Chiroptera; family Vespertilionidae; genus Lasiurus; species Lasiurus cinereus. The sequence goes on from JAAGEH010000124.1 coordinate 3,025,757, forward strand.
TACATTCTCCAAGTTTAAAATAGAATAAAGTCACATAATAATCTTTCTCCCAGCCGCTAGACTGCCTTTCAGCACAATGACCCACACTCGATGGCTGTTTTAACAGATACGATCTATTTTTTAATGGAGCTCAGCCATGGGGATTAGCTACCTGTAATGCAGTTTGGGCTGTCAAGCACTCCACCAAACTGCTAACACATTACAAGTTATAGGCATCAATTCTTTCTAAGTGAAAAGGCATTTCACATTCAAAACACTTCAAACCTAATAATGGGAAATTATCATGATGGATCCCCTTCAGCTACTGAAAGGTAAAGCAATGGAGAGAAAAAAGGCAGACAACCAATCAAAAAGTTCATATCAATCCTTTTTGATCTACCTGGGACAGATTAGTCCAGAGGAGAGGAGAAGCTGTCAAAAAAGATTGCCAGGGCTCTGCTGTGGATTAGAAGTGTTTCTATTTGATGGGAGGAAGCAAATCTTCACAGAATGAGAATAAAGCCGGGCAGCTGCATCGCTCAGGTTGCCTGGAGCCAGAGCGGCCTGGGAAGTCCTGGAAGGTCAGGTAACCATACACCACCTTTAATCCCCCTTCTGGGCAATGTCAACACCAGGAGGTGGAAAATACTCAGGGAATCTGACCTGGAACAGAAGAAACAGCCAGCTAGGCAGTGGGAGGCTGGCGTGTTCTACCTTCCCTGTCCTATTTCATATGGCCTCATGGGCAGACCCTCAACTGGCTATAGAATAAATCAGGAACAGAGATGCTGACATTACCTGGTATTTTGGACTTCATGTCAAAATTAAGAGTGAAATTCCTATTTTTTTCCATATGACTCCATTATACTAATTCATTCAACCACTCATTCAACCACTCTTAAATTGATTTAGTCAAGTACTCAGCCAATTTTGGTTATGTGGTCAGGAGTGTACTAGCTGATATGGGTTTGAGAGGCTTTCAAAAAAAACAAAAAACAAAAAAACAGAAGAAACCAGTTTGGCTCAGTGGATAGAGCGTCAGCCTGCGGACTGAAAGGTCCCAGGTTCAATTCTGGTCAAGGGCATGTACCTTGGTTGTGGGCACATCCCCAATAGGGGGTGTGCAGAAGGCAGCTGATTGATGTTTCTCTCTCATCAATGTTTCTAACTCTCCATCTCTCTTCATTCCTCTCTGTAAAAAATCAATAAAATATATTTTTAAAAAACCACACATCTGAAAGGAGCTAAAACATCACTTTCTGGTACCAATGCCACAGAAATAGTGTAATATTCATCATCAAGTTCTCCCAGGAAAACAGAAGGTATAGAAATAAAGTTTGCACGACTGCACTGTAAAATTTGAAAGCCTGAACTTTAGAGGAAATCAAACTAGGCATTTAATAAGCTACCTTCAACAATCCCCTAAACAAGTCCCTAGCCAGGAATCATCATTTCTGTTCATAAGTAACAGATGCCATGTTTATTTAAAATGTTGATGTTTTGTTCACTGTGGCATCTTTGCATTCATTTTTATTTTTAATATTTTATTTTAAAACTGTACCAAGATGTCACATTATTAAAATATTATGTACCTTGAGATTTTGGTAACCTAGCATACTGTCTTTCATAGAGCAAGTGCTCACCAAAAGCTTGGAAGTACATTGTATTGTGGGAAAGAAAAAAAAAAGTTTCTGTACCCAAGGGCCCAACAGCATAAAATGGGGCAGAGTTTTGCCAAGATTGGTTTGATTTTCATATGTGGCATATGGATTACTGATAACACTCCTAATGATATGAGGTGATACATAAAAAGTATTTAAAGTTTTAATAGTTATGTATTTACTTTGATAAGCTTTCACACATATATACAGATATGCATATGTACATAATTACAATAATTTTAATTTCATAGATGTTACCATTAGGATGAGGTTAAAGAAATGTTTTTACATGTTAGTACATAAAAAGAAGATATTAAGTAAATGAAATATGGATGGTACACAGATTTGGCAAAATATCTCAAACAAATGCTCAGACAACGGAAGTTTGGCAAGCTCCAAAAAATAAGCACTGTCATTTCAAAGTCAAACAGTGGGGAAACTATAATAAATAGTTAAGAGATGCAGGAAACACAGACAGCGTTATTAGGAGGAAGGAGAAATTAATTCCAACTGGTGGGAATTGGGAAGGTAAGAGGGAGGAAACAATTATTGCACTGGGCCTTGGTGGCTGGAAAGGACGTCACGAAACAGATGTGAGACCATCAAACATGCAAACTGCATGCTGGACTTATTCTGGGGACTAACTCCCTTTCATTTTAGCCGGCCCCGTTTCTAAGCCCCATTAAACATGTGTTGTATGGCACTTTAAGGTCACTTAGTGGGTGAAAATAATTTCCCATGTCTCCTTTAACACTGACTGGTATCTTCTAAATTTGTTTATAATGCATTTACAGCCAAGAACACAATTAAGGCTGCTCCTGCCCCATGCAAGTGTGATCAGCAGCATCTGAAAACAATAACCGTGCCCTCCCACCACCACAAACCCCTTTTTTCTTGTACATGTTAGACCACAAAACCAAAGTGGGTTGCAGATCCATTAAGTGGGGGATGTCATGGGAGGGAGCAGCAGTGAGTCCTATCTGGATTGAAGAAGATAAGCTGCAAAAATCACACACCTTGCAGCCGAACATTTATGTGAATAGCTGAATAGGAAAAGAGCATACTTCTCCTATTAATACCGTCAGCATTCCCTGCTATCTTCAGTGGAAACCAGCCTGAGTTATTGGAATGGGGGCAACGCGACTGTCCTGGGCCAATGTACAGCAAACTCAGCCATGACCGCACATCTGTCAGTCAGGGCTGCAGTTCTGAAACTGTCCCTGGGACAGCACCTGTCCCAGAACTTTCTTGGAATCTGTCCTCCCCTACATCTCTAACGTATCCAAATTTACCCATTTCTGTATTTTAATCTACTAGCTTACTCTCTGTTACCTGGAGACTCCGATTCGACAAAATCTTAGGGTTGTTTAATTTCAAGGGAAGAGATACAAAGCTATAGCTGGAAATAGCTCTCTCGATTTTAAAACATATTTTTTCATGCCTATCTAAATTTTTGATATAATTTAATTTAACATATATGTTATTTTATTACACAAGAAGTCTGTTATAGACTTAATGCATAAGGAGCTTGTTGTGGAAAGCAAACATTATCAATTTAAATGAGCAAAAGGAGAAAAAAATAGTTCAAATTATACCAACCGAAGATCACAGTTTGGGTGTGAATATAGATAAGATATATCTAAAATGGTTTATGTAAAAAAAAACCTGGGGATGAGACGTGTGTGTTTCAGAATTGGTTTAGATTTCAGAAAGTTAATTTGAAGCATACTCATTTTATGTCATATCACTCAGAGCAGGTATGGGGGTAGAATTAGTAAAAATTATGAATATTCCCATTGTGTGGCACTGAAGTCTATAAATAAACTCATGTCAGTTCAGGTTAGGTTATGTGGCCAAATGTGTTCTGACGGGAAATATGAAAAAAAGTAAATTTAATTTGCAGACTGTTTGGATTTCCAAATTGAACATTAATGTTTACTTTATTACTATACTCTAAACTGCTCTTTGACATGACAAGCATATTATAAACAGCTTTTAATGTGCAAAAAATTATCTACACATCATTGAATATCAACTTTTATCTCTTAAAAATTGAATACATATTTTAAATGCAAATTACACAGAAATGCAAAACAAAAATACTAAGTGCCAGAGACAATCACTAGTAAGTGGCACACACCCTTTTCAGCCCTCATTTTATAAATATATATACACCCTCATATAAAATTATTTATTTTAAGAAACTGGACTAATGCCTAGCCAGTGTGACTCCATGGTTGAGCATCGATCTATGAAAATAATTGAACAGGAGGTAACTGTTCAATTCCCTGTCAGGGCACATGCCCAGGCTCAATCCTCAGAGTAGGTGTGCAGGAGGCAGCTAACCAATGACTTGCTTTCATCATTGATGTTTCTAGCTCTCTTTCCTTTTCCCTTCCTCTCTGAAGTAAATAAAAAAAATATTTATAAAACAATAACAACAAATAAACAAAAACTTGAATACTAGTATGCATACCATTTGAAATCTGGTTTCTCATTCTCTGATATTTTGGAAATATTTTTCACATCACTAATATGTATAGATAAGCCTCATTCTTATGAAGGACCTCATAACAAAACATATAATTAAAGAATGTATCTTCCTTCCCTGTTCCTCCTCCTTCCTTTCTTCTTTTGACATTTGTTTTTTTCCAGCACTGTTCTAAGTAATAGGAATATAAAGAAAAAAAATCAGACCCCCCCCCCAAATTCTATGAATTTAGAAAACAGATTATAGTGGAGAGAAAGACAATGAACAAGATTTTAAAGATACACTTGATATACTATGTTAGATAGTGACGTGAAAACTGTATCATGTAATGGGATAGGAAACACCAGGCAGAGACTGCAAATTTAGATAAAATGGTCAGGGATGCAGGATGGTCATCACTTGGAAGGTATATTTGAGCCAAGTCTTGATGTAAGGGTGAGGGAGGGAGCCACAAAGACACCCAGGAAAGGACAGTCCAGGAAGAAAAACAGAAATGCAAACACTGTGCATGAGCAGACCTAAAATGTTGCAGCCACACAGAGGGGCCAGCATGTCCAGAGACAAGTAAACAGGGAGAATAAGATGTATCAGAGATACATGTATCAGGGGTCATGGTCAGATTATGTGAGCTTGAGAGGCCCTCAGAAGAGCTTTGGGTTTTATTATAAACTAGAGGCATAGTGCATGAAATCTGTGCACTCAGGGCAGGAGGGTGGGAGGGTTTTTCTCAGCAGAACCTGCACCCTCTCACAGTCTGGGAACCCTTAGGAGATGTCCGACTGATGGCTTAGGCCTGCTCCCCATGAATAGCAGGCCTAAGCCAGCAGCTGGATGTCCTTAGTGTTGCCACAACAGTGAGAGAGGCTCCTCCCACCTCCCCTGCACTCACCAGTCATGAGCCCAGCTTCTGGCTGAGTGGTGTTCCCTCTGTGGGAGTGCACTGACCACCAGGGAGTAGCTCCTGCATTGAGCTTCTGCTCCCTGTGGTCAGTGTGCATCATAGTGACTGGTCATTCTGCAGCTCTGTCAAGTTGCATATTAACCTTTTATTATATAGGATGAGATGGGGCGTTGTCAGAAGGTTGACAGCAGAGAAAGACCTGGATTTGATTTTTTTTAAAAAGGTCTCACTGTGTTGAGGATAGATAGAAGGGTGCAGATGCAGAATTTGGAAAACTGTTTTAAGAGGCTATTGCAGTTATGTAGGTGAGGAATGTCTTGGATAGGTGTGAGAGTTGTGGAAGTGGTAAGAAAGGTTCGAGTTACATGCACTTTAAATGTCTTAGTGACAGAATTTGCAGGTGGATTGATATGGTGAGTAAACGAATGAGAGGCGTCAAGGGTGCTACCCTGTTTGGCCTAAGCCACCGGAAGAAAAGTCACACCATCAGCCGAAACCGGTTTGGCTCAGTGGATAGAGCATCGGCCTGGGGACTGAAAGGTCCCAGGTTTGATTCTGGTCAAGGGCATGTATCTTGGTTGCGGGCATATCCCCAGTAGGGGGCGTGCAGGAGGCGGCTGATCAATGTCTCTCTCTCATTGATGTTTCTGGCTTTCTATCCCGTTCCCTTCCTCTCTGTGAAAAATCAATAAAATATATTTTTTTTAAAAAAGTCACACCATCAACTGAAAGAGGAATGAGGGTTGGAGAAATTGGTTTGGGGGGAAACATCAGGATTTCACTTTTGACAGTGTTAAGTTTGAAATGTGTGGCACTTCCAAAATGGTCTCAAATGAGCAGGGGAATGGAGAGGAAATATCCAAGCTGGAGATATATGTCAAGAGTCATCAACATTTAAATGAAGTCAAAAGATATGAGATTAGATTATAATCTTAAGAATGAAGTTTTGGTTGAAAAGAAACATTTTTATTAAATTATTAGCCAATTTTGGATATATCATTTAATATGTATCACCTATAGAAAGAACAGAAAATTTGTTATACATATATTTTGAATATGTCTGATTGTTTTCATAAATCAATTTTCTTCATACATAATTGCTTGAGAGGAGACACCTGTAAACAGGTTCAAGTAAACACGGTGAATGATGCTTCACTGATCATTTTTACTGTTTATGTTCTGTGAACTCTGTGAGAAGTTTGTAAGTGAAATTTTCTACAAGGAGATGCCATTTAAACTGCATCCTAAAGGTAGGACTGCTCATGGACCACAGCTGGGAGAGGTTGGAACTGAGGACAAGGCAATTTCACGATCTCTGGGGTTGTAGATGAAGTACCTCCCACTAAGTCCTTGGTCCAGCCGTTCTGGTCATGGGCAGTGGCTGGAATTTGAAGATCTCCTGGGGCACAGGCAGGAGTGTCTCCTGCTTGGTCTCTGGGCTGGTAGGTCTGCTGGTGGCTTTGATAGGCTGGAGCTGGGTACAAGCCCTTTCAGGATTTCTGGGGTTGCAGACATGAGTGTCTCTCTCTGGGAGCCTAGAGGCTCAGTAGAGCTTGCAAACTGCAGCTGTGATGAGGCTGGAGCTGGGTACAGGCCTTTTCAGGATCTCTGGAACAAACATAAGTGTCTCCTGCTGACTCTGGATCCTAGGACTGTGGCTGATTGTGGCTAGAACAGGTTGGGTCCCAGTTATAGAGCCCTTTAGGAGTCTACAGTCTGACCAAGTTTGGTGGGCTCATCTCCAGTGGTTCCTGGACTGTGGCTGAGAGAAGCAGAAGCAGGTTATATGCCACCTTGGGGTGCACAGATGGGATGGAGGAGGGCATGCCCATTACCTGATATACATGTGGACATGGCTCCTCCTGGGTCCCTTGGTGTATGGTGCTGATGAGAGAACCAAGCCAAAGGGAGCTGCCGCTGAGGCTTCAGGGGGAAGAGCTCTTTCCAGGTGTGCCCCTGGGACCACAGTCAGCAAGTCAGCTACGTGGGTGTGACACTGGCTTCTCAAATCTGCTTTCTGTGGCCTTAAACTCCACACAGCCTTTACAATCTCCTTTCTAAACCCCAAAGCTCCCCAAAGGCACTTTTGTCTGTCCATGGATGCCAACTGATTGTTGTCAAAGAGAAACAGGGATAAAAGTGAGGGACATCTTATTTGGCCATCTTGCTAACTTCCCTCTAGTCTGTTTTTCATTTTCACTTAACAAACTTTAAAAGAACATTTGTCTGGGACAAACCATTTCAAAGGCCCCGAAGCTATAAAAGACAAACATTTCTATTCCTCAAGAGGTATGGTTTACTGTACTTTTCCATTAAGACTATAAAGTCTTTTAGAAAAAAAAAAAATCTTCCCATAGTGTATAATAAAACAATGGAAGCACAGTAGATTCTCTGTGTTCATAATAGAGATTGGCAAGGTTTTCTTGTTTATGAATTAGGATTATGTCTCCATTTGAGCCATGATCTTAGCAAAATTCATGAAACAGGTAACCTATGACATTTCCATGGTAGCTTATATTCCATTAAATCCTCTTCAGGCACTCAAATGCCCTCCAGTTCACTTTTGAATAAGAGTCTTATGCAATATTTGTGGGAGGGGCACATTTAAACACTATTCTTGCCTATAAGGAGAGGGGAATCTAGTGTACAAATACTATATTTTTTGATTCCTAAAACAACACTAAATATCTAATGATCTAATAGAGTCAAAAGAAATGTTCAAAGGAATATAGAAAAAAGAGGATCACTGAAATTAGGCCAGAGCCAGGACCAAAGCGTTGGTGGCAAATGCAGCCTGCAGGTCCCTAACTGAAAGGGGCAGTGTGAGGGAGGGGTAAGCCTTCAGTGTTAGAACTGCCATGACTTGGTGTAAACTTTTGTTCAGAGGTTATTAGATTTGAGTAAGTCACATTTCCTCTCTGTATCTACAAGATGTCGATTTTAATAGCCCAACCCACCAAAGGTTGACTTAATGTTTAAATAGAACTATTAAATAGAACTACTAAGTGCTTATTAAAGTGTAATATGCAGAGTCCCCTCGGAGGAGACCAGGAGTTTGATTGCTCACTATGACATGCGCTGATCACCAAGGGGTGGTATGGAATGAAGGAAGGCCCTGGCTAGCAGCTGGAAGGCCCCAATTGGCTCTGACCACCAGCCAGGCCTAGAGGCCTTACCAATGCATGAATTTTGTGTCCTGGGCATCTAGTCTAGTATATATTAAGAACCAACTTAATGGAACCTATTGGTGCTGTTTTAAACTGAAATGTCTTAGCAGTCAGTTTATCTTCTATTTCTCCTTTATCTGTTGCAAGACCTTTGCCCCTCCAGCATTGTGCTCGGATCAGAGAAGAAAACTTCAGAGGAAAAGCCATTTCTCTTACATCGCAGAACCCATGCAGAAGAGAGGAGTGAAGAAAATAACCCAAGGAAACCTCTCCACAGGAGATTTCCAACTCATTTGGGGGTTTGTGGATGCTCAGAACACATCTCAAAGTTTAAGTGGTGAGGATCTGGCTTTCTTGAATCAAAGAGAAACTCAAAACTGTTTAGCATTCAGAAACCAGCTCCAGCTGTTTCCTCTGGGAACAACTTATTCACCTTCTCCTTCTGTTATCTTGATGGCCTTTGTTCCACTTTGATGGTATATCTTTTAGTCTGGGTCATGCCTCCTCTGTAATCTGCACAATGCCGGAAACACTGCCGGGATTCATTACAAATTGCAACAATTGGGACCCTGGTCATTTGAAATCTATAAATATTTTAACATCCTTATTCAACTTTGCTTTTCCTTAACTTATACGAAGAAGCAATGCTAAGGAAGTGCTTATCCATTCATTCATTCATTTACTCATTCACTAAAAACTAAATAATTAAAGAAAATGAGCCTCAGTTGGAACATTGCATTGACATAGCACAACAGAGTTTGCAAAATGTCTAACATGTTAAAATGTCACAATGTGATTGTTTATCTCATGGTGTTATTGTAAGGTAGACAATTGGATTATTTATGACTATCATCTCTGGCCATGCTAGGTGCATGGTAGAGGCACAAGATATATTTGCCAACTGGCAATGGAAATATTCCCTAAATACTGAGTGTTGGTTTTCATGTCTCTGAAAAGAAAAGAGGGTAACAATGTCTATCCCATAAGATTATCTGAAGTTTCAATAAGAATTTACAGGACATCCTAATTAATGCACCTTGCTTTCCGTTGGACACAAATCAGAATACTCCAAAGAATACAAGAATTTTGAAGATAGATAAGAATATAAGAATTTTGAAGATAGATAAAATTGCTTACATGTAGAGACCATGAAATCAATCCATGATGGGTGTGAGCAAGAAAATGTCAAGTAACTTTTAATAAAACAGAATTGTTCCAAATCAGTTCAGCAATCTAATGGAAAGTGAAACCTAACCACAGAAAGGATGTGTAAAAATAGGTTGGAAGCATTTTTCTATGGAGGCACAGAGCAATCATGAGACTTGCTCTGCCCAGAAAAGAACATTCTCTAGGCTAAAAATATCATCTGTCTGTTTCTAGTTGCTAGAGAAAGCCTATTGTGGAGATGGATACATCAGGATCTATTAAGTTAAGGCAATTAAGCACTTGTGTCATATAAACTCTTTGTTTCAATCCTGTGTTAATCAGGCCTACTCTGTGCTAATTTATCTTCCCACTTATCTGGTCTATAGGGAGAGAATGGACTGCCCAGGCTGATATAAAACTCAATCTATGTTAGATTTATATTTCTAGGTGTAAATTAGTACATTGTTCTTCTGGCCTTATTCATCAGCCTCTTTGAGCTTCCTTAGTGAGACCAGCATTCCTGAACCTGATAAACTCTGAAACACTCTTAACAATGAGTATGTGAGATAGGCAAGCCAGGGGATATTGGCCGAAGAGATCCCGATCCACAGAGGTAGCAGCACCCTTCAAACATATATGACGACCAGGGAACCGGCCTTTGCCAAATGAGTTCTGTGACGTCTTTATGTTTAAATTTTACAGCATCTAATGGGTGGCTATTCCACGTACCACGTCCACAGTGCACTCTTTTTTGCTGTCATCACAGGGAGAAAGTTCATTCAATGGGAACTAAAGCTATTTACTCAAGGTATGTAGCCAGAAGTTCTGCTCTGTGAAAGGAAATATAGGAACATGCCTGGCTTGCAGGAATTCAGAAATGAGAGAAAAAAGGAAGTTTTGTAAGGTGCTATTTTTCCCTTGATGAAACTGTAAGATATGAAAAAGAAATTTGTTTGATTGTTTAGATGCAGAGGGAATAGATGATTGAATTTCCATCCATCTAATTCTGGATTTTCTCTACTGTTACTTAATCCATAATTAAATGAAAAGGAAAAAGACTAAAATTAAATACCTATCTGATGGTTCTAAATTTCATTTCTTCCATATTCTCAGATTCCTCTATACTTCTTTCTCTTTCCAGGGGTGTATTTCTGTGGAGGGCAGGGAAGATGGTGCTTCTTTGCATCAGATGAGCACTAGCAAATGACGTGATTATTTACATGGGAAGTCCTAAGTAACTGAAAAATCACTATGAAAATTTTTAAGTGAATTTAGCCAGATTTCAAGATAAAAGGATAATCTAAAAGTCAATTGTATTTTTACATTTACAAAAAAAATTAAAAAATTATTTTATGTATAAAAGTATCATTTAAAGAAATATTAAGAATATTTGAATGAGTTATGTAAGATCCATATATTGCAACCTACACAACATTGCTGAAGGGGATTAAAGAAAGCCTGAATAAGTGAGAAGCTATAACATGTTCAGACGTTGGAAAATTCAGTATTTTTAAGATGTCAGTTCTCACCAAGTACTTTCAGTCGATTCTTTTGTAGAAATTGACAAGGTGATTTAAAAATTGTTATGCTTGTGCAAATGACTAGGAACTTACAAAGCAATCTTGGAAAAAAATAAAGTGGGAAACATACACTACCTGCCTTTAAAACTTACTATTATGCTGCAGCAATCACAGTAGTTCAGTAGAAGAATTCAGATCAGTAAATGGCTCAGGAGAAAAAAATAAAGTACCCAAACTTTTTCAACAAAAGCAGCAGTAGAGGAACATAATGGATATATATATATATATATATATATATATATATGTATATGTATATGTATATATATAGACATACATATATATACACATATACATATACATATACCTCCTATCTAATAAAAAAGTAATATGCAAATTGACCATACCTCTGCTACACCCACCAGACATGCTCACCAGCCAATCAGAGTGAGTATGCAAATTAATCCAACCAAGATGCTATGGCCACAGAGAGAGCAGAAGAAAGGCTTGGGGTTGCCCCTAGTAATGGAGGAAGCCAAGCTTTCTGCAAACCCTGGCCAGCCCAGGACTCCACTTAAGGCAAACAAGTTTCAATGGCTGTGTGAGCAGAAGGTTTGGTTCCACTCCAGGCTACAAAGTTTCAATTATAGAAGATAAATCCTAGATACCAGGGCCTCTGCTTGGGTCATTGGGGGGCACTGCTGGCCTACAAACTACCACAGGCCCCTCGCCCAGGCCACCTCATGCCCCAAGGGAACAACCACACTGATCCAGGACACGCTTCAGGGCAAACCAGCTGGCCCCCACCCATGCACCAGGCCTCTATCCTATCTAATAAAAGAGTAATATGCAGATTGACCATCACTCCAACACACAAGATGACTGCCCCCATGTAGTCAAAAGATCATGCCCTCATGTGGACGCAAGATGGCCACCACCAGATGGCCAGCAGGGGAGGGCAGTTGGCAGGGACCAGGACTGCAAGGGAGGGCAGTTGGGGGTGATCAAGCCTGCAGGGGAGGGAAGTTAGGGGCAAACAAGCTGGCAGGAGAGCAGTTAGAGATCAATCAGGCTATCAGGGGAGTGGTTAGGGGCAATCAGGAAAACAGGCAGGTGAGCAGTTGGGAACCAGCAGTCCTGGATTGTGAGAGGGATGTCCAATTCTATTGGGCCTAAATGGGCAGTTGGACATCCCTCAATGGGTCCAAGATTGAAGAGAGAGCAGGCTGAGCTGAAGGATACCCCTCCCCCCACCCTGTGCATGAATTTTGTGCACTGGGCCTCTAGTAATATAGATAAAAATGGTGCTGACATAATCAGTTATTCATTTAAAACAACAACAACCTCAATTCCTCTATATCATACACAGAACCTAACTGATGAACCTTTGCTGGTTTGACTCAGTGGATAGAGCATTGGCCTGTGGACTAAAGGATCCTGGGTTTGATTTTGGTCAAGGCACATGCCTGGGTTGTGGATTTGGTCCTCCATGTGTGGTATGTAGGAAGGCAGCCAATCAATGATTTTCTCTCATCGTTGATGTTTCTATTTCTCTCTCCCTCTTCCTGCCTCTCTGAAATCAACAAAAAGTATATTTTTGAAAAAGAGAACCTAACTCATGAATCTGAGACCTAAACATGGGAGCAAAAATACAGTGAAGCTTCCACAGGGAAACAGAGAAAGTAAGTTTCACAACTTGCAACTGAGCAAAGGTCTTTTTTTTTAAAGGCAAGCCACAGAAAGAAATAATAAAAAGAGCAAATGATAAATTAGACTTCATCAAAATTTAAAACTTCTGTACATCATAAGTCCCCATTACAAAAATGAACAGACAATCCAGTAAAAAATTTTTTAAAAGTTATAAACAGATATTTTACAAAAGAAAACATACAACTGTCCAACAGGTGTAGGATAAAGTTCTCTACATCGTTAGTAATCAGGGACTGAAAATTAAAAACACAATGAGATATCATACAATCACTAAAATAGTTAAAATTAGAAAGAGTGACAACACCAAAGTTTGGTGATGTTGTAGACCATGATTATGTTCGCAAACGTTTTTTTTTCTTTTGTAGAAATGTAAATATGCTCTTTTTCTTGTAAAAATAAACTTATTCCTCTACCTACCCGCTGGCTCAGAAATTCCATTTCTAGGTATTTACTTATGAGAAATGAAAATGTGTTTATGAAAAGACTTCTACAAAACTTTTCCCAAGAGCTTTTTTCCTACTACTTTCAAAATGGAAACCATTCAAACGCCTACCAGTAAAAGAATGGATAAATTGTAGTGCATTCACTCAAAACTAAAATGGAATAAATTATTATGCAACAACATGGATGGATCCAAAAACATCTTTCTATAAAAAAAAAGTTTACATGAAAGAGCATATATTGCGTGAATTCATTTATTCAAAATTCTAAAAAAAGCAACTAAGTGTAGCCTGAAAAACAATGAAGACATTGGTTGCTTCTGCAGGGCTGGTACAGGGATTATGTTTTAAGAGGCATGAGGGAATTTTCTGGGGTGATAACACAACAATTTAATTTGGTAAGGTTTTAGATTATATATATAAATTTATACATTTCTTTGTTTGTAACTCTTACATAAACCTGTAAATAAGTATCAAACTCTAGATAATGATATGCATGCTGAGGAATTTAGAAGGAAGTAAATGGATATCTGCAATTTGCTGCAATAACTGAGCCAAAAATAAAACAGATTTATGGATGGGTAAAGGGAATGGATAGATGCTAGATAAAGCAAGTATGATAAAATGTCAATGGTACAATCTAAGTAGTAGGTCTATGGGTTTTCAAAAAAAGATTTTCGCATTTTCTCTATGCTTAAAATTAACGTAAAGTATTACATTTATAACAGCACCGTTTAAAAATATTAGGAATATTTTAATAAGAATTATGTAAGACCTATATTGAAACCTATATGACACTGTCTCAAGGCAAGAGAAAATGGCCTTGAAGGTCACTCAAGACACTGCCAGGTTTTGGAATTTTGACTCATCTGAATCAAAGTTCCTGGAGATAGTTTGCTAGTAGGTCCTTAGTGCTGCAAAGTAAAATATGTCTTACAAACCACGTACTTTTCAAAGTATACGTATTATGAATTTTTTTAAAAAGAACTTTATCACTCATTAGCTGGGCATACAGACATCTGCATAAGCAATAACCAAGGCAAGAGACTGAAACCGTGACTCCCTCAGGAGTAGGACAGGAGAACAACCTGCCTTTCGAAGTTTGATTGACAGGATACTGATAAGTCCCCTCGAGTGTCCAAGTAATATATGTGTAATTCAATGATAGCACTAAAAATATTTTTCTCCCTACTCATCCCTTATACATTATGTTCTAACCAAACTGAACTCTCTGAGCATATTACCTGCCCCACCCAGGCATTTAACCAAGCTTCTTTGCTGAGCAATAAAATAGCTCTTCCTCATCTCACTTCCTGATAAAATATTCCTCACCTCTCTCTGTCTTTCTCTTGCCAGTAGGATTGCACCTGGCTGTTTCAAAGATACTATCAGCGTCTCACCTCGCCCTTCCAAAGGGAAGTGCACAGGATCAGCTTCCTCTGTACTCCCTGCAGTTCTCAGCACAGATGCCGCACAGGAGACAATCAATTAGTAAATTAGCCAAATCATAATGCCTTTTTTTGTGGTCTAATATGTACTCACTATTTTGAAGATTCTATTCAGTAGAATTACCCAAGTTGGATTTAGCAATGTGGGTTTCATTCATTGCTGTCCTTATTGCCAATAGTTACTGAGTTTTAATAACAACAAAAAAATTCCTTTTCTGCATGCTGTATTTATATAAATTCCAATAATATAAGGAGCATAGTAATATCCAAATAGCTCCCAGTAGGCTGAGTTACTCAATTTTGTTGAAAATAGCATCTCTCATTTACCTTAGCTAAATGTAATCTTTCAGGTTGCTTACCTCCTGCCTAATGACATGTTTGTTTCTCTTGAGAATGAGTTCATGATTGTGGTAGGGTGGGAATTTGTAATGACAAGTGTACAGCCTGGATAGAGCTCAGTGATTTTGGATTCCTTCAATAATAATGTCCATGAAAGTGTTTTAAGCAGTTTAAAATACTATTGTTATATGTATGTCTTTACCTTCAGTATTGGCATAGACTTAAAGCATTCAAAATGTATCTCGTTTCTTTTAAGTGCCTCCAGAAACTATTTAATTCTAACTCCAATAATAGCAAGATTTCCTTATTGAATATCCTTTGCCACCAAGCACTTCCTCACTTTTAGTGTACCCTATTTTTGCTGCAACCCAGACACTTACATGTCCCTTTTGAAATCTCAATCTTAGTTCCGCAAGGCTTGAAGCCAGCTATGTGTTTGTAAAATACCTTCCATGGCTTCCAGTCCTCTTCCTCCCATCTTTTTATTTATTTATTTTTTCCCTTTTGGCTATATCACACTTACATTTAAAACTCAGTATGTATGCCAATTACTCCGAGAGCCTATCCCAGTGGATTCAGAGCCATAAGAATGCTCTGAGTCCACTATTGCATACTTTCTCATGACATTTATCTATATTATAGTCTCTAACATCATTCTTATTTCCTTGAAATACAGTCCCTTGAAAAAAAAGGACCCATGTCTTATCCATTTTTTTTGTATCCTGAGGCCCTGGAAGACAAACAAGTGATTGATTTTTAAGGCATGATGAATACTGGAAGCATATTCCAGCCTCTAGTCCAAGGAAATTAGCCAGAGGAGATTAATGTCCCTGAAACTCATGAAAGGTTTTTAGCTCCAGCAAGAAACCTAGAATTAGGTTTAAAAGATCAATTTATATCAGTACCTGCTCACGATTAAAAGAAAAAAAAAATCTCTGGCAAGATAGAAATAAGAATGAACTATCTCAATCTGATAAAGAACAGCTACAGACATTCTACAGCTAATATCATGTATGTTGGTGAAGGAAGAATGAGTGCTTTCCTTCTAAGACTAGGATAAAGAATCCCCTCACCACTCCTCCTCAGCATGCTGCTGAAATTCTAGCTACTGTCATAAGGCAAGAAAAGGACATTAGAGGCCTACATATATAAAAAGGAAGAAATAAAACTGTCTTTATTTGAAGATGGTTGTCTCAGTTGAAAAGCCCAAGATATCTAAAAAAGCTTATTCTATATAATAAAAGGATAATATGCAAACTCAGGTGGGATTTTGACTTGACTGGGAGTTCAACTGACCAGGTATTTGACCAACCGGGAGCTTGACCGCTTGCTATGATGTGCACTGACCACCAGGGGGTGGCACAGAATGAAGGAAGGCTCCAGCTGGCAGCCTGCAGGCTGGGAAAGGAGGGGGAAGGGAGGCCTGGGCCTGCAGCCAGCAGCTGGCAGCCACAGCTGCTAGGTACCCTAGCTGTGCACAAATTTCGTGTACTGGGCCTCTAATAGAATTAATAAGTGAATTCAGCTTAGCCACAGAGGAACAGACAGAAATAATCACATTGTTATGCACCAGCAATGAGCACATAAAAACCAAAATTTATAACACAATGCCACGTACAATCTTCCCAAAGTAAATGGGATGGTTAGGTTTAACAATGTTCTACTTGGGGATGAATCAATTGGTTCATTTTGGGTCAAGTGTCCATCTCTGAATCAAATCCTATGTCTAGAGAATTGAGGTATGGGATTGGTTCAGCCTTAGTCACATGCCTCCAGCCAGACTAACATAGAGAGGTATTAGTAGTGACAGCTTAAAGTAGAACTATATCACTGAGATAGGAGGCATTTCCTTAAATAGGAGGGATACTTTTCTCAGATTCTACCTAATGAACAAAATGATAAATATTGACTAAATCACCATCCCTAAATTCCCAACATTACCATTTTACCTGACTCATTTATCCAGGTCTTGCACCATCAGATATTGGCTCAATAAATTAGTGGGTAGAAACTAAGCAGATGGGGCTGACAGAGATTTGTGCTGGCACCATGAGGCCATGAAATATGCCATTAAGCAAATTAGGTTGGAAAGAAATTGGTTTGGTTGGTGAATGTGACTTGTATCAGTGAGAGATTTATAAAATTGGTTTATATTTTATTTAGCATTTCTATTTATTGATTTATTTTTTCAAGGCAACAGGAAAAAACTCTTGATAAGCTAAGCAAAATAGTAATATTTGGGAGTATAACAAGGAACTTACCCTCCTCATGGCTATCTGGAAGTCCAGGTTTCGAATTCAGGAACCAAGTCTGCTGCAGATGGCTGGCCAACAGGAACACAGCAGTTGTCTAGCAGCAGAAATGGTCTCAGGAGAATTGTGCATCTATAATTTCTGGCTTCTTTCTACCATCCTGAAGTCATGTGCTCAAATACAGAATCCTAAGAGGGAATGCCTGGTTGGTGGAATCTCAATCATATGTCTACTCCTGGTGCATGGGAAAGTGTACCTAGCCTTCTGAGCTTCTGAAGAGGAATATAATCATTCTGAATTATCCTCTGTATGAACTGCCTATTGCTATGTAAACTTTATGGCTTAAGATGACACCCAGTTCTATAGGTCAGACATCTCACCAAGCTCATTGGGTTTCTACTTAGTGTATCTCAAGGCTAAGATCAAGTGGTTGCCAGGCTAGGCTCTTCTTAGCACCTGAAGTTGTTTCTTGAAGTTGGATGACTGAGGTTACCAGTGTCCTGCTGGATTTCAGCTCTGACAGAGCACTGTCCAAGGTTTACATGTGTTCTCCATTTTCAGGCCAGTGATGATGCATCTGATCTTCTCACACTTTCATCTCTTTGACTCTTTGACCAACTAAAGAAGGTAGTGTAACAGTGGGGAATTGTAACCCTCTAACAATGTCTGTTGACATTTTGTTTGTAAATCCTGACTCTGACTAATATATAGCTTGTAGATAAACAGCATGTTTGTGTAAGAAAACTAGGAACTAAATTCAGAAGATACAGAATTTGACCTTCAGTCATCCGAGCTCTAGCATAATTGCTGCCCTTCAAACTGTACAACCAGGATGACTTAAAGCCAGACCATCACTTGACCAGTTTTGAGGTCCCTACTGGAACAGACTGTGCTCGCCTTCATGTAGAGAACTTTTCATTCCCCTCCCCTTGATTTCTTTGTTCTGCTTTCCCTCTTCTTCCTTATAAAATACTTTGCCTGCACTGAGATGGGGGATAGGTTTTACAACAAAAGTCCCTCATCTTTTCAGGTGACTAAGCATTTGAATAAATCTATTCTCTTTTTAACCAGATTCTGGCTCACAAGCAGTGACAGGCAATTGAACCTTGGTTTTGGTTATAATAGCAGAAGGCAGCTTTTAATGGAATTATGTGATTAGATTAGTCCCACCTAGATAATCTCCCATTTTAAAGGCAATAATTGTATCAGCAAAAGACTTAATGCCCTGTAAGGTAACATAATTGTGATAATAGCACCAGGGGGCCATCTAGAATTCTGTCTACCACACTCTTTTACCCAAAATAGGTACAATGGCAAAGAAAAATTCTGACCAAAAATATTGAGGTTCTATTAGGAAGGAAGATTTCCTGAATAGCCATAACAAACAAGCAAGTAAATATATTAATATCCACTAAGGCAGTGGTTGGCAAACTCAGTCAACAGAGCCAAATATCAACAATACAACGATTGATATTTCTTTTGAGAGCCACATTTTTTAAACTTAAACTTGTTCTAATGCTACTTCTTCAAAATAGACTTACCCAGGCCATGGTATTTTGTGGAAGAGCCACACTCAAGGGGCCAAAGAGCTGCATGTAGCTTGCAAGCCGCAGTTTGCTGGCTAAGGCAGTAAGGTATCTAAACTTAATTTTTAAAAGGAAAATATGTTTCTGATTGATGTGTATATACATAAACATGCAGGCATGTATTTTTCAACAATTATTAAAAATATACCAAAAAGTACTGCTCTTGGATTAGTATTCACAGCGATTTAACCCATGCAAAGCCCTAGAGACTGGTGGTAATGTAATGGACCACTGAACAAGGACTCAGATAACATGGATTTAATCCTCTGCTCTAGTAATAATGCCCTCTATAACCTGGAATATATCACAGGCTTTCTCTAGGACTGTTTTGTGAACTTTAAAATAAGAGAATTGGGCTAAATTGTCTCTAAGAATCTTCCCAACTTCAATAGCACATAATGCTATATAGCTCTTATGTTGTAAAATTTAAATGTAGAATGCTCTATGTTATCTATTGAGAGAGAAAGAGAGAGAGAGAGAGAGAGAGAGAGAGAGAGAGAGAGAGAGGCATAGCTACTGCTAAAAAGGTTACTGTGAAATTGATACTTGCACAATTGTGGTACTGGCATAAATCTGTATATATCTTTGGGAAACAATTTTACATAATGTGTCCAAAACTATGAAGTAGCTCCTATGCATCAGTACAAGATAAAAATTATAACAAAAAGAGGCTGGTATCAGCATTAACTATTGCAATAGCTCAGCTTTGATGGGATATCGGCCTTAATAAAGTAGGTCTAAATGGTAGGTGTGACTAAGTTTGGCCAATGACATATAAGTGGAAGTGTGGCGTGAGAACTCTGTGAAGTCTTCTTAAAGGGAGAGGTGCATCCTTCTTTGTCCCTTCATTTATCTAACTACTTGGAACATAGAAGTGATGGATGGTGCTCTATGAGGATGAGAACCACACACAAGAGATTTTGAAGCAAAGAGTGGGCTACCATACTAAGCCAAGACTGCCTACTTCCGGATCTCTTTTTCATCTTAGAAAAATAAAGATTTACTTTACTTAGAAAGCAAATAAATAAAACCGTTGCTATGTATTGTTTGCAATACAGTTTTGGGTACTATATACAAAGAAAAGAGTCAATTATTATGCTCTACATTTGTTAAAAGATGTTCATGTTGTTAATGTTTACAATAAAGGAACTTCAAATATGATATAAATGTCTCCTAAATGGAGAATTGTTAACTTATAAAATGTTAATGAAATGTGATACAGACTTGAAGAATTGTGTTATAAAATATGCCTTGCAATCTGGAATATGTTTAGGGCATAAATTATAAGTATAAAAATTACAAGGTGTTAAAAATATCTAAGCTTGTATATAAATTGTGAAGGTGGGTGCATAAAATTCAAGTATGTTTTCTCAAACTTTCTAAGAATCTATACATATGGGAAATATGCAAATGGCCTTCAGTAAGTGTACCTTACATAAAAAATATATTTTCTACTTTCCATTTCCATTTTCTTACCATTAGATAGAAGTCATTGTCAGAAATCAATTAGTGGATTTAAGATCTCCCTACCGTGAAAACAATGACATACAGAGGAGAGGAGACAAAGGCTTACTGGTGTTACAGCAATCTTCTTAAGAAACAATTTGGGATGGTATCTTGATTTTAAATGATTTTACTTTTCTAGTTTTCTGGGGTTTGCTACAGTGCATTCTCTTCTTATTTGGCCCTTATTCCTTTCACTTACAGCTTCTGTGCTCCTCTGTATACTGTGGTAAGCATCTACATTCTAGATTCTGAATTTATCCACAGCTTGCTTTTAGTTTTTATTTTTGGGTTTGCTGTCCCTAGAACCAAACATCCGGAGGTACCCCTACTCACCTACTTCCAGTTGTGGCCATCAGTTCTGAAGGTCTCCCCTTGCTGATCCTCTTTCAAAGCCAAGCTGTAGTCATGCATAAGGAGGTTTGTATTGGGATTTGTGGGATTATGGGGCCATTACTGGCATGTGAGCCAAGGTCAAGATTCTGAACTTCCAGTGAAAAGTGAGTAACAGAATTACCTGATTAGCTCCCAGAAAGGAAGTTGCTAAAAGAGGGAACAATGTAGGGATTAACCAAGAGTCCACCCTTTGGAAGGAAACAATGGAGAAGAAAGAAAATAGCTCAGGCCTAAGACTTTGATTGCTGGGTGTCCTCCAGAGGACTAAGCTACCTGATAGACA
Source organism: Lasiurus cinereus (assembly GCA_011751065.1). Taxonomy (NCBI): domain Eukaryota; kingdom Metazoa; phylum Chordata; class Mammalia; order Chiroptera; family Vespertilionidae; genus Lasiurus; species Lasiurus cinereus. Next base: position 3,046,576 of record JAAGEH010000124.1, read on the forward strand.
GGTCCTAACACATATCACATAAACCCTAGGAAGTGGATTTTCTGAAAACATTATCAGGTAGTAAAAAAATACCCCAGAGGTTGGCATACCAGACCTCCCATGAACTCCATGGCTAAACACAATCACCCGTGTAACACTTGTATCACAAATCAAATTTATTCTCCAGAAAACAAAGACTAACAGATTGAAAATTTATATCATCTGCTGTGTTGTGATTATGGCTTTTAAAATGATTCACATCCACATGTGTAAAATGCACAAATACATTTCACCATTGCAAAATACATGGCATTTTGTTTGTATATAATGAAAATTTTTATCTAACACTGGATGCCTCCTTTTTTTTTTTATTACTCCCTGCCAAGAGAAAGCTTAGAATGCTTTTATTGGTTTAATATAATAATAAAAATGGGATTGCCACCAATATGAAAGCCAGAAGGATCCCCATATTGAAGAAGGTGGATTAATTGATTTCTCCGAGGATATAAACTACCCTTTTGTGAATTTAACTTTGAAAAAGAGGGTTGCCTGAGTAATCACATTGTGAGGTATCCATTCTTCAGATACACTTTTATTGCTGCAAATAAAAGTTATTCCTTTTCCTCAAGAAACTGAAAGGATTATATGTCTTTCATTGTGTCTATATGATTTCCAAGGCTATTATTGACCCCAGTAGCTGAGACTATGGCAGCAGCCATGAGACAAAGACTATAGAAGAGTGGTCTGGGGTTACAATATAGATTTGGGTTCCACACAAAGTTGGTTCCCATTTATTTGTCAATGAGTAAAGTCATGAAACATGTGGGTTCACAGTGATGTAGACTACATAACCGATTTAGGAAATGAAAAGTGTGAGAGATGATGTTTCCATTGAAATTAACTGATTTTGACAAAATTCACTTACATAAGTATCAAGGGGTACATAAATGTACCTAAGTGGTGTTGTGTAGCACATAATAAGTCTTCAATAAATAATTGCCACATGAATAAATAAGCCAATCGTGTGCATAATAGAGGAAACTGAATGAAGATTTATACTGCTGTGGGTACAAGATAAATTTCCTGCTCCTGAAGTAGACACAAAGCAGGAAGGATAACGTAATGATGAAAGGTCCAGCTTCGGAAGGCAGCCTGCAGAAGCTGAAATCATCAGCTCTGCATCTTATGAACCATGTGACTTCAGGCATGATATTCAACCTCTTTGCATCTTTCTTCTCTTATTTATAAAATAGAAAATAATATCCGCTATAATTATATTTACTATATATCCTTTGTGATGATTACATGAGTTTATTTTAAGCACTTTAAATACTGGGCATGTAGCAAACTCGACATGAATGTTAGTTTTTACTATGTAGAAATTCCAGGACTATCATGTTGGCTTGGTCTATGTTCTAACTCTCTTCCCTCCCACTCTAGCTCATTAAATTTATCTGAAGATTTTTAATAGGTGACATCTCAAATCATGCTTTGCAAACTTGGATGTGAAGATTTCTATCTTTTTTAAAGTGATTGTCTTACACAGAGTAGAAATAGGGTTATTGAAGTTAAGGTTTACAAACTTCCAAAAATATTAAAATTGTTCAGAATATTTTATTTGGAGTCTAACATATTCAACATATAAAAGTTGAACCATCCTACTACAAGTGAATGTAAAGGACCAAAAGGTTTATTTCAATGACTTTCACCTTTATTCTTTGGGATAACTTTTGGGGGCTTCCCATGAATCTTCCATGGGCTTTTCTATCTAGTAGCAAAACAAGACGACTTCAATTTTTCCAATGAGAAAATTGGTACTATAAATGAAAAAGTAAATTGTTTCACCAGAGCAAGAACTACCAAAATGAAGAAGTAATAAAAAATAACAGTTTACAACTTAACATTACCTTACCTAAGTGTGTTTTAAATATCAACTTTGTATATGTATATTAAAAATAAAGAAGCATATCAGTAGTTATTAATAATCCTATTTAATAAAGAAGAGAATATGCTAATTGACTGCCCCACCCTCAAAGATGGCAGCACCCACAGCCAATAAAGAGGGGATATGCTAATTGACTGCCCTGCCCTCAAAGATGATGGTATTCACAGCCAATAAAGAGGGATTATGCTAATTGATTGCCACACTCTCTAAGATGGTGGTGCCCACAGCCACAAGATGGGGGCACCCAGTCTCCTCAGCTCCACCTGGGAGACAGGAGTGCAGCGCCTGCCTCCAGAGTCTCCCAGTCCCCTCTACCCCCAGGCTGGCCCGAGGTGCAGGCAAGCCTCTGATAGTGGCTTCCCAGCTGCTCAAGGCTACCTGAGACTCAGGAAACCAGGATCAGCTGAGGCTTGCACTGCCAGCAGTGGCAGTAGCAGAGGTATGATGGGGGCATTGCCTTCCCCTGATCATCAGGTTTTCTTCCACCCTTGAGGGTTCCTGAACTGTGAAAGGGGGCAGGTTGGGCTGAGGGACCCCCCTTCCAGTGCATGAATTTTCATGCACTGGGCCTATAGCTATTAATAATTAAGGATTTGTCAGGCTTATAGAAGTACCACTTAAGTAAAAACTAAGCTCATGACAACACTGAATTATCTTCAGTATTTATGCAGAAAATTATATTTCTAAATATCATTCATTTTTTTAAGTAAGCTTGTTGAATTTGCTCCTTGACTCGTATCAATTTCCCCACCTCTGTCCCAAGACTACAAGTCTTCATGGATTCTGTAATTTATGTTATCCAAACTGTTCAGGTCTCTTCTAGATTTATGGATTTTCTTTCTCAGTGGCACCTTTTCTTGGTATTCTATTTGCACATGGTATCTTCTCTGGTTAACCTAGAGTCACAATTGTGTTTGGAGACTGTGCTATTTTAGTTTATAATATGAAATATATTTTTATCTTTGTCCCCAGCACAGAGCTACTAAAGGTCTTAAAATTTCCTAAGTGATAAGACCAATACAAGTGTCTTAATATTTATAAAAAAACTCCTTTCAACTACACTTGAGTTATACTAATGAGGTGAGTGGTGGAAAGCACCTAAGGTTGGGAGCATGGTTGCCAGGGAAAACCACATGTTATTGGAGAGTAGAAATGTCTATCTTACCATGCTGGCATTCAAGGAGAGAGGAGTGGAGGTTGAATCAATTGCCAGTGGACATTGATTTAATCAATCAGGTCTATGTAATGAAGACTTCATAAAAACTTAAAGAAAGGGACCAGGAATGTTTCTGGCTTCTGGGTTGGTGACTATATGGAGGTGTGAGAGAGTGGTGAACTGGTGAGGGCATGGGAACTCCTTTCTCCATCATTGCCCAGGCATCTCTTTTATCTGTTTTTTTTTTCTTGAGTTATATCTTTTTATAATTAAGCATTAATCTAGTAATTAAAATGTTTCTCTGAGTTTTGGGATCCATTGTAGTAAATTCATCAAATCAAGTGGAAGGGATCATGGGTCATAAGCATCACTGACAATCTGGACTTGCTACTAGTGTTGGAAGTTGTGGGGGGAGCATTCTTGTAGAACTGAACTCTCAATCTGTAGGAACTGATGTTATCTCCAGATAGATAGAGTCATAATTGAGTTGAACTATAGTATACCCAACTGGTGTTGGAGAACTGCTTCATCATGTTGAGCGCGTGCACGCACACACACACACACACACATACACACAATAGTGAAGACTTCAGATTTTGGTATACTTCCCTCCTTTTATATTATATTATACAGATATATTGTTCTCCAACAGCTAGCTCCCTGAAGCTGGATCCATTCCCTCACTGAAGGCTTTCCAAATTATCTAACTCCAGTCTGAAGTTCAGATCCTTTGCTTGCTGATATCTACACCATCCCACCCATAGATATAATTGGACCAAGTCACCACTGAGGCGCTCAGAAATTATAAGGGCAGTGGCTACATCCTGATTACCCGTGCTTAATGTCCGATACAGGTTAATACTTATTTAACAATTAGCTCTCCACTTTTGAATAATTACACAAATGAGCTCCTTTAGTAAGTTTATAGGGCCTCTGAGTCACTTAGGTTTTGTTTATTTTTTGTTTTGTTTTGGTGGGTTTTTTTTGTTTGTTTGTTTTTTTGTTTTTCAGTCTCTGGAGTAGCCTAGATGGTAAGCTCCGGGGGAAAAACAAAGTAGGCTTTGCCCGGGAATTTAATCTACTCATATCTTCAGCAGAGCCAGCAAAGTGAGTGCAGTGACAGAGAGATATGAAGGTTCACTCCGGACAGATGGAGAATCAGATTGTAATGAACAAAACTACTTTTCTTCACATCTCACTGCAGTTCGCTTGGCAGTACAGTAGTTACGCTGAGCTTCCTGTTGGCCTCCTTTACCAAAGGAGACCTGAAGAAGGTGTCTGTCACCATTGCCCAAATGGTGCAGCTGATAGTCTTATTAAGTGTGTACACACACAGACAAACTGCCGCCACCCCCTCTCCCCCTGCCCCTCGACCTCTACACACATACACACATACTTTTGCATTTCACTTTAAAAATCCAGAGGGGAAATGGCTCCAACTTATATATAACATTTAAACTGTTACATCTCAGCCGTTCACTCTTTAATCATTATTCACAGAGGACTAGAGAATATCTAAGTACAAAGGAATGGGTCACGCAAGGAGAACTGGGCTGATGATTCATCCCCATTTCATCTCAGTCAGTGCGGTCCTTTGACAATAACCTTTAGGTCGGTGAATGTCCATTTGCTTTCATAAACTTGAAACAAATAGCTGGACGTATTTATTCATTCAACAAATATGTAGTGGGGACATGTTCTGTGCCAGTTCTTGGGCTCAGCACTAGAGATAACAAAGAATAAAAATTGAGACATCTATCTTCATGGATTTGCAGTCATGAAATCCATAAGGATTTCCTAGAGAGTGGACTTGGGGGCTAGTCTTTCAAACATGGATATAGACATGGACCTCCGACTTAGGGAAATATGGAGGGTAGAGATAGGACAAAGTGTCTACCCTACTCAAATACGTTTTATTTGAACAAATCTTAGGTGGAGATACACAAGTCTCTCATGAAACCCTATACATCTTTTATCTTAGCCTTTAGTACACTTGATTATATTTATTTCATCATATCCTTCCCCACTGGACTGTGAGTTCTGTGAGTGTCAGAATCTTGTATGTCCCATTCATCAATGAACCCCGGTGTTTAACACAATGTCTGACAAAAAGTGAACAATTAATACATTTGGTTGTACCACTGAATTAATAAAAGTGCAAATGAGACTTTCTTAATAAATTTGCATTTACTACTAAGAAAACTTTGAAAATCAGCAAATGAATTGAATGGCAAGAAAATAATAATCACCACTTCTTGGATCTTTTCAATATTCCAGACTATAGTACTTCAGTAATATAGTATTACAATAATCATAGGGGTCAGTATTTATTTACATTTCATTGATTTAAAAAAATTAAAAGTCTAAAACAAAAAAGATTTCAAGAAGTTTTACCTGGTCATAAAACTACTTAGAAGTAAAGTTAAGATTCAAACTCAGATCAGCTTAACTTCATAGTTTGAGAGTTTTATCAGTATACTAAATATTCTTGAGTTATATAGAATGACCTACTGCAACAAGGTGAAATTTAAAAAGATTAAAAAATGTAGGCTTTATGTTTCCATATCATAATACTCCAGTGCAGAGGTAAGAAAGAGGACTTAAGAGAAAACAACCAGGAAAAATACATGTCATAAGTGTGAATACTTTAAGTCAGAAATTCAATATACCTACCAAAAAGGCTATCATTAAATCATTAATTAACTAATTATCATTAGTTAATAGTGATCATTTTTTAAAAGATACTTAAATCAGAGTTGGAGAATAATGTCTAATTCTGGGAGGCCCAGAGGTAGTAGGCGCCATCTAACCAAAGCCTGTCTAGAGGAAAGTGGTCACCTTTGGGAAGGGACCAATGATGTTTTATAAAAAGAATGTGGCTGTTTGTCCTGAAGCGGAACAGACATGAACTGAGGTACTATGATCACAGCCATAGGGTAGCAAAAGGGATGTCATGGGCAGAGGTGCAGACTAGTTTTGCCTGGTTCCAAGAATAAGATATTGATCTGAATGGAGTCTCAGAAAGAGACCTTTCATTTGAGAATGAGCCCTAAGAAGATAGGACAGTCTTCCTTTAGAGCACTACTGGGAATGTCGCAGGGGACATTAAGAAGCCACAATTTAAATCACTGTAAGAGGACTGAACTTACATGGCTGGACTACATGGGAGTCACCCATCAGCTGAATGGCATGCACACTGCTACCCCCTTTGCAAGCTCATTAAAGGCATCTCTAATCAGCCATGGCACTTGTCGCAATGCTTCCTCAGATTCCTCTAAACACAGCACTTCTGCCACCACTTCCCATGGACAGAACGGGCATGTGAATGGAAACACTGTGACTCCACCCCTATGGGTACATATAGTATAAAATGGGTTCTAAAGCCCAGCTGCCCATCAGAAACATCAATTGAACTTCTGGAGCTTTTAAAACCCGCAGATTCTTAGGCTCCACTCCAGCTCCCTGTAATAATATTGAAGTTCTGATTCCAGGAATCTGTATATGAAAACTATCTCCCACTGACTCAGAGGGGCTGAGTCTAGCACAGATTAGCAAGCTGGTCTACAGTTACAAATAGAAACTGATTCTCATTCTTTATCTCTGTGACTTTTTTGAAATTAAAATAATCAAGAACAAAAGTATCTGTGTGCCCATGGAAATATAGGCTGATTTTACCTTGGTTTATATGTGCATGTATCACCCATGCATGCAGTAGTCATGTTTTCCAGGTTTTTGCCCTGTGAAGGCAATTGTGTGTGCACACCACCGCATGATACGGATTTATGCGTGCGTCAGTCTCCCGACTTACACTGAATGGATGAAACACACTACCTGTTAGAGTGTAAAAAAGCAAACATTAGTAAAACTGATAATATGCCTTGTGGTGGCGACTCAACCAAAGCAAGCACATCTGTCACAGAGAAGTAGCCTGCCAGCTTTCCAACCGGGGGAAATGCAATTGAATAATAATGCACCACATGAAGCAACATCCATAATGCTCTCTGCCAAGTCAAATCTCCTTCAGTTGGGAATGTGGGCAAATGTGTACTCACATGGTCGAAACAGGCCAAAGACACTGTACTTAGAACATAGCATCCTAAAGTCATAGACTCACCCAACAAGCATGAGGCATTGTCTCAGAACCCAAAAAACACTAGTGACCAAGACATAGTCCCTGCACTTTGGATCCTTCAAGAAGAGTGGTGGAAAGAGACGACTCTGTTTGTACATCAGAGTTAAAGCTAGAGAAGATGCAGCGGTGAACTCATACCATCTTATAAGACCAGATGTATTAAGGATCTGGGTCTTTAACTTAGGGATGGGAGAAGCAGCAAGCTATGAAGGAATTCAAACCGAATAGTGCCTTTTGTATTTACAAAGACCACTTGGGCTGCATTGTGGAGACAAGAGGGGAGCCAAGATTGTAGGCAAGCACACCCCTTGGAAGACTGTGTAGCTGTGGCACAGGGGGCCACCCTTCTGGAAAAGAAAGATGATTGTCATCATCTGTGTCCAATTAGAGTTCAGTGACTTCAAATTGGTAGCATGCAATCATCACGGTAGAGGCATTTACAGCATAAAATTTGGCAAATGCTGCAAAACATTTCTCCCCCTCAGAGAGCCCGTTGTTGAACACTTATCAGCACACTACCTTCACACTGGGCATATATAGGGTGGGACAAAAGTAGGCTTACAGTTGTGAGTACACAAAACAGAATTCATTCTTAAACTATCATTACATTTTTCCGTATGAATAACTATAAACCTGCTTTTGCCCCACCTTACATTTTGTGTCTACACACAGTATGAATAAAGGCACCAACCTAAAATAAAATCCTACTTCAGAGGAGCTTCACTGACATCTGGGAAAGAATTCTGTTGATGAGAATACCTATCACTCACAGAGTTTTACTATTTGCAAGGTGCTTTCATATTTATCTTCTATTTACCTTTTTTACATAATGAAGAGAAATTTTATCCTTATTTTACTAAGAAAAGTTAATGAAGATAATAGAATTTTTGGAAAAATGAGAACATTCAGACAAACATTAAATACAGTGCTGGGCTCATACTAAGTGCTCAATAAATTCTCCGCTATTATTGTTACAAATATCAGAAATAATTATTTTAGTATCAGAAACAGTCCCACAACCCTGACATGAGAGGTAGCATTAACTGTATTTCCTGAATGATGAATGTAGAAGTCAGAGGACTGAAATAAAGTGACCGAGACCTAGATTAGAAATAACAGGAAATCGACCTAAAATCAAAAGTTAAACTTTGACTTCTGGTCCAGTGTCACATCCATAGCACACATTAAAGTTTATTCATTTACATATTTATCCATCAAGCCACTCAACTACTATACATTTAATATCTGTTATATGCAGGTACTGCTACAGAGAAACAGTAATAAACCAAAAACCACCTTTGTTCTCATGAAGCAAATCTTGTAGCAATGAATAGCAGAATTAACACATTAAAAATGAATAAGTAAGCATATAATAAATGTTGGGTGGTGATAGGTGCTGTGAAAACAATAAATTACCTCTGTGAGGGAGGGAGGGAGTGAAGAGGGATGTTGTGTTTGGTGAGGGTAGTCCCTGGAGATCTTTCTGTGGAGTCAGTTCAAATGACTCCACGAAGAGAAAGAACATGTTGGGAAGAACCTTCCATATTGAAGGCATGGCAAATACAAAGGTCCTGAGGTGGGAGGGTGACTGGTATGATTGAGAAGTGCAAGGAGATCATAGTAGCTGGAGAAAATAAGCCTGTGAGGGGCGAAGGGGAGAATACAAGACCAAAAAAATAATCAGAAGCCAGATCATCGAGGGCTTTATAGGTCAACGTGTGGTCTTCGGTGCCCACCATTAAAATGTGTGTATTGTAGTGAATTCATATTGCTTAGAGAGGAAGGTGGAAGATCTCAACCTTCTGAAAACCTTTCCTGTAAACACACAGAATCTTCTCATCACTATGTAGAGTTTGGTTGGTCTCTCTAGATTCCTTCAGTCTCTCTATCTCTCTGTCTAAATTTTTATTGGGTAAAGGTGCATTCATTCATTCCTTATTTATGATGGACCTTCTATGTGCTAGGCATTGTGCTAGCCCCTGGGAACTAATCAGTGAACAAGACAATAAGCTCCCTTACTCCAGAGACTTTGGCAATTCAGTAGGAAATACAGGAAATACAAACATTATTCACAAACATAATGAAGTGCACTGACAAGAGCTATACCCACAGAAATATCCAGAAAATGCATGCTCCTACATGTCCCCACCATTCACACTCATAGGGACGCTGGTGTCAGCATTAAAACATGCAATTCTGTGACTCACAAGAGGGATGGGGCCTGTGCATGCAAGCCTGCTTTGCTAAGCCTGGAGAAATTAGAGTAAAGACAGGAAAATATTATTTTGTTATTTTTAACTAAACTCTATAACTGGAATAATATCACCTTTAATGAGGCTGGGGATCTTCCTCTGAGGAGTCTGAAGCCCTGTACTGATGTTATTCCATTAATTCTCCCTGTGTCTGGAACTTGGCACCCGAAGCAGAATGCATTATGCAAAACCAAAGCACACTTTGCATAGAGAAAAGATTCTGTTTCGATGTTTCCCTTGTGCTCAACTTCAAAATGTTGGCAGATCTGCCATCAGGACATGTATTCCATAGCCATGCTCTTTATGTTAAAATCATCCTTGATGTCATAAACTATTTTGCAAGGAGAAGGAAAGAAAGGGACAGAGACAGAGACAGAGAATGGGGGGAGGGGGGGAAGGAAAAAGAGAGGAATTGGCAGATGTAGGCAAAAATGGACCTCAAATCCTTTATGGGATGAAGGACAAGATTGTGGGAACTGTCTAATTCAATAGCAGTATATGAAAACCTTCGGTAAAGTGCCTTGCGAATTTCCATAAAATTGCTCCAGAGATACTAGTCACTGCATGAAGCAGTAAGCGGATGAAGCCACCATGTGCCCAGGCTGGTGCTAGACAATTTGTAAAAGAGAAATGAGATCAAGACATTTCTCAGCCTGAGAGAAATTACTGCCTTCCAAAAAGTAGTCTCTACAATGCAAAATTAGAGCAAGTCCTAGAATGGGTGGTTTAGCCCCTAAATGCTTCTTGGAGTTCACAGAAGGCAGAGATTACATCAATTAGACAGATAAGAAAATCTTAAGATGAGCAATACGGTAGATTTGGACTGACCTTTGAAGACCAGGGAGGATTCAGAAATGAGATTTTGGAATACAGTTCCACAGATGGAGAGGGAAAGAGGGCTGCCTATAGTCTAAATATTCCAAAATCCAGGGAAGTGTAGTCACCCATTCGCCCTGAGATGGAGAATATAGACTCCACATGGCATACTTTAAGGGAATAGGTTATTATAATTCTAAGAATTTCCCGGGTGGTGGTGGTGGTTCCTCAATGATCCTGTGGGCTGCTTGTCGGCCACCTTCCAATTAAATCTCCTTTTCTCTGTTTTTCTTTCTCTACTCCCGATGGCTTTGCTCCCCAATTCCCACTGATTGCCCCACCTCCTCCATCCTCTTCATGGTCTCTCTCTCCTCCCTCAACTTTGTTCCTCTTGTCTCCTGATGCAGCTCTAGTGATGCATAAGCTTGGCCTCCAATACTTCAGACCCCCAATACTCCTAACCCAGTGCCCCTGTGGAAGCAGACGGGATTTTTCCTGGAAGGGTAGTGATAAATGGAATGGGAAGAAAACACCAAGAAAGAGGAAGTTAAAACTGGACATCAGTAATCATAGCAGCTAAAATTAATGCACAGCTCATTCCCCATCCCTCTCCATAAGCATCTCTATGGCTTCCGGCTCAGCGATCCCTGTCCTTGTAGTCTGTGCCTCTTAAGACTTTGCCACAGTGCCTGCAGCCAGGCTACCTGGGGCTTTCATCTCAAGGCCATCCCTTATTATTCTTTTTTAATGTTTATTGTTGAAAGTATTACATATGTGGGCAATAAGACACATAATAATCTGACAAACTCAGGGAAGGCCTACATGGCAGTCTTGCAAACCCAAAGACCTAAAGTAACCACAGAGGATGGTCTGAAATTAAAACTTTAACTAAAAGCAGTGATGGTGGCAGTCACATTATAGGCCGGTATCTTCCCTGACAAGATCAATCTTTACCTTAATTGAGTCTATTGTCTTTTTGCATCTACCATAACATAGGATAACATAGACAACCTATCATGGAAATGTCAGGGTAACTTGTAACTTCCCTTTTTTCCAGACCCCTCAGGTCACAAACAAATGCCCAGACTGATACCATATATTCCTTCATTGTTATTGTTAATTATTGCCTGTTAACTATCCTGTACTCACCTAAATAAAAGAAGGATGTGTCTAGCATTTTATTTTTTATCCAATCCCAGAGGTTTCCCTGCTTTACTTTCTTCCACCTCCATAATCTCTCACTAATGAATTTCATGTAACTCATTTATGTCCTCTCCTTTGACTGTAATATATAAAACAAGGTGAAAAACTGCCATTCTCTGGAGCATTACCCAAGTCCATTGAGAATTTGCTTCCTGGCAACTGTCGATAGTTTGACTCAAATAAACTCAGAAAAATTCTTTATAGGTTTGAATGTTTTTTTTAACGCATATGCACCCTTCCCCCCTCTCTCCCACTGGCCTCTTATAACCCACCTCCATCCTCTCAAAAGCCTTCACCACCCTATTGTTGGTGTCCACGGGTTATATAGATATGCACACAAGTTCTTTGGTTGATCTCTTCCCACCCACCCCAACCCTCCACTGCCTTCCCTCTGAGAGTCCACACTCTGTTCCATGCTTCTATGTCTCTGATCTATTTTGTTCATCAGTTTAGTAGGACCATTCCGTTTTAGTTGGGAGAAATTGAAGTGGTTTCTTCACCTTAAAGTGAAGGTGACAGCACCCACTGTAAGGGGTTGTGCGAAGGATTAAAAGTTTGTGTAGGTAAAGCATATAGTGTCTGGGACATTTTTCTGAAACTTCCAGAAGACTATAAGCTATTAACATTATCACCTGTACCAAATGTCTTGGACCTAATATAGAAAAATAAAACTCCCTGATAAAGGAATTTCTGTACTTAGAGGGATTTGGCTTGCTTACTTTTATTCATTTTTTAATATATTTTTATTTATTTTAGGGAGGAAGGGGGGAGGACAGAGAGAGAGAAAACTCAATGATGAGAGAAAATCATTGATTGGCTGCCTCCTGCATATTCCACAAAACCCAGCAGGAGCCCTGACCTGGAATCTAACTGTAACCTCCTGGTTCATAGGTTGACACCCAACCACTGAGCAATGCTGGCCGGCCTCACTTTTACCCTCTCCCAATAAGATGATACCAGTCCTTCCCTTCCACATCCTTTCTGAAGGACCATTTAAGAGATTTCAAAAGGAAGGAGTTTTATCCCTGAAAGAAATGCAACTCTTTTCATTAAGTGCTCTTCTCCTCACCAGGTTCATTTGAGTCAGATAATCATAGAAAATAAAACAGGATATCAGAAATGGCCCTTAGAGATTCAGAGAGGTCAGTGGATTTATTTTGAAGATGAGAAAACTAAGGTTCAGAAACATAAATGTAATTTTTCAAGGCCACCCACAAAACGAATAGGAAAGACAAAACTAGAAATCTGATTTCTACCTACTTAATCCAGACTCAAGTCTCTTTCTGGCTTTGTGCCTTTATTAAACGCTATTATAGGATAAAAAATACTTCTACTTTTTTTTTAAGCCAAAGCAGGCTGGATTCAGAGCCTGAGTGTCCACTGTCTTGAATTAATTATTTGCGGTATTTAAAGACCCCCCCTAAACAAGACAACCTTAACATTCTCTTCAGTTTGACTAAATTTGCCAGGTTTTCCCTGGCCTCCCTTTTCTTAAAACATTTTCTTTAGATAAATTGTCATTGTTCTTTCTGTGCTCCTTCCAGTTGTAACTGTTTTCCCAGCCTCTTGCCATTTTACAATCCAGGAATATCTTCTGAAAGGACCTGAGATTCATCGCTTTGAAATGGAATTGCCATGGAAGACAGCACCAGGATGCCCTGGTCTCTGTGAGAGGGTAGAGACCTGCTACAGAAAGGAATGAACAAAACATGCACAGATGGTCTAAGCACCTTGACCAACCTCACCACAATGTCTTCCAGGAATTTTCCACTAATTTCCTCCAGGCCTTAAACAAAACAAACAAAACATAATAAAAGTCCCTTGCTTTTGTTTCGGCAGAGTGGAGCTCAGTCCTGCACTGGAGCCTCTTTCACCTACTCCAGTAGGCTGAATGGTATCTTTAATGCTATTTTCCCCAAATATCCAGTGCAATTTTACTTTGGTACCGCACACAGTCCAGGACAAAGAACTGCTCCAGCCAGCTTCCTCTTTTGTTTGGGAAAGCACAGGCAAGTTAACTGGAAGCAGCCCAAATATGGCCTATTCATTTGCATTTAAATTGCCCAAATGGCATTTGGTAAGAGCTATTTGATGTCCAAAAAGGCTTTGGAAGCTTTCAAACTTCAAAACAGAAGGTCAGAATTGATCAGCAGGAAAAGAAAGTCTGTGCTAAGCAGTCCATTGCGTTCAACCTTTCATCATGGGAAGCTGGTTTCAGGTTAAAGAAAGTGAATCCCGGAGACTCACTACAAGAAGCGTGGCCTGGGCTGGACTGGGTGGGCAGGTCACTGGGTCTTACTTTCTAGGGTGCCAAGCGTCAGCCGCCTATCTCCTTCCATGGTCTGCAGGGAAGAGAGTAGGAAACAAAATCTCAAGCATGGATCCTCTAACTTTCCTAGAAAATTATGTGTGTAAATCTACTCACCTTTACCAAGCTCAAAAATATTATTTATTTACAAAAAAGTTCAGTGCAATTAGAAATTGAGTTTTTTAGTATATGTAAAATGTAGATAATGTTAAATTAGTTGGACTGCGGGGACATTAGACAGAGGTGGTTGTGAAGTCTACAGGTCTAGTAAGCAAATCCAAATGTATTAGGTGTACTGGTTAATAATGGCGGATTTTGTATTCAAAGAAAACCTGATAAATTCAAGAGAAACAAAATTACTTTGCTGTGTCTTTTGGCACATTCTGGTTGTTTCACAATTAAAGTGTGGTTCAAATTGATTATTTGTTGTCAGTAGCAATCAGTATTAATGGTTTCACCTGGTTTTAGAAGCTCATAATACACTACACCTTCTTGATCCCACTAAAAGCAGAACCCTGCTTTCTTTCTGAAGTGATTTGCCTTACAGTCAATGTAGATGGTTGACCTGGATCAACCCATGATTTTGTGCATTTGGGGTTCTCAAAATAAATCCACTTTTCATCGCCAGTCACAATCCAATGCAAAAAAGATTTTCTTTCATGCCATTGAAGCAACATTTTACTGATGACTTCGGTTTTCAATTTGTCTTTCGTTCAGTTGAGGTGGCACCCATTTTCCTTCCTTTAAAATCTTTCCCATTGCTTGTAAACATTTGGAAATTGTTTGCTAAGCAACGTTTACTCTTTCTGTAAGTTGTTTTTGAGAGTGACATGCATCTTCATCCAATAATGCTTGGAATTGTTGGTCTTCAAACTTTTTCGGTTGACCTGGACATTCTTTGTCTTTCACAACAAAATCATCACTTTTAAAGCTTTTACACCAGCTTTCACAAGAATCTTGAGATGGAGCATGTTCACCACAAGCTTCCCGAAGAGTATGATAATTTGTTCTTCAAAATAATGAATTAAACTTCCCGCAACTGCTCTTTTTTTGGCATAAAATTTAACATATTTAAGCGTAAAAATATCTATGATGTTAACACCTTCAACAAATTTGATATATGAAGTTTTGAAGCTTGCTGTCAATACAACAAAATAGCATACATCAAATCGCATATATATCAATATATGTGTAATTCCACCCATTGAAAAAAAATCCGCATTAACTGGTACACCTAAAATGTTTACTATGCCTCTGTAGGAAAAGGTCAAATGTCCTCCTCTTTCCGCTCTTAGGTCTTCTGGCTGGCCTAAGAATTCAACTGCCCTGAGAGAGATTCACAGGGAAAAAAAATAACCCAATGCAATTACATTTGTACATATGGGGTTCCATAGGAATATGGGGCCCAAGGACCAATATGGCAGCCGAGGCTTCTATACCACTTGGAGTTGAGGTGCAAGGTAGGGGCTGGAGGTAGGCATAGCCTGGTTTGGACTTCAAAGGGGAGGAAGGCAATTCACATGGAGATATGCAGAAGCAAATATTTGGTAAACAAATGTTTGCTGGGCCAACTCAACAGTAGCAATGGGACAGAGAGAGGAGGCCTGCAAGATTCCTTCCTATCTACCCTACCTACCTCATATTAAACCATAGTGCTCTATGATGATAAAGCCCTTCCTGGAGCAAGTCCTTTAGAATCTATATTCTTTAGGCAGTTAAGGAGAAGGTCAAAAGAGGTTCTTCCTAAGTCTTTTGTGCTTTAAAATTATCAAGCTTAAAATAATCAATATTCCCAAAAGGTGTATTTTGGGGTGGCAATCTCTGCTTCTCCCTCACCTCACTTTATCTGTTAACAATAATAACTATTCTTATCTCATAAGGTTGACTAATGATAATAATAATAATAATAATAATAATAATAATAATAGGATGATGGTGACTAATTGAGCACATTCTACATTCCCATTCTTTAATATTCTTTAAGATTAAGAAGTCTAAGAAAAAGAGTTGCTCCAGTCCCACTTCTCTTTTGCTTACAACCTCATGAGTTATGTCTTTCTTATTACTTTTTACAAAAAATTAAAGTCTGAGACACAGAAAGGTTAAGTAACTTGTCAAAAGTCACACAGCTAGTAATAGCGGGGCCTAGATATAAAAAGGCACATTGGCTTCAGAGAGTTAGTAACTTATGTAAAATACTAAGCTAGCTATTTTGCTTATTAAAAAGCTCAAGAAATTATAACTATCACTACAAATAGTAAATTCCGTCTGTACCCTTATCAGTCCTGACTTTCCACACCAAACGCCATCTTTGCCTTCTAACTTCTTATCTAGCCTTGGACCACATTAACTCTCCTTCTATCATTCTCTATACAAATACCCCACCCAACTCAAGACCCATAAGATTGCCCATTGTCACAAGTATGACCCAGCTCTCCAGCTCAAGTCATTATGTTTTGCTGATCAAACCATGCATAAAACAAAAACAATGGGGAAAATATGAAAAATCGGAGGATACAGAAAATGAATAACTGTTCACCCTTGGCGCTTGACAGGTAAGATGGTACAAATAAACTGAATGGCATGGTCAAGGTCTTGGGGACAGAGGAGTGCAAAGCAGAGCTGAGGCATGACCACGCCCTTCTGATGGAACATGGATGTGAGCCATTGAGACAATCCTGGCAAAAGATAGTGAAAAAATGGAATGGGAGAGACTAGTGATAGCATTATAATTAACATAGTTATTAATAATAGGAAAGAAGCCAAGGGAAGTTCAGGTATTATAGGCCTGTCATTTCGACAGCTTTACCAGGGCGCTACCACTTTACACTCCCTTGCAGTCCACAGAGAGGAGATAGACACATGCCCAGTAAAGTTGGGGTGACCTCAGGAAGTGACGTGGCTGTCAATCACCCGGGAATAGGTCATTGGCCAGAATAGGCATGACCACTGCAAAGGCATGAAATTTGAAATATTTAATCCTCTGAACAAAGAAGTTCGCACTCTTGGCTCTCTTAGGACTTCTGTTTCAGGGGGCACACTCTCTGGGGCTCTTGGTTCCTCTTGGCCTCTTGCACTTGACTCCTAGCTTGCAGGACTTTCTTGCCTCTGCTTCCTATATTTGTCCACACACAATGGACCAATGGACTGTTGCTAGCCTCATGCTGAACTGGACCCAGCTGCAACATGGAACAGGAACTTGGGGCACTGACTTTGTTTTTTAATTGATTAATTCCAAGAGGGGGAGAGAAATAGAAACATCAATGATAAGTGAGAATCATCCATGGGCTGCTTCCTGCACAGCCCCACCTGGGGATAGAACCCCAAATCCCGCCATGTGACTAGACTGGGAATTGAACTGTGATCTCCTGGTTCATGGGTCAATGCTCAACTACTCAGACACACTGGCCAAGCAACTCCCTCATTCTTTTTGTTTGTTTGTTTGTTTTGTTGTTGTTAATCCTTACCCGAGGATATTTTCCATTGTTTTTTAGAGAGAGTGGAAGAGAGAGGGAAAGACAGACAGAAATATCAATGTAAGAGAAATACATCAATTAGTTACCTCCTGCACAAGCCCTGACCAGAGCCACTAAGGCTGGAGAGAATCTTGCAGGCAGGTACGTGCTCTTAACTGAAATCAAACCTGGGACCCTTTGGTCCACAAGCCAATGCTCTATCCACTGAGCCAAACCAGCTAGGGCGTGGCTTTGTTTTTAGCTTTGCTAAAACCCCACCTGCACTTCTTCTATGACTGGAACCAGACTTTGGAAACCCAGGGATGTAATCCCATGCAAATAAAAATTACTTATCCTCCCGGGTGAGTCTCAGAAAATTCTTTTTCTCAAGCTATCTTAAGGACCCCATCGCTAGCACCTAGTGGGGAAGAGGATATTCCGATTTCCCCAAAAATATTGTGGAATTTTTGAACACCATGCTAAAAACTGTAGAAAGAGCTGAGTATTGTTCTCAAACACAAGACATTACCCAGATTACCATCACTGAAGAAGAAAAACAAAGGCTTAAATATCAGGTTCTAGTCTAACTTGGCATTTTCCGTAAGCTTCTGAGACCCATAGTACATTTATCCACCACTTGCCTAATCCCCTTATACTTACAGTTTCTTATCTTACTTCATAAAACAAAAGCTTTAAACCAAACCTTTAAAATCATCTAGTTCACATTCTCCCTTTTACCAATAAACACAATTTGGTTTACAGATGTAAAAATGAGGAAGTAAACCAAGGTCACACAGCTCACTAGTGGTAGAGGCCCTAACAGACAGAGGTAGGTTCTTTCAGGAAAGGGAATCAATGACCACCTTGAAATTGTTTGCACTGTATTTTAGAAACTCACTTATTCTTCTCAATGAAATCCATGAATCAAATATTTTAAGAACCATGGTTATGAGTTTTTCCAAGAAGAGCTCAAGAGATGCAAGTAAATTGCATTTAGATATCATTGTTTTCATTGACTCATTTAAAAGCCATAATGGGAAGAGAAATCTGGGAAGGAAACAAACTAAACTAAAATAAATAACGCTCCTCTAGTTCTTTCAGTCTGCTGACTGGGAAAGATATATTTTTTAGAAATAGTGCAGTGATACTAAAAAACAACACACACACACACACACACATACACACACACACACACACTGTTGCTGATCCTGCAGTTAATTGCAAATGAATTCAATATTCCACCTCTCTGACTGTAAGCACCTGGGCCATCTGGTATCAGATCTACTACAAATGGCCACTGTATGACATCAGTCCTGGCTACATGTATTACAGGAAACAAAGGCTTTACCTGGGTTATCCTTCTTCTAAAAAGGATTCCAACTGTAACGAAAAAGAAAATAGCAGCTGGAAAAAAATAAGTGTTATAATACTGACTGCAAATCTAGAGGATTGTTTTATCCTGCTCAAACCCAACTAGCAGAGAGAAGGAAATAATCTCTTTTCACTCATGAATATTATGCACAGTATGGGGATAGGGAAAGCATTTTTCTGGAGTTTACTGAGAGAACAGATTTAATAATAATATCAATAATAATTGTGATAAATGTATGCAAGCGGAGACCTTGCTAAGGTGTAAAGGGATAAAACAAGAAATTATGTGGCCCTCGCCAGTGTGACTCAGTTGATTGCAGTGTTGTCCCAGGTACCAAAAGGTGGTGGGTTCTATTCCCTATCAGGGCACATGCCCAGATTCTGAGCATGCACATGCTTATTGGGGTGTGTGTTGTTTAGAGTGCATGCCAGAAATAATCGATCCATGTTTCTCTCTCACATCAATGTTTCTTCCTCTCTCTGTCTCTCTTCCTTCCTCTCTCAAGCAATAGTAACAAAATAAAATAAATAAATAAAATTATTTGGGGATTTATACATGGAAATGCAAAAATGAGAATGCTATCACCTAATATATTTATTTGTATTAATTTACTTCCTTATTTAAGAAGAAAATGGTAGAACCCTTACCTAGTTAGTAGATTCTGGCATATGTTAACTTTTTAAGTCATCCTAAGTAAGTGCATGGGGAAGCAGATGCTCATACCACAGTTTGGAGAAAGAAAGGCCTTAAAAGAGCTTATCCTTGCTAAAGCAATAATACTTGGCATAAGGCATCATAATAATAAAGGTTTTTTTCCAAACTCACCAAAGACATATTTTCACAGATCTTGTTCTGGGTAGATTTCAATGCCTCCTTTTTACAGAAGAAGAAACCAAGTTACCAAATTCACATGGCCAGTTTCCCACAGAGGTAGGATTTCAAACTTCACCTGTCTACAAAGCCTAAGTACATCTGAGGACATCCACATTTATTGGACTACCTTTCTGCCTCTGCGTAGTCTCCCCACTGCCTGAAACACATTTCCCATGGCACACTGCGGTCCCCAACCATGCCCCATCCTTTGAGACCTGTTTCAAAGACAATCTTCTCTGCAGAGCTTTATCCAAATGTCCCCAACCACGAGTCTCTTTTGTTGAAACCTCATGTAATTTTACATCTACATTTTTTTACAATTGTCTCACCTTCTACTTAGTATCACAACTAATTATGTAAACATCAATCTCTTCTCTGTGGCAGAAAACTCATATTCTGCTTTCTAAACCTCACTGTAGCTTTAGGTGCAATTTGCACAAAGCAGAAACGATGTGAGGTATGAGCAAGGCCTTTGGCCTTTGTGTCGGAGGCACTAGACGGTCCAGATCTACCATATTTCCTAGCAGCCTGCAAGCCAATTAAAATGTATGAGCCTCATTTCCCTAATCCCTACAACACAGATAATCAACTGCAAATGTCTTCCTCTGATCATTAGTGCCAGAGTCAGGCTACCTGAACACCTGACAATATTGTGTTTGTATCAGGTTGGAAGGAGTGTCTGATTTAAGCTAAATGTTTGACTGATTCAAGAAAGGGACCCCCCCCCAAAAAAAAATGGGGGATGAAATAATCAGGGAAGACAAAT
Source organism: Lasiurus cinereus (assembly GCA_011751065.1). Taxonomy (NCBI): domain Eukaryota; kingdom Metazoa; phylum Chordata; class Mammalia; order Chiroptera; family Vespertilionidae; genus Lasiurus; species Lasiurus cinereus. Next base: position 3,066,833 of record JAAGEH010000124.1, read on the forward strand.
ACTTTATAATTTCACTTATATGTGGAATCTAAAGAACAATATAAACAAACAAGCCCTGACCAGGTGACTCAGTTGGTTGACCCTGTAATGCCAAGGTTGCAGGTTTGATCCTCAGACAGGGCACATACAAGAAACAACCAATAAATACATAAGTAAGTGGAACAACAACAAATCAATTTTTCTCTCTAAAATAAAATGAATAAAAACAAAACAAAAACTCATAGATACACAGAAGGTGAAGTGATTGAGAAGTACAGATGGGTAGTCATAAAATAGTCCTGGGAATGGAAAGAATAGCATTGGGAATATAGTCAATAATATTGTAATAACTATGTATGGTGCCAGGTGGGTATTAGAAAAAGTAGGAGAACACTTTGTAAAGTATGTGATTGAATAACCACTACACTGTACACCTGAAACTAATACAAAATAATATGGTATATAAGTGGTAATTTTTTAAAAATTAAATACAATTTTTTTAAGTACATGGAAGTTCCTATGTGACATCAGACAAGCATTTTGAGTTGGGAGTGAGTCTATTCCATGAGCCGAGACCCAGGTTTTTTGCATCTGTTTTCTCTTTCATTATTTCTGTCCTTGTTTGCACACCTAGAGCTGGGTCACAGGTTTACCCATATTCCAGCTGACAGGAAAGAGTAGTTGTGAAGTCAAGTTCAACCATTTTCATTGTAAGCAAGTGAGGCAGAAGTCACATCGTCACCATTGCCTACATTCCACTGTCAGTAATTTAGTTTCTATGGACACACCAGCTGTGAATCTATATAAAATGGAACCTCTAGCTGGGCAGCCACAGGCTCAGCTTGAACTCAACTATGAAGGAGAGAGAGAGAATGCATCGGCGTGGGAAACAAGCAGTTTCTGCCAAAGAAGTAAAGAAAAATGAGATGGTACTGTAAGCCCCAATAATCATTAAGTCACAAAGACTCAATATAGACCTGGCAGACAGGGTTTATGTAGGCAGAAGAATATAGCAAACTTTTAGTACAGTTCAATCCGCATAACGAGGATGAATAGTTTGGAGAAATGATCGGGCTATTTGGATAGGCTAATTGTGGGTATCCTGGAAGAGATCTTAGTTTAATTGCTCAGTGAGAAAGTACAGCTGTAGCTTCTAGGACACAATCATTGCAGATGACATCACAGAGCTTTCACACTGTACCTTTAGTGGTCTTCAGGAGATGAGAAATGCCCACCGTTGCTCCATTCATATCAAGTGACTGGTACAGCTATCACTGTCAAGGCATTCATTCCTGGGGGGAAATTAAAAGCACTTTAGTTAGACACCAAGAAGAGTTTCCTAATCCAAGGTGCTGAGAGAGACTATCACTTCCCTCTTGGAAGATATACAATTTCCTTCTCTGGTGAGAGGTAGGAGAATTGATGGGACAACCTCGTAGTACGTTCCTAAATAAGGTATCTCCCCAAAAATGTATACGCACTTTGAATACTTATCAAGGCAGTGTTTATTAAAATACATTTCATTTTCAAAATGTAATAGAAATCAGCTCTCTAAGTATGTATATATTTTAGGGGACTTCCTTATGCGTAACAAGACATTAAAAAAATAAGCAGAGATATAGGGCTGATACCATGGAGACATGATGGGTTCTTTCAATAAATCTTAGAAACACAATGAGGTCAGAAGAAAATGAGAGAATTTCTACATCCAACCGTGCTAATAATTACTTGTTATTTCTTGTTTATTTCCAATGAAGACATGCTTTCTGGAAACTGCTTGGCAAGTTTTAATAATTAACAAAAGTAATAAAAATATTTATGAGAAAATTATAAAGTAAATGAAAGCGTACGCCAACAAATTAGCATTTAATTACCAAACATTGCAAGAGGCACCTAAGCACAGAGCTGCAGGAGAGCGCAGCAGTGGAGGCCCAGTTGCACGTGACCTCTTCCAGGGATGGGCATGAGTCACATGGTGCTGTTGGAGAATATGTTGCCATCCATTAGAAAGGGGAAAATCCTGTTTGTGTTATTTTGCAGGCAAAAATCTATTTTTATAGCTCAGTGCCAGAGTTATACTCAGAATGATTTGTCAACTGGAACAACTTTATCTCATGGAGCCTTTTTGCTAAAATTAAGCATCTTCCCATCATTTACTCATTGGCTCTGGATAACACTGAATGTTCCTGAGTCTCTGGGTTTTCATTCTGCAAAATAATTATAAAGGGCGTAGTGTAGGTGGAGGAAGAGGGAAGTGATCCAGGTGTTTTCAAATATAGCATGCCCCTAGTATTTACAGCTTATAATGTAATCAACTTTCAATGTTTCAAAATGAGTGGATCAATTGGCTTTTAGAGATCTGGCCCAACATACTGCTGTGGAACTCTGGTCTGGGCTCTCAGGAACCTTGCAGACCGTGATGTTTCAGGGAACTCATTTACCACTTGGAATTCATCTACAAAATGATGAATAGCATATCATAGTCTAACTAATGATAGTGCTATTCCACAGGAGTCTTATGAGGATTTAAAGCAATAGCTACTTAAAATGTTCAGTGCATCTCCTGGCCCTTCGTAAGTACCAAGTAGAAGCTTTTATGATCATTTTAATTAATGAAATTAAAATATTTGGCTACCAACATGGCATTAGTATTGGTAAATCTCTCTGAGTGATTTTAACATGCAGCTATACTTGGAACCACAGTTCTCGTCCTTCCTGAGAGTCCATCTATAGAACTGACCATGAGTTATATAAGCCATTCCAATTTCCTCATAACACATTCACTGGTTTTTGCTTACACAAATTTGCTTTTTTTTTTCTTAAAAGAGAAGAAAACTATCTAAATTGGGATTTAGAAATTATGCACTTTACCAACATTGGAACTAGACAGGGGTCGAGTTGTATAAACTAGTGTACAAGATAGGGATTTACCCATTCCTTTGAGTATTTAGTTCTATACTATAATTGAAAAAAAAATATCCCAAAACTTTAAAGTTGCATTCACATAAATGTGAAACATTATACTATAGCATGCATAATTGGGTAAGAAATAGAGATAAATATTAGTTCCTAATAAATGAGGCATCTGTTGATGGTGTTCCATGAAATGTTTTTCAGTTTCCTGGTAGTCAAAAAGAAAAGGGTAACTAGTTTAATCAGCCAATTGAATTTTTATGTGAAAAAAGCAAGTTATCTAGAACTATGTATGTTCTTGGAATAAAGAGGACACATAGATTTCTTCCTTAGGTCCTTATTAAAAAGGGGTGATGAAGTGAGATGGTCTAGAAAATATGACAGAAAACCAAACACAATGGATAAGACATAAGATTAGGCCAGAATAGCAGGAAGACAGATTATGCTGAATCAAACCAAAGAGCTGAAAGAGGACTCTAACCTCTTAATCATTCCCTTTGCTAAGGAAAGGATGGGTCCAACTTTGTGCCAGAACTAACACTCTCCCTGTCATTGAGAAGAAAACCATGGATCTGGGAGCCATGCCTGCCACAATAGATGTTCCCCATTTCCTGGGACTACCTCTCTAGGTCCCTCTATGTAGAGTTTCAGGTTATATCCTCTGTTCCTTTAGCTCAGTGGTTCTCAACCTTTCTAATGCCATGGCCCTTTAATACAGCTCCTCATGTTGTGGTGACCCCCAACCATAAAATGATTTTTGTTGCTACTTCATAACTGTAATTTTGCTATGTTATGAATCAGTGACTGTAGAGCCTAAGACCATCAGAAAACACAGATATTTACATTACAGGCTTCTAAACAAAAACACTAGTTGTCCAACTATATATAAGCAGCAGGTGTGAGAATGTTACAATGCAGATTCCTGAGCCACAGCTCCAGAAATTGGATTCATGTGGCCATAAATGAGACATAAGAACTTGAACCTTAATATAAAAGCACTTGAGACAACACTGATTCAGTTGGAACCTTTACTAGATTTGGAGAAACAACTCTCTCTTAGGAAGTTCTCAGGGTGTGTCTTCACTACTTTTGTTCCTTCTCCTTCTTTATTTGCCATAATTCCTGAACATTTATTATACTAGTATTCCTGGCACTACACAAGGACATTTCCTATAAATCAATTTAATGCACTTTTATAAAGAACCCTTTGGGGTTAAATATTATTTCTCCCATTGTACAGGAAAGGGAATCAAGATTAAGAGATCTGGGCATTTATGTAAGTATTGCAAGATAATGAAAAAGTATGGGATTTATAAAGATTAAAAAAACACTTTTTCTTTTAAACTGAGTGAGATTTAGCTGTATGAGAACTCCACTATCACAGAACTGTGCATAACATTGACTGAACAAAGATAGTCAATAACTCATGCCTCAGTTTCTCCGTTGTCAAATTAGAAATGACACTGGCTTTAAATGAAGTTAAGAGACTTCAGGGGAAACATGATTTTCAGGTGTAAAATATGATTAGCATGACAAGAAGCATAACAAATTGATCAAATGCTATTTAGACACCCAGAGTTCTAACAAAACATCATCTTGCTGCACTAAATGCCAATCAATGAGGATTAAGTGGATTGACTTTTCCTTGGAGAAACATGAGTTTTTAAAATGAAAAGGAAAAACGCTTGGATTAATAGCTACTGAGGGTTTTGTAGACACAATACTAAGGAAATCTGTCACTTGACACACTTTCTATTAGCAGGGAAAGAATGTAGTTCAGAGTCATGAAAGTACTAAGTATAAAGTCTGGATGAACACTATTATGTGAAGTATCATGACTGCTAAAGTCAAATCCTCATTGTATCCTAGATACAGAAGGCAACATTTAATCAGATCATTTCTGTAAAATTTTCATTATATGGAAATATATCTCAGTGGGATATAAAAAACTATAATAGAACATGATTAATGTAATATTATAACAATATTATATATAATTATATAATCTTTTTCTTCTTGTGTCTCCATAGTGCATATGCAAGTTTAATACTGTGATTAATAATTGAGGTTAAATTGATGGTACCCTCAAAAATTTATTTTAAATTTAATGCAAACTTTGATATGAATTTGGTGGCCATTAGACTTCTGGCAGAAGAAGAAGCACTTTCATTTCATTACAACTCAGTGCCAGCACCTTGTTTTCAGCCATTCCCTGGCAATTACATTTAGAAAGGTAGACCACACATGGGCAGAGTGAAGTTGAGCCCAGATGGGTTGTACCAATATAGCTCTCAATTTATCTTCATCACACAGTCTCTGCCCAAACACTGAAAACTTATTATTAGGTGTCAAGAGGAGCTTTAAAGCCATCCTGGAAAAGAGTTACCTTGCATGAACCAATAAAAGCAATTCCAGGTAATAAAGAAGCAATGTGGTAGAATTAACCAGATATTAGGTGAGGCTGTCCTTGCCGTTCTTGTCCCCATATCTTCATTGTCGATCCTGGCTCATCTAGAGTCCCATTTTCAAAGAGAATGTTTGTTATTTCCTGATCTGAATTGTTTCTGGCTTCCTCTTTTGAACTGATGGCTTCAAGTGGTTGCTACCAACACTTGGTTTTTCAGATCATGGCCTATAATTACTACCTTGGTAGACCAGTATGTGTCTGGTCTTGATCCTGAATGTCCATGCTTCCATTTTTGTTTAGGCTTCATACTCAAGAGATGATTGGTTCACTCTTTAAAATATAAATATCTGTTGACTCTTCAGCTTTTGGGAGGGCACTCCGGTGATTACTATTATAGTCTGGCCCCATGAAGCTAAAAGTCTAATGGGAAACTCTAAAATGAAGTAACCTGTTTCCATTAGTGTGTAAGCAATGTGTTGGCAAAGGAGGCAATTCAAACATGCTCTGCTGAAGTCAGAGAAGGACTCGTGAGGAAGATGAAATGTAACCTCAAACTAGAAGATAGAAAGATCTGAAAGGGCCTTGGAATCCATGATAAGAAATTTAGATTTTATTCTGAGGGCAAAGAAGGCCTGTTAATGGTTTTTAGCAGGGTCAGGAAAGATGGGGAGAAAAATCATTTAAAAATAATTCTTGTGAAGAATATGATTGAGAGACGAAAAAATGACAGCAGAATAGATAGATGTATCCCAAGCCTTGTCCCAGAACAAACAGAAGGAAGAGCTGAGAGTTGCATGGGGAGTGTTTGTTGATGAGTAGAGGTAAAGCTATACTCCAGGAGAAGGTAGGGGATTGCTGGACGAGGCTTTCCTAACCGGGAGCCCCTACTGCTGCTGGGTTTCCTCCCAGAGCTCCAACTAGCACTTGAAGACCATGCCATCTTGAAAGGGAGAGTGGATGTTATTGGAAACCTGAGAATCTAAAACTGCAGCACCCAGGCAACTGCAAACCCCAGAACACTGGTCCCCAGTTGGCACAAACACATGGATTCAGAGGAGCTCTACACTCTACCAAAGAAAGGTTGGTTTTTGCCTGGGATGAGGAGAGAGAGAACTACATAACCAGACACTCAGAGATAAGAGACCATGGGGAGACAAAGAAACAGCCTGCATATGAAAGAAAAGCAGGCATCATCAGAAAAGGAAGTAAACGAAATGAAGACAAGCAACCTGACAGAGAAAGAATTCAGAGAAATGGTCATAAGGTGGCTGAAAATAATGTAAGGCAAATTCGACAATATGAGTAAGTACCAAGAGGAAATGAAGAATAACCAATGAAAAATGACATCTCTGCTGTAAAGAATTCCATAGAAAGCATCAAAAGTAGGCTGGAAGATGCAGAGGACTGCATCAGTGAGCTAGAAGACAAGGTACAAAAAAATACCCAAGTAAAGTAGCTTCGAGAAAAAAAAAATTAAAAAGCAGGAGAGCCTAAGGGAACTTTGGGACAACATCCACATAATAGGGGTTACAGAAGGAGAGGAAACTGAGCAAAGAATAGAAAATCTGTTTGAAAAAATAATGACAGAAAACTTCCCTGATATAGGGAAGAAAAAACCCACACAAATCCAAGAAGTTCACAGAGTCCCAAGCAAATTAAACCCCAAAATACCAACACCAAGGCACATTATAATTAAATTGACAAACACCAACGACAAAGTAAGAATCATAAAAGCAGCCAGTGAGAGACAGAAAGTTACCTACAAAGGAACTGCCATCAGACTAGTGACTGATTTCTCAACAGAAACTCATCAGGCCAGAAGGGAATGGAATGAAATATACAAAGTCATGCAAAGAAGGGTCTGAATACAAGAATACTGTACCCAGCAAGACTATCAATCAAAATTGAAGGTGAAATCAGAAGCTCAGAAGCTTTATAGACAAAAAAGTTTAAGGGAATTTATTACTACCAAAACAGCAATGCAAGAAATGCTATAGGGTGTGCTGTAAAAAATAAAAATAGGAAGTGAAGAAGGAACACAGGGGTAAAGAAAAAAATGACAACAAATAAGTACCTATCAATAATAACTTTAAATGTAAATGGATTAAATGCTCCAATAAAAAGATATACGGTAACAGATTGGATAAGAAAACATGACCTATATATCTGTTGTCTATAAGAAACCCACCTCAGAAAAAAAAGACGAATACAGACTGAAGGTAAAGGGATGGAAAAAGGTTTATCAGGTGAATGGAAATGAAAAAAAAAAAGCTGCTGTAGCAATGCTTATATCTGACAAATGGTATCTCAAAGTGAATGACATACAAGAGATAAGGAAGGCCACTTTATAATACTAAAGGGAACAATCCAACAAGAAGAACTAACTCTGGAAAACATATATGCACCCAATAAAGGAACATCCAAATACATAAAAAAAAAACCTCCTGGAGGATATCAAGGGAGAGATTGACAGCAATACAATTATAGTAGGAGACTTTAATACCCCACTATCAACATTGGACAAATCACCTAAACAAAAAATCAGCAAAGAAACATCAATCCTAAATGACTCACTAGACCAGATGGAATTATTTGACATCTTTAGAACATTTCACTCTGAAGCTACAGAATATACATTTTTCCCAGGTACACATGGGTCATTTTCAAAGGTAGACTATATGTAGACCATATGGTAAAGTCTCTTCAAATTAAGAAATAGAGAACTCATATCAAGCATCTCAGGTCAAAGTGGCATAAAACTGGAAATCAACTACAATAGAAACAATTCAAAGATATCAAACACATGGAGACTAAGCAGCATGCTATTAAACAATTACTGGATTACCAGAGAGATCAAAGAAGAAATAAAATACATCGTGGTAATAAATGAAAATGAAAACAAAACAATCCAAAATCTATGGTACATAGCAAAAGCATTCTTGAGAGGGAAGTTCACAGTTCTGCAAGCCTACTGTAAAAAACAAGAAACAATGGTAATAACTCAAATAATTAGAAAGAGAGCAACAAGAAAAGCCCAGTGAAATAATAAAGATCAGAGCAGAGATAAATGACATAGAGTCCAAAGAAACAATACAAAAGATCAACAAAACAAAGAGTTCTTTGAAAGGATAAAAAAGACCGATGAACCTTTAGCTAGGCTCACCAAGAAGCAAAGAGAGAGGATCCAAATAAACATAATCTGAAATTAAAGAAGTGAAATAACAACAGACCCCGCCAAAATTCAAAGGATTGTTAAAAGAAATACTATGAACAACTCTATTGGAACAAACTGGACAACCTGGAGGAAAAAAAAATATAACCTTCCAAACCTCAATCAGGAAGAATCTAAACATCTCAATAGGCCAATAACTATGGGAAAAAAATTGAAGTAGTCATCAAAAAGCTTTCAGCAAACCAAAGTCTGGGGCCAGACAGTGACACAGGGGAGTTTTACCAAACATTCAAGGAAGAATTAAACCTATTCTCCTCAGACTATTTCAGAAAATTCAATAAGAAGGAACACTTGCAAGCTCCTTCAATAAAGCTAGTATCACCCTACTACCAAAACCAGATAAAAACAGCCCAATGAAAGACAATTACAGGCCAATATCCCTCATGAATATAGATGTCAAAATCCTCAACAACATTCTAGCAAATCGGATCCAGCAGTTCATCAGAAAGATCATACACCATGACCAACCAAGTAGGGTTAATCTCATGAATGCAAGGATGGTACAATATCTGCAAATCAATAAAGGTGATACATCACTTAAACAAATTGAGAGATAAAAATCACATAGTCGTATGAATTGATGCAGAAAAAGCAATTTGACAAAATCCAACACCCTTTCTTAATAAAACTCTCAACAAGGTGGGAAAAGAAGGATCAAACTTTAACATAGTAAAAGCTATATATGATAAACCCACAGCTAACATCATACTCAATGGGCAAAAACTAAAACCCCTTTCCCCTACAAACAGGAACAAGACAGGGATGTCCACTCTCACCACTCTTGAAGTATTAGCCATAGCAATTAGACAAGAAGAAGAAATAAAAAGAAGAAGTAAAGCTGTTCTTATTTGCAGATGATATGACACTGCATATAAAAATCTGAAAGACTGCATCAAAAAACTGATGGAGGATACAAAGTTAACGTCAAGAAATCTATGGTATTTCTATACACCAATAGTGAACTTACAGAAAGAGAGACTAAAAAAGCAATCCCATTCACCATTGCACCAAAAATTAAGATTCCTAGGAAAAAACTTAAGGAGATAAAAGTCCTATACACAAAAACTATAGGACATTGACAAAAGAGATAGAGGAAAATGTAAACAGATGGAAGAACATACCATGTTCATGGATTGGGGGAATCAACATCATTAAAATGTCCATACTACCCAAAGCAATCTATAGATTCAATGAATTCCCCATTAAAATACCAATGGCATATTACATAGACCTAGAAAGAACTCTCCAAAAATTCATTTGGAATAAAAGAAGACCCTGAATAGCCACAGCAATCCTGAGAAAGGAGAACAAAGTAGGCTGGATTTCAATACCAAAGTTCAGGCTGTATTACAAAGCCACTGTTCTCAAAACAGCCTGTTACTGGCACAAGAACAGATACATAGATCAATGGAATAGAATAGAGAACCCAGAAATCGACCCAAACCTCTATACCTAATTAATATTTGACAAAGGAGGCATGAACATAAAATGGAGACAAGACAGTCCCTTCAACAAACGGTGTTGGGAAAATTGGACAGATACAGGCAAAAAAATGAAACTAGACCACCACCTTACACCATACACAAAAATAAACTCAAAATGGATACAGGACTTAATCACAAGACGTGAAACCATAAAAATACTAGCGGAATCCACAGGCAGCAAAATTTCAGACATATGCCAAAGGAACTTCTTCATGATACTGCTCCAATGGCAATGGAAGCTAAAGAGAAAATAAACAAATGGGACTACATCAAAAATAAAAGGCTTTTTCACAGCAAAAGAAACCATCAACAAAACAATAAGAAAGCCCACTGTATGGGAGAACATATTTGCAAATGTTATCACTGATAAAGGTTTAATCTCCAACATCTACAGCCAACTTATACAACTTTATAAAAGGAAGATAAATGATCAAATAAAAAAAATTGGGTAATGGACCTAAATAGATTCTTTTTGAAAGAAGACAGAAGGAAGGCCAAGAGACACATGAAAACATGCTCAAAGTTACTAATTATCCCAGATATGCAAGACAAAAAAACAATGTGATACCATCTCACACCTGTCAGAATAGCTATCATTAACAAATCAACAAAAGACAAGTATTGGTGAGGATGTGGAGAAAAAGGAATCCTTTTGCACTGCTGGTGGGAATACAGACTGGTGCAGCCACTGTAAAGAACAGTATGGAGTTTCCTCAAAAAACTAAAAATGGAACTCCCATTTGACCCAGTGATCCCACTCCTAGGAATATATCCTAAGAAACTAGAAAGACCAATCAGAAAGGATATATGCACCCCTATGTTCATAGCAGCACAATTTACCATAGCTAAGATCTGGAAACAGCATAGGTGCCTGTCAGCAGATGAATGGATCAGAAAATCATGGTACATCTACACAATGTAATACTATGCTGCCATAAAAAAGAAGGAATTCTTACCACTTGCAGCAACCTGGATTGCTAAATGAAATAAACCAGTCAATGAAAGAAAAGTACCACATGATCTCACTCATTTCTGGATAATAAAGAACATTATAAACTGATGAATAAAAAGATAGACACAGGTCAATAGAGCATCAAACAGACTGTCAAATTACAGTGGGAAGTTTAGGGAGAGGTAGTAGATAAGAGATCAACCAGCAGACTTGTATCCATGCATATAAGCATAACCAATGGATGCAAGACACTGGGGGGGTAAGGGCATGTATGGGAATGGGAGGGGGGCAGCCAATGGGAAGATATGTATACATGTAATACATAAATGGAAAAATGGAAAATATCAATAAATAAATAAATAAATAAATAAATATTCATTCTTGTGGCAAACAAGAAAAAAGGCTTCCTTTTTATTTATCCTGTAACTAGCAATATTGAAACAGATTCAAACAGGGGCTGTCTCTTCCAGATGGGCAGAACAAGTAAGTAGAATCTCTAACCATAGTAATCCTCATGAAATATGTCATCCATTGCATAAGCAGGCAAGAAAAGATTGAGACAGGAACCGAAAAGCAGACATTTTATATATCATGCCAAGACTTCTGAGGGTAAGTAAAAATCTAAAAAATGTCATCCATCATTCATCCATGCAATTGTCTCCTCTGACAGCTTATGCAGGAGCCAAGCACATATTGCTGGAAATCTTTGTTGAATAGGAGAGCACATTCTCTGCCTCTGTGTCCTTAAAGGTGAGCTTTGAATTGGAAACATCCTTCAATTTCTCTTCTGCAAATATTCATTTATTAAATAATTGTAGAAGTTTCTTAACTAATTTACACTTTTAATTTTCATTGAAAGTACTCTGAAAGCTAGTGTGGGCCCTGTCGAGGTAGTTCAGTTGATTACAGCATTCTCTAGAAATGCCAAGGTTGAGTGTTCAATCTCTGGTTAGGGCACATACAAGAATCAACATATCTGAATGCATAAGTAAGAGGAACAACAAATCTCTCTCTCTCTCTTTCTCTCTCTCTCTCACACACACACACACACACACACACACACACTCACACACACACACATCTCCCCCCCCCACTCCCACTCCAGCTCCCACTTCTTATCTCTATTTAAAACTCATTTTGAAAAAAAATAGTATGGATTAATCCAGTAGATTTCCAACTAGGACTTTCAGACCCCAGGCTTGAGGGAGTATGTTTCAGTTCAAGATCCCCAAGACCTGCTTTTATAAAAATATTTTTACTACAGTGGTACCTCGAGATATGAGTTTAATTCATTCCGTAACCTTGAGGCATGGGAAACTATGAGACGCTCGAGTTGTGGTAAAGTGTTGGGTCCTGTGCAGCTGGCCGATCTGCGTGATTACTCCTATCTCAAATGTTGCTCGTATTTCAAAGCAAAAATCACTCGCTCGACAGCTCATATCTCAAAAATCTCGTATGTTAGGGCACTCGTATCTCTAGGTACCACTGTATTTCAATTTTCATATTGGAGTTCTATATGTCATATTTTTCATTAAAAAAAAGTTTCACTATTTGGGGCAAAATTCTAAATCAAATCAGAATTGGGGGGCGGGGAGAATCAGAAAACTTGAGCTTAGCTGACTGCTCTATCTTGAATAAGTCCCTTTCTCCTTGCTGAGCAAATAGTTCCTCAAAGTCAATAAACTCTAGAGCTCCCTTTATATTCAGGAATCTGATGTATATCTGGAAAACCATAAGAATACAAAGTAAAAGTATACCTATTTCTCTTCTAGAGTATCCCTTCTTGGGAGAAGTTTTGACCTCATTCTCTACTTCTGAAACACTGTTTTGTGTTAAGGTTTGGCTTTTCCTTTATAATATCATTCTTCTTATTCCAAAATATAGAATCACATTCATATTTTTAGTCAATGGTTCTAAAAATAAGATGGAATTCTTCTGGGCCTGTTCCCCAAGACTATCCATATACACACACAGGTTGGCAAGCAACTTCAGGCCCCAATAAGCTCAATCATGTACTTGCCTTAAAAAAACTTGGTCTAACTCCTTGCATCAGTGCATTCATTCATCAAATATTTGTAGACTATCAATCAATGGCCCACACCAATCTAGATTATAAGGATCTTAAATAAACAAACAATTTTTTATATATGATGTTATTTTATTTCTGTAGAGCCTCAAAACCCAAAGAAAAAGACAAATCTGTAAACAAGTCAAAAGCCAGAGTGACAGCTATTGTGACATTGACATGAGGTAACTGACATACGCAGAATCACACCACTAATAAGTTGCAGAGCCAGGACCCAGGTCTGTTGATTCTTTGCACAATACTGTTTTGCTTTCACCTAAAGATGACAAAAGTCGCTAACACTTAAGTTCTGCTTCTTTCTTCCTGAAGGACATAAGAGGCTTTAGAAGACATTTGATGGTCCTTGACCAGGAGCATTAAAACACTAAATTACACTGATATGGTCCATAAGTCACCTAATGAGTGAGATCCAAACAGTGGGCCAGTGTGAATAAGACACATCAAGAATGACAGCCGCCTAAATCAGGTTGGAGATTTGCAGGCTACATATGGAGTCCAGCTAAGCATGTGAGATGCACCCTCCTTGTTTGCACATTGTCCGGGAAGGAAGAGAGAAGATAGTGCTCCCCAAATCTTGATGAAGTCTATGATAAAACCAGTTTGGCTTCACATTTGAAGTTGAACTTCTTGGTTTTATATGTTTGCATTGTTGTGTGCTTTGTAATCTTGGGCACCTTAGTTTCCCATTTAAACCTATTTTATAGGGAGAACCTACATATTGAACAGGACAATTTGTAAAGTGTTTTGCTTAATACACATTTGGTTATTCAGAAGATATTATGACAATATTTTTAAATCTCGTTTTGATATAGTTCATTTTAGTTTACAACATCACACTGGAGGTTGGTAGGAGAGATATACCCCAACTACATTTAATCACTGACATTTTACAAGGAAACCAGCTATCCTTTGTACCTGTGAAAAAACATTCCCTAACCACCCTTGGCACACCATGGGAATATTCTTTCATCAACATTAATTATTTGCTCTTCATACTAATCCTGCTAGTTAGTTAGGTAGGGGCACCCTATTTTATAAATATTAAAACTGAGGCACTAAAAGATAATGTAATAATAATAATACTATTAATAATTACAATAGCTACTCTTTAATAGTACTTACTGTGTGTTTAGTATGGCGCAATTTTATTGAAATACTAGAGGCCCAGTGCACAGAATTTGTGCACCGGGCAGGGGGGGGGCATCCCTTAGCCCAGCCTGCACTTTCTCCAACCTACGATCTCTCTCACAATCTAGGACTGCTGGCTCCTAACCACTCATCTACCTACCTGCCTGATTGCCCCTAACCACTTCTGCCTGCCAGCCTGATCACCCTCTAACTGCACCCGTGATGGCCTGATTGGTGCCTAACTGCTCCCCTGCCAGCCCAATCACCCCCAACTACCCTCTTTTGCTGGCCCAGTCGCCCCCAATTGCCCTCCCCAGCCGGCCTGTTTGCCCCCAACTGCCCTCCCCTGCTGGTCTGTTTGCCCCCAACTGCCCTCCCTTGCTGGCCATCTTGTAGCAGCCATCTTGTGGCAGTCATTTTGTGATGATATGGGGTGGCCATTTTGTGACAATGTGGGACAGCCATTTTGTAGTGATGTGAGGGTTTCATGTGAGGGCATGAGGGCCACCTAGGCTTTTATTAGTATAGGTATTTTTATAATGAACTCTCACATAAGCCCTATGAATCAGGCTGCTTATTTCCTCTTTACAAAAGAAGATTCTGAAGTTCCTAGAGAAAAGCCACTTTGTTGATGATAAGGTCGATGCTGGAAATCTGTCTGAGGTGCTAGCTTCCCAGTCCTGAGACATTCATCTCCAAGTTATTCAGTAACCTAGTACTAATGCCACACTTTGAGCTAGGTTTCCCCACTCTTTCTGCTTAGACATCCCAGGAATTTTGGGGTTATATTAGTTTGCTAGGTTTCCTAACAAAATTCTAAAGGTGGTATGGCTTAAAGAACAGAAATTTAGTTTCTCATGATTCCAATGGTATCTTCTGAGGCCTTTCACCTTGACTTGGAGATGATGGCCATCTTCCCCTTGTGTCTTCCCATGGTGTTCCCTCTATATGTGTCTATGTCCTAATCTCTCTTATAAGGATACCAGTCAGATTGAATTAGGGCACATGCTAATGACCTCATTTGAACTTACCTCTTTAAAGACCCTACTCAAAATCCATCACATCTGATATACCGGGCATAAGACTTTAACATATTAATGAAGAAGGGCACATTCAGTCTATAAACATGGAAAACTTAGCTTTTACCAGTCCTTGGCCCCCCATAGTCTCCCTGTCATAAGAAATGTTCCAGTTATTGCAAATATCTCCATATTGTAGAAAATGTATCAGCTGGAATCCAAAACAAAGGACACTGTCAACTCTTATAAAGGAATCAGTGATCTTGAAAGGAGGAGATACATAAAGGATTAAACAGAAAATGAATCTTTGAAATACTTTGAAACATGTAATCATTGCTAAAAGCGATTTTATAAGCATCCCTTTAGTTAACCCTTTCAATAATGCTGAGATAATGCTATTTTAATAGGCTGAGAAAGGTTAAAAACTGGCATAATTATTCTCCACTGAAATATTTTCATTTAGTAAAAAAAGATGACTTCATTAATCAAGCATTTATTGAGCACATATAAAGTATTAGGCACTATGCCAAGTACAAGAGCCGTTGAAGATTTTTGATTATGGAGTATTTTAAGAGGAATCAGGGATGATACTAAAGAGCAGAGTTTTTAAAGAAAGACACACTGTTGGCCAAGAATTCCTACAAGTGGATACTTGTAGAAGTATTGGTCAATGGATCAATTAACCTCATTCTTTTCTGTTGTTTTTTTTTTATGACAAGTGTTTTGCTTTTTAAAAATTCTTCCATCAATTGAGACAAATGAGTTTGGCACAACACATTCCTTGGCATTTGAAAGAAAGGTTGCTGTCAGGAGTCTTATCCTCCTAATCCTCTACATCTCTTCATACTACTCTCTTCACATCAGTGCAAGTTCTGGCCTTGCCTATCTTAAGCTCTCAGGTCAACTGTGATTGAATTGAACTGGTGGAAGGATTCCAGTTCTCTTTTCTACATATAATTATTAAGATTAATTCCCACTTCAGGTTTTAGATGGCAACCTAGTTTGAAAAGGGTAGTAGAGCAGGATATGCCTGGTAGAGGCCACAAATTTAAGCAAGTGATGGCATGATGTCCAGGAGGTCAGTTTGGATAGAGGAAAATAGTGAGTGAGATGAGAGGCTGGAGCAGGTCTGAGAATTTTTTATTCTTAGATGAAAAAAATTCACTCAATGCTCCATTTGGGCTTCATATCTTTCTAAAGAACTTTTAAATTATTCAATAATTTTAATTACATGTTTAAAGTTGTTCAGCTCTAAATTAAACAGTGTGTTTTTTTTGTTTTCATCCTCACCCAAAAGTATTTTTTCCATTGATTTTTTAGAGAAAGAGGGAGATGAGGTAGTGGGGGAGAGACACATCAATCAGTTGTCTTCTGCTCATGTCCCAACAGGGGCCTGGGATCAAACCTGCAACTCAGGTACCTTTCCTGAATCAGAAATTGAACCCATAACCTTTCAGGGCACAGGCTGATACTCTAACCACTGAGCAACATTAGCCAGGGCCAACACAGTCTATACCATAATAAATAAATCAGTTGTTGAACTTGAAGAACATGAGTGTCCCCTTTCTTTTCTCTTTAACACACCTGTAGGTTGTTTACATTCATAGTACCAACTCTGTCTTTTCAATCATTAAATACTATGGCATTTATTTAGATTCTGAGACTTTTCTCTGTTGGAGTTTTGCATATGGCCAGATTCATCCAGCATGGAATTTGGGGAGTTTTGTAGGATGACCGGTACAAAATGCCCTGCAATTTTCTTATTATTAAATGTTTTTCTATAAGAACAAATTTGTCTTTCAAATTGGTCAAGGTTGCTTGCAATTCTCATATGTCTTCCCAAGACTACAGCAGTTTTCCACATCCCTCTGCTTCAAATAATGCCCTTTAAAAAATGGGGGCAAGCATCATTAAGAATAGGATGAATAGATTGTTACTGAGGAGGTAAGTCACCCCTGTGGGAAAGAAGCATTTATGATCTGGCATATGGTGAACATTCTCTTCAAGCGCTGGTGACGGTAGGTGCTTATTGGGTATAATTCACAATAAATTGTGCCCAACAGTTCAATAATAATTCAGATGGAAAAAAAATGCAAAAGGATTCTTAGCTCCTGGGACTGCATTGGCAACAAATATCTAGAAACTGAGTTTTACTTTTGGGAACTGTGTTGTATTTTTAAATTTTATTTATTTATTTGTTGTTTGGTTGGTTTGTTTTGCTACTTTCTTTGTCTGTGTTCCTCCCTCCCTTGGCTTTTTAACTCTCTGTCTGCTTCTGCCTCTCCCTCTTATTTCTCTTCTCAGTGAATCTCTGAGATTCCCTCTCAGTTCAGCCTTCTCTGTCTTCACCCTCCAGGCCACTGAACTGTGTCTGACTGAAGCTGTCAATGCAGAACAGCAAACCAAAGACTAGCTAGACCATGCTTTGTTGTGTGAGAATGAAGTTGGGAAGAAAAGCATTCTTTTCTGCCTGCATCAACATGAAATCCAAACACCACAGGTACTCGATGGTAATTTTCCCTGCATTCCCTTTACTAAACGTCCACAGTGAGGAGGTTGGAAGTAGTTGAAAGAAAAGGGCAGGGATTTTTCCTGAAGGGTGACAGACAACCGACAGACATCCTTTACTCTGTCTACAATCTACTGTGAGGAGAAAAAAAGATTCAGCAGTTTTTGCAGAATTACCAACACAGCAAGAAAGGCAGGCAAACAGATTGCTCAGATGCACTGACTCTTAATAACTAGATCTTTCAAGTTCCAGATTTGCTGCTAGCTGGAAGACTTTAAAGTGGGTCTGCATTTATGTATTTTGATTTCCCTAAAGTAAGGGGGAAAACCCTCTAACACATTTAGCAACATAGGAGACATTTTGAGAGACACAGGGGAACTTTGACGTCATCTTCAGTGACATCATTTCACAACTTCTCCAGAGCTGTCATCATCTTGACTCTCTTCCTTTTGTCTTATCTATGGACTGATTTTGTTACCAACTCATCAACTGTTTGTACCTACTCCCTACCCTTCTCTATCTTGCTCTGTGTCCAGGAGGCTGAGTGTTATTGATTACGAATGAGCTCCGTTGTCATATGACTTCTGGTGGGCTTAGCCAATGGGAGGTATTGACAACAAACCTGGAGGGCAGAAGAAAATGAGGTTGGGGTATTTATTCGTTACATCTCTTTTTTCTAGATCATTGTGGCCTAGCTGCATTCCTTTGCAGATGCCACTGCTCCTCTTAGGGAGCCACTCCTATTACTAATAACTAATCACTGCAGTTTCCTGTAACTGCTGAATTACCTGTATCTTCAGATCCAAGGGTGTTGATAATGACTTGCTCTTGCTAGTATTGGGGTACTTTCTCATTCCTATTTTGTGTCCCTTAGTTATACTAAACTGATTGCAATAGTGCCTATATTCAGTGCTCCTTAAATGCCCTTTGGTGAGAGTACCATTATCAGTACCCTGACCGATAAACACAAGGGTAAAAACAATTCATTCAGTCAGATGAAGACAGTAAAGGTTCAGATGTCATACATAAGTATATTTGAACTTACATATGAAGCATGAACACTCTGAGACATCAATGCTTTACTCAATGTCACAAAGAGTCATTAGTGCAACCAGAGTTAAAATCCATTTTTTAAAAGAATCTACATCCCATATAATCTCCAAATATGGGAAAACTCACAAAACACATTACCAATGTATAGACTTTGAGAGATCCTCTAGTAAGGTAACTCAATAAACTCGGGATTGTTTAAAATAGAATTTAGCACACACATCACTGCCGAGCCCCCAGTTTCTCTTTCTGGTAACACTCATTTGCATCCCTGAAGTAATGGTCTGTGAAATTCAGATTGGATTTCTCTGGAAAAAGGACCACTACTCTACACTCCAGAGTGTATGTCTCCTTCTTTCAAGCTCCCAATACAGAGTTAGTGGAATGTCTCGACCCAGGTGTATTAATGGGTGAGGGATGGTGACTGATCTTGGCTTAAGATAGGTCCAATCCAGTAAGGTCACATCAGGGGGTCACTTTGTTGAAGCATGTCTGCTCAGACAGAGTCTCTGAGTAGAAGGATGTGCTTAATGACAGACACCTCTAAATATATCTGTATCATAATTTTCAAAAGACATAGCCTAATGATTTCTATAGCCTCCAAAGACAACTTTTCATTTAAATATCTGGATATTTTGATTCTCCAACACTGCAGTCAAGATATACCAAAACAGTGGAAACTGGTTTGGCTCAGTGGATAGAGCATCGGCCTGCGGACTGAAAGGTCCCAGGTTCGATTCTAGGCAAGGGCATGTATACTGGTTGCGGGCTCATCCCCAGTAGGAGGTGTGCAGGAGGCGGCTGATTGATGTCTCTCTCTCATCGATGTTTCTAGCTCTCTACCCCACTCCCTTTCTCTCTGTAAAAAATCAATAAAATATATTTTAAAATTTTTTAAAAAGATACCAAAACAACATGCTTCTTCTAAAAAACATTGGCTTCTCTTTCCCATTCTATAGATGGATGATTGTCTATTGACTACACACACGCACACACACACACACACACACACAGGCATGTGTGCAGGGTTCAGCTCAGTACCCTTTAGATACAGCTTTCTATTTCCTCCTGGTCAATAACACCACTTAGCCTTACTTAATGTAGTTTCTGCTTTAGTCATCACAACTCAAAATGAAGGGAAAAGGAAGGGAACTAACGAGTATTGAATACCTATATGTGCCAGCTCCTTTATGTCTCACTCTCATTTATTCCTCAGCACTCTGCACATGAGGAAACTGAGGCTTGGCACATTTATGTCCTCCATCTGAGGTTTTAAATCTAACAAAGGTTTCAAATTGCTGGCTTCCCTACCAGGAACCATTCCTTTATTCCATGTATTTTTCAATGCTGCCTGCTGTTAGGCATGCATTATTGTAGGCAATGAGAACACAGAAATATATTTCTTAAATGCAACAGAGATGGCCTAGATACAACCACCAAAATATATCCATGGAAATGTAGAGGCCACAAGAGGGGCAGGAGCCAATTCTATAGGAGCAGTAAGAACATAAAATGAAATGAGTTTCAAAAGTAGGACTTTATTGGTTGGACATGGCGAGGTAAGGTATTCCAGGCAGAGGGAAGCAGCATGAGCAAAGACAGGTGGCATAATTTGGAATGGCATACTGAGGAAATGCCAACTCAATTGAGTTGGTTGAAATACAAAGAGTGAAAGGAACCGTGAGAGATGAAGTTGGAGTTGGACCCAGGGTTCTGATCTCAGAGGGCCTTGTAGACCATGCTCGGGGCTACCTGGTACCTGGTGTGCAAAATACACCAAGGAAGCTCAGAAGAGCTGAATGCATGATGACTGCTAGGATCTGTACCACACAGAGGTGATACATTCTCAGCTCGGTATAATCCTATATAATAAAAGCCTAATAGGCAAATTGCCTCCTCAACCAGGAGTTCAACAGGTAGTTTGACCGCACTCTATGACATATGCTGACCGCCAGGGGGCTGTGTGGAACATGGTGGGCATCTGTGACATGGACTGGCAGCGGGTGGCAAGGGAGGTGCTGTCGGCCTCAATGGACCCCAACAAGAGCGGGACCACAGCGGGATGGTGGAGCAGGTGAGCGGGTAGCGCCACGCCAAGGCAGATGCAAGTGGGGGCCTGAAAGCCCCGCCAATCGCCCTGCAGACAACGACCAGTAGTTGTGGTGGAGAGCGGGGCCACCACCCAGCTTCCAGGGGTTAAGGGATCTGGGCCGGGGTCTGATAACTCAGGCAGAAGGGGGTGCAAGAGGACCAGGGGCCCACGTGCTGCCCAGGGCCCAGAGGTCAGCTAGGACCTGCCCTTCCACACCAGATGCTTGTGCTTTGATTGCCAGCCAGGTTTAGGGACCGCACCTGTGCACACATTATGTGCACTGAGCATCTAGTGTAAAATAAATAAACAAATAAGAAATAGCAAGAATAGCGCATTCATTCCCAGTTGCTCCAGTGCCCTTTGGATGCAAGTACTTGCATAGGAGGCTGTAAAATGGGTTACACAAGCATTTCTCTTAAGATAACTAATCCCCTTTTGCTTAAATAGAGCATTCAGTCTGAACTTTGAACCAATGACCTGTCCACAATTAATATTTTGTCACTAGAAGTTATCCTAAAGAGTATTCGATGTTTGACAGATTCCTCTTAACACCCATAGATTTTTTTTTCCAAATGCTGTTTTCCAAATGCATTTACAGGGAAATAAACGTGGTTTGCTTTAGAAGCACTAATAGGGAGTTGATTTTCTTTGCTCAAGTACCCTCAAAGGGGCTGTAAACTGGGATGTTTAGCACTGTTCCCGCCTCTGGGCTGCTCAGCTCTCTCAGGACCTCTTACCCAGAAACAGTGTCTGCAGTGCCACTTTTGTATGCTAATTGATAATACTTATTTTTTAGTAATGCTTCTTTTTGCATGTTATTTGAATTGGTTGCACTGTAAATTAGAATGAGGGAGAGAGCACTGCCGAATATCTGGTGCTGGGCCCAGCCTCAAAGAGAAGGCTTTGAAAAATTGCTAGGAAACCTCAGCTTTTGACTGCGCGTTTCCATCAGATGAAACCTCAACTTGTTTCCAAATCTTACAAAATGGGTTTTCGGGGGCAAACAGAAGAAAGCTTTCTGTTTTTATGCCTCTATTTGGCATTTGCTCCTTCAATCACTCATTTGCTGGTGAATCCATCTATTTAACATGTAGGGCAAAGGTAGGTTTACAGTTGTGAGTACATGACACAGAGTTTATTCTTGTGTTATTATTTATTAATTATTGCATGTTCAATGTGAACAACTTGTTAACCTACTTTGCCCCACCCTGAATAATGAATGCATACTATAGAGTACATTGAAATAGACACTGCTATATAAAGATAACCAGACATGTATGCTGCCCTTAAGAATGGCTCCATTGAGCAGTTGACCCTCTGAAGGTGGCACTGTAGCTATTTTGTCCATTAATAAATCTCCAACACATTTGCAGCATGGTTGGATACTAGAATTTTAGATGGGGCTTGGTGATCCTACCACTTGTCTTTCCTTTGGTGGAGACAAGATAAAGCCTCTTCTTGTTCCCATATGAACAACAATCTATATGAGGAAAAACAGCTGAATTTTTATAGTGTTTGCTTTTCGATTAAGACTCAGGAAAGCATCAAACAATGTTCCATGCAAAACTTCTAACATTGTTGATTGGGAGAACAGGAATTCCACTTCCCTGCTCTGAAATTAAGATGTCTTCTGTGGGAGAAAACTAGCCCAGTTTATTTATCCAATTGCAGGTAACAATTGAAATTAAGAAATCTGAAGGTGGCCCTGTCCGGTTGGCACAGTAGGTTGGAGTATCGTCCCATACACCAAAGGTTTGCGGGTTCCATCTCTGGTCAGGGTACATATGGGAGGCAACTAATTGATGTTTTTCTCTCACATTAATGATTCTCTCTCTCTCTCTCTCTCTCTCTCTCTCTCTCTCTCTCTCTCTCTGTGCCTTCCTTCCTTTCTCTTAAGTCAATAAAAACTTATCTTTGGGTGAAGATTTAAAAAAAAAATAGAAGTCTGAAGATGGCCGACTTCTGTCAATTTTTAAAAAATATATTTTTATTGATTTCAGAGAGGAAAGGAGAGAAAGAGATAAATGAGGAGAGAAAATCACCGATCAGCTATTTCATGCACGCCCCCTACTGGGGATGGAGCTCAAACCTGAGTTCCTTCAGTCTGCAGGCTGACACTATCCACTGAGCCAAACCAGCTAGGGCTGTTCCAATTTTTAAGCTTCTTAGAAAATGTTTTTGCCACACCACCTGTACCTAAGAGGATTGGTGAGGGCAAGGATGTCTACAAGCACTCTGCCAGTGTTTACCTACGTAGGTGGAGAAAGAGCAAGTTTAGGAGGAAATTAGCACCTGAGCAGCACTTTGCCTGTAGGTAAATCAGGTCGCAGTGGATACCTTAGGCAGCTCCAGTTCAGAGTAACCTCTTCCTTTTAAATGGCTTTGACCAATGGGGTAAGAAATTTGAACTATATCTCTGTGGGAAAAAGAGAGCTATCATACCATGTAGCAACCACAATAAAGGGGCAGCACAAGAGAGTTTCTTTATGATAAGGAACAGTACTGTATCTTGATTATAGTGATGATTACGTGCCTAGACAGAGGATTAAATCACATGCAACTACACACACACACACACACACACACACACACACCTGGTGAAAACTGAGAAAGGGTGTAGTCTAGTTAATAAGACTATACCAATGGTGATTTCCTGTCTTGATATAGTACTAGAGTTATATAAGATGTCACACGGGGGCGGCAGGGTGAAGGATTCTTGGGATCCTCTACACTATTTTTGTGACCCTCTCTGAATCTCTGTTTCAAATTAAAGAGCTGAGAGAGAAACAGGGAAAGAGAAATTATGTCTTCCCTCCTCGCTGGAACGCTAATGATTCAGGACATGGAGGCTGCTTGCATTAAGGATTGCCATGGGGAGAGAGCAGAGGCTAAGTGCCCATATGGAATCTCATGCCTTTTTCCTCTGTTAATACATTAGCAAAATTCCATTTTCCTAATTCAGAAACCTGACTCTGGGGAGACAGAAGTCAACATACCACCAACAGAAAAAAAAGGATTCAAATGTAAAATTAATTATTTTAATAAGTCTTGAAGTGTGGTACAGCACACAGGAGAGCAGCCTGAAGCCAGGAGGCATCCGTATATGTGAGAGGCTGTATTCAGAAAATTCAGAATGAAATCCTTTGAAATTTATGGATGAAGTAGAGGCAATTGTCAACTTCTCTGCATTGCAGCCTTTATTACTCTTTAATAGCTTGTCACCTTTAGTTAAAAGACTTTACAGAATCAGGACAAAATATGATCAGTGTACCAGCACACCAGAATAAGATCTCTTTGCAAAAGCATTTTTAACATTTTAATATGCTGCCCAACATATTTTGTTTTTATTTTTACAATTATAATCACTTCAGGTAATTATTGGTCAATTCTAAAATTAACTCTAATTATTGTTATACACACACACACACACACACACACACACACATAATTTGTTTTTTATTAGCTCAATTTACTCTGAGGAAATGGGGCAACCAGCTCATAGATGCTTCTGCCTGAACCAGGGCCCTTTTAATGGACCAGGGTAGCACTGAGCTTAGAAGCCTACTCTCTGAAGAAACTATGGCCTTGGCTATTATTCTCTGTGACCAGGCCACACCTGGATGTCCAAGAACCCTCAGAATGAACACTTTATGCCTAAAGGTGCATAAAAAGAATGAGCATAACCTAGTGTTCTCAGAAAAATTTGAAGGTACATATTTTTCACACATTTTGCCAGTGAAAATGCAGGCATTTGAATGGAGCTGCCAGATAAATCTCATTCCAAGAATGCTAAAAATCACAGAAGTGGCAACTGTTTGTGGTTATATTCAAAGCCAATCCTTGGAGCTTATTCCAAACTGAGGACTTTCCTTAGAGAAACTAGCAAAGTATCACCAACGTCCCTTCCCACATGAATGCTCATAGAAGCCTTAACTATGCAGAAAGGAAAACCTTCAGTTGTTATTCAATAAAGGTGAAAAACATTTTTTTTTAATCCTCACCTGAGGATATTCTTTCTATTGATTTCCAGAGGGAATGGAAGTGAGGGAGAGGGAAAGAGAAACAGAGATGGAGAGAATCATCAATGTGAGAGAGACACATTGACTCCCGCATGTGCCCTGACCAGGAGTGAGGAGCTAATCCTCAACCCAGGTACATACTCTTGACTGGAAATCAATCCCTTTACTCTTTGATGCTCAGATCTATGTTCTAACTACAGAACAACACTGGTCAGGACAATGAGGGTGAATTTTAAGCAAACCAGAGTATATTCATACCAAAAAATGTTACTTATCAACAAAAAAGAGTTAACAAAAACTTGGTACTTGTTTAAATATCAAGGGACTTGTTCTGAGTTGAAAAAGTCAATCCCAAAAGGTTACATATAATTATTTCATTTCTATAGCATTTTGAAATGACAAAATGATAGGAATGGAGAACAAATTATATAATTTGGTTGCCAGGTGTTAGGGATGGCATAGGGTTATGTGTGACTTGACTCTGGTGGTGGATACATGAACCTACCTGTGTGATAAAACTGCATAGAAGAGAACACACTCACGTGGATACGTAAAATTGGGGAAATAGATATAAGACTGGTGGAGTATATCACTATCAATATCCTTGTTACTTTTGGAGAAAATTTGGTATGGGATACACAGGACCTCACTATGATATTTCTTATGACTGCATGTGGATTTATAATTATCTCAAAGTAAAACAGTTAAAAATGCAATATGAGCTATAAAGGAATGTATTTAATAGGGTCAAGGCATATAACAAGGATTTAGTCTAGCCTGGGGGAACCATTACAACCTCTTCTGAGGGGAGGGCCCTGGATCTGAGGCCTGAAGGATGAGTATGTGAACACTAAGCAAATATGAGGCTAGAAATGTCAAGAGGATAATTTATATTGCAACTTTATAAAAACTAGAACTTTCTAAACTGATTTTTCATATGGGGCTGTGCTATAGTGTAGAGAATTTCCCTCATCTTGAAATAATCAGAGTGGTTGACCATTGTGATGTTGGACATATATAACCATTAGGAACAATATTGAAATCGACGATTTCTAAATTTCCTTCCCATTTCCATGAGATTATATCTTAGTGTTCATTTTACACAGAATTAAAGAAATAAAAGGGCAGACAGAATTGAAGAAAATATCTGGAAATGGATCATAGCCTCTTTGGTTGATTTAAGAAACTGTTCTAATGAGTAAATGTAGATAAAATTCAGACTGTAAAATCCTGAATCTGGAAGAGTGATAATAGGCATTACATCACAAAGGATTTCACCCGAGGGTCTCTGATCCCCAGTCCCTGGGGACATCTCTCCCTCTGGGTGGATGAGTCCTTTCTTAATGGTCTGCATTGCAAGCTACTCATTCTGAGTCGGGTTATAAACACAAGTCCTCCTATTAATTTCAAATGATGCATTTCTATCTCTGGCTATGAATAAAACAGATCAATGCCACCCGCGTGTTTTATTGGGCCTCCTGTGAAATGAATCTGTAGGGAGACAGCCAGCAGGATGGAGTTGACATGCAGATGAGATTTGTAAGTGAGGACATATTGATTATTTCCATCTCAGCTCAGGCAGTAATTCCACTCAACGCCGCTTCCCCTGTTTGAGCTCATTATTTATGCCATAAAAACACTATCTCAATGATAATAACAGGCTTCATTTACAAGGCAGAACATAAAGCATCAGTGCTGAAGATTTCAGAAGGTAGGCGAGGAGGGCGAGAGAAATTGAACAAGTGCTAGAGAGGCGCAAAACTGCCAAGGCTCATCTCCAAGCATTTATTCGCCCCAGAAGCATCGACAAGAGTAGGTACTAGACTGCTCGGCTCTTTATTAGTAACTCCAGACTAGTGAGAAGGTTGGATTGATAGAGCACTCAGAATTTCCTTCACAGCGAAGCTCTCCTTATTGCTGCCTGAGTTTTCTGTGCCCTGCCACTGCTTCAAAGCCTGGAGAGCCTTTTGGGGTGCCCTCCTCCACTCCCATTTAGCCGTTGCAAATACCCATCCAAGTGTCCATCCAGATGCAATTACGTTCGGCAGAAACTGAACAACTCTTCAAAAGTAAAGGTTTTTTCCTCCCCGCTCCCTGACTGGGTTATTTCTGTAGCTCACATGTCCTGTATCTATTGTTTTGCCATTGATAATTTATTATGTTTTTATCATAAACCCTATACAGGTCATCACATTCAGGTTAACAAGCAGTCACTGCATCACTCTTGGGAGCTATGGAGGTTTCCTTGCCATTGGTGAGCTTGCAGCCTGGGGCACAAGTCATACATGCAGCCAAAGGTCTGAGTACGTTTAGAGGGAAATAATGACAACCAGGTGACATAGAAAGACTTCCCATAATAAATGATTCCTAGCTGGGTCTTGAAATTGGTATATATCCATTCTGTTATATTTTTTTAAATCAAAAAGCATATGCTTAATTCTCATTAGCAAAAGAATAATATATGTTTATTAGAAAAGTTTGAAAAAAACTTTTAAGTAACAACATTTTTAAAAATGAAAACTGGGTCAATATTATACAAATGTAACTGCAATATATAGGTTAGTATGTATCCTACATGTTTTTCTATTTAGATTTTTATATAAAAGCAGAGGTATATTTTACATGATGTCTGTACCTATGTGTTTTCCATGTAAGGATGTGTCTTGTCCATCCTTTTAGGCCATGGTACATATTTCTCCATCCTTGTAATAACTGCAGGGATTTCTCTGTAGGAATGTCTCAGGCCTTAATCAATTCCCTAGTATTAGACATTGAGTATTAACAATGCCATTGTGAATAAAAACAGTATTCCAATGAACAACCTAGAAAGTAAGTTTTTGCTCACATCTATGATGATTGCTTTTAGGATAAATTCCTAAAAGTGGAATTGTCAAGTTAAAGGGCATTTTTAAAGTGATTGACAGATATAGCTCTGTCTGAGAAATGGTCTATCAGTCTGCTTGCCCAAGGGTATCACAGGAGTGTGACTTCTTTTTTTCTCTTTAGAAGTTTATTTTTTACTTTTATTATGATTTATTGGAACAAATGAAGAGGGATGCTTCGCAGGCTGGGAGAGAAGTAACTTTTCACCTTCTCCACACCATTCTCCCTCCCTCCTGTCCTTCCCCTCTCCCTTCCTTTTGCAAAAGGAATTAGGTTTTATTCAGATGCCATGCCACTGGGGAGAATAGTGGACTCATGTCTAAAGACCATCTCCCCTTCCAGCTTGCTTGTGTGACTTCTTAGGAAGTATTTTTGACAGACTCAGTGGGCAGTGTTTCGTCACCTGATCAAATAACCTTGACAGGGGTATGCGAATATTTGATGGTGTGGAAGCTTCATGTCTAGGTGTAATCTGGAGATAAGGATGGTAAGGAGGTTTGGAGCAACTGAGTGAAAATGAATTTGCTTTTTAAAGTCAGTAGCACCCAAACAGGCACTGACAAATGGCTTACATTCGTTTTATTATTACTATAAATAATACATGCACACAATAAAAACAAATCTGAAGAATACAGCAGATATAAAGTGAATAATACTAGTTGCTTTCTACAGATGTAATCAATGGGTAGCAGTAGGTAATCTTTCCAGAGGAATTTGAATTACTCAAGTATGCTTTGTGGGCTTAGGTGGTTGGTTGTTTTTTACCAAAATGGAATCACTTATCTGATTGCTCAGCTTGAGAAGAATGGATTGCGCATGCTTGTGTTGGCTTCCTTTCTTTTCTTAGGAGAGTTCTGCCCCAGGGAACTTGCACTGGGAAGTATCCTTATAAAGGCAGTAATGGTCTAGGGCATTGGTTGGCAAACTGCGGCTCATGAGCCACATGCGACTCTCGAGCCACTGTTTGCCACTCTGTTGACTAATGAGTTTGCCCACCACTGATCTAGGCAGAGACATAGTGGGTAGTCTAGGAAGCAAATTTGCCTATAGATATAAGCCACATTCTCTAATACAGCCTTTATTTTTTTAAAGGAGATATTTTGGTCTTCACACATGCTATTTCTTGTCTTATTTTTCACTTGATTCTGGACTCTGGCAGGGGAAAGGTGTGCTACTTGCTGAACATTTTCTCAAAGAACTAATTGCATATTATTGCAGAAAATTTTTTGAGTCAGACTTTTGTTAATGGATATTTATGTTTAAAGATTTAAAAACACATATACACAATGTTGCGACATACTTTCATGAATAAGCGAATGAGAGCATATCTGTAAGGTTTAATCTAACCAATAGAATTACTCTGTGAAAGGGTAGACATCTTTTAAGTTTGATAAAACCAAATTGACCTCTATTTTTTTAACATTATATTTTTATACAAATTTCCATCTCATCAATAGTAGATGCGAGATGTGATATTCTTAACCATTGTCAATATATATTAATCTCAAATTCTGGTTTATGCTGTTACAGAAGACCAAAGAAAACCAAGCAACACTTCAGAGAAGAGGAGGGACACTGTTTAATATACCGGCAGACTCAGGGAACAGCCTTCCAAATCTAAGTGAAGGAACATTCATGGGGCTTTTCTTTATATTTCCCTGTAGTCTTTGTCCCACAAATATGGATTATGCTTCTGGACCTTTTTGGGGCCTTGCAAGAAGGCCCTCAGGTGTTGGGGATCTGGCCTGGCACCAGCATTAACAACCCTCCCTCCAGGGCAGTGCACTGTCTACAGCCCCATGGCCTCTGTAACCAGTTCTGCAAGACCAGTATCTGGGAAGGAGGAAGTAACTTAATTAGAGGTTATCAAGAATGTACACTGAGCTTGCTGGCATGGATTCAGATCACTATCCCCTAAATATCAGGGTTACATTGGAATTAGCCCCTTTTAGCCTTCTCAATACCATTCTGGTAGAACAAATGGCATCTCATTAAATATTTATTTGGCTTCTTGTTAATTATGTGTGAGATTGTGCTCTTTTTCATGTTTACTGGCCATTTATGTAATTCTTTCTGTAAACTGCCTCTTCATCTTCTATTAGGTCATCTATTTTTGTCTTAATGATTTTTAAGAGATCTTTTATATTTAATAAAGTCAACTATCTGAATTATGTGCTGTAAACATTTTACTTATTTATTATTTGTCTTCTAATTGTATGTAGGCATTTTTATCTTTTTGTCAAGAATCATGGAGTCAAATTTTCAATTGCTTTTATGACATACACATTTACCAAATGCTGCCTAAAAGAAGATATCACTTAGATTGGAAAAAAAAAATACTAAAACACAGGCATGAATTGGAAAAAAATACTACAATTTCTTATCCAACACTATGGTAATGGTAAATAAATGGAAAAGAAAATGAGTATGAGCCTCTTCAGAAAATAAATTCTGTTAAGGAAAAAGAGATGAATGAAAATTAATAAAGATGAAATTCCAAGGTGAGAATGCAGAAGAATTGGGAGTTGACATATATTTTCTTCAAAGAAATTCCTTTGTTTTCTAGTCTTCCATGGGTTAATTGATCAGGGCCTGGAAACAATCCTAACGTATTAGACTATATCCAATGCACACTGCTATACCCTTTTTAAAAAATATTTTTTATTGATTTCAGAAAGGGAGGGAGAGGGAGAGAGAGATATAAACATCGATGAGAGAGAATCATTGATCAGCTGTCTCCTGCATGTCCTCTACTGGGGATCAAGCCTGCAACCCAGACATATGACCTTGACCAGGTTCAAATCTGGGACCTTTCAGTCTGCAGGCCCAGGCTCTATCCACCAAGCCAAGCCCTCCAGGGCTATGCCCTTTTTTTTTTCATTTTTTATTTTTTAAATATATTTTTATTGATTTTTTACAGCGAGGACAGGAGAGGGATAGAAAGTCAGAAACATCGATGCGAGAGAGACATCGATCTGCCATCTCCTGAACACCCCCTACTGGAATTGTGCCCGCAAGCAAGGTACATGCCCCCGACTGGAATCGAACCTGGGACCTTTCAGTCCACAGGCCGATGCTCTGTCCACTGAGCCAAACCGGTCTCGGCAATATACCCTTTTTTTAGATGTTAACTACTTCTCCTCATCTCCATAGAGAATGAGAAATTTAATGGAATAATATTGGCATAATAAAGGATTATCTTAGGCAATGTCCATTTTATAACTGTTTATATTTAAATAACTTAATACGATGTCTCTTTAACAGCCATATATATTATTCTCTCATAATTCTTATTAAAAGTAATGATGATATATTTATAGGAATATTTAACATTTGTCTCTTTCTTAGACCACAAACCCCAGGGCAACACAGATCATCACTGTTTTGTTCACCCTGTCTCTCTGCACAAAGATTACACATACTAGGTGTTTCATAAGTGCTCTCACATGAATGACTAGAAGTGACCATCATACCATGTTTTCTTAAGTTTGAATACAGCTCTGATACTCATAAAATATATCTACATATGAATTTTATTTGAATGCTGAATGTCACAATAACTCTGTGAGTTAAATTTTTATCTCCATTTTATTGGAGAGGAAATTCAGGCTCATATACATGACATGACATTTCCAAGATCACACAGAGTGAAGTAATTACTCCAATCCACGACTTCACCCAGTGTTTTTCCTACAATATCATACTTCAACTTTATAATTACATAAACTTCTATATGAAAAGGTTAAAAACTTCTAAATGTGGCCAGACTTGGTAGTTCATACATAATATGTTTGTTGTATACAAATAATGAAATGCTAGTACATCTTCATTAGATGGTTCACGCAATTGCTGTAGTGACTTTGATACCCAAAGCCAAGAATGGAATTTATTCATAGTAACTTATCCGTAATACATTGTAAGTGTGCCATTGGATTTTCTTTTCTAAAGTCAGTACAAAAAGAATGTGGCTTTAGGGTGGAGAAAGGAAGATTCAAGTGAGTTAGTAAGATGATCACATTAAGTTATGAGCAACTATGATATTTATGATCCTAACTCTTAAATTGACCAGAAGTAGTTAACATATAAGAAAGTAGAGTTCTTATGACATTGGCAATTGGACAAGAAGCTACTTCCTATTTCAGTAGAGCCTGACTATTGGGAAACCTACAACATATAGGCTGCTCATTTAACAAATGTGTATTAAGTACTTTGAACCAGGAACTCTGGAGTAGAGAAGAGTGGTAAAATCTCTGCTCTTAGCAAGCATATATTCTACCAGTGACACAGTGCACGAATTCATGAACATTGATAGGAAATTAATTAGAAGGTGGCTGGCAGGGCAGGACTGCGTGGGAAAGAAGGGCTGGACCCACCTCGGAGCCAACATCCTACAGTCCTGCCCTGGTATCTACTGAGTGAGCAGGTTCCCTCTGGCAGGTGGGGTCCTTCGGCCTGACTGCAGGAATCACGCTGAAACTGGCTCTCTGACATCCCCCGAGGGGTCCCGAAGTGCAAGAGGGCACTCTGTAAAGTTGCTGTCATATAGAGTGTGGAACATAAGTGTGCAGTAAACTAGATTCAGGGCCAACAGTGCCCCAGCAAGAACATAATCCACAGCTCAAAGTGGAAATGAGTGGTTCCATGAGGAATCAGGCTTTTTCCTTTCTGGTTTTGGGGTACATCACCTGAGGACTGCTGCTGCCAAGTAATTGCAGCTAGGAAGCTCCTTTGTTGAGCATCTGCCCCCTAGTGGTTAGTACATGTCATAGTGACCAGTCAAACTATAGGAGGGACACTTAGCATATTAGCCTTTTATATATCTAGACTAGAGGCCCGATGCATGAATTCATGCAACAGAGGGGTTCCAAAGCCTGGCCTGTGCCCTCTCCAAATCCAGGACCCCTTGGAGGATGTACTAGTATGTGAGCAGCAGGCAGCCAGGGTGGAGCCTGAATCTGGGCATAACACCACATCTGCTCATCTGAGCTCCACTGTGCCTGTTGCTATCACTCAGTAGTGCTGCTGCAAGGCAGAAGAGGTTGACACCACCGCAGCTCTGCTCACCAGCCGAGAGCCCGGAGTCTGGCACCCATCAGAGAGCTGAGTAGTGCCCCCCTCTGTGGGAGTGCACTGAACACTAGGGGGCAGCTCCTTCACTGAGTGTCTTCCCTCTGGTGGTCAGTGCGCATCATAGCGACTGGTCGAACAGTAGACCAGTTGCTTAGAGTTTTATAATATAGACGAGAGGCCTGGTGCATGAAATTCGTATACGGGGGTGTGTGTCCCTCAGCCCAACCTGCACCTTCTCTAATCTGGGACCCCTTGGGGGATGGTCAACTGCCAAGCCTAAACAGGCAGTTGGACATCCCTTTCATAATCCAGAACTGCTGGCTCCAAACTGCTAGCTTGCCTGCCTGATTGCCCCTAACCATTTCTGCCTGCCAGCATGATCATCCCCTAACCATCCCACTGCCAGCCTGATCGATGCCTAACTGCTCCCCTGCAAGCCTAATTGTCCCTAACTGCCCTCCGCTAACAGCTCGGTCACCCCAATTGCCCTCCCCTGCATATTCTCTCTTTATTAGATAGGGATTTTTTTTGTTTCTTTGTCTGTTTGTTTTTAACATATTGGACAGCCCTAACTGATTTGGCTCAGTGAATGTACGTCCCAGGTACAATTCCAGTCAAGGCCATATACCTTGGTTGGGGGATATACCCAATGGGGAGGGTGCAGGAAGCAGCTGATTGATATTTCTTTCTCATACATGTTTTAGCTCTCTATCCCTTACCTTTTACCTTTCCTTTTTTAAAAAATCAATAAAAAATATATAAAACAAGAAACATTTAAGATTCCTCTACATCTGCCTGCTGGTGTGACTCAGTGGCTGAGACCTCGGGCTGGGACAGGACAGGATCACTCCCTGGGGCCCCCAGCCCCTCCCAGGCTGAGAGCCCAGGCTGGGGCTGGGGCTGGGACAGGATTTCTCCGTGAAGAGTGAAGTTTTTTTTGTTTTTCATAAAGGGTCAGGAGGGCCTCTGGGCAGCATTCTGCCAGGCTGCTTACTCTGCCGGGACTCCGGTGGGGCTTAGAGGACTGGGCACCACCATCTTGTGGCTATGGGGCTGCTACTTTATTGCAGAGTGGTGGTTATTAGATAGGATTAGGGTGATAGACCATAGACAATGAGTAGATTAATTAACAAAGCATAAGCACATTTGATTGTTGCTGGAAAGGGAATGCATTGGCTGCTAAACTAGTGAGTGACAAGGAGTGAAGAAGAAATGAAATAGACTGATGAAGAAGAAATAAAATAGGTTGTCTAAGGAGGTGATAGTTAAGCTATATATGTTTAAGATTGATGTAAGGTGTGTGTGTGTATGTGTGTGTGTGTGTGTGTGTGTGAGAGAGAGAGAGAGAGAAAAAGAGAGAGAGAGAGAGAGATAGAGAGAGATATTGATTTAAGGCAGAGCTAAACAATAAAAATTAAAGTTCAGCAAAAACGATTTTGGTTGTGGGATGAGTGTTGGCCTGCAGACTGAAAGGTCCCAGGTTCGATTCCGGTCAAGGGCATGTATCGTGGTTGCGGGCAAATCTCCAGTAGGGGGCGTGCAGGAGGCGGCTGATCGATGTCTCTCTCCCATCGATGTTTCTAACTCTCTATCCCTCTCCCTTCCTCTCTGTAAAATATCAATAAAATATATTTTTAAAAAATTAAAGTTCAGAGGTAGGAAGTTTTATGTTCACAAAACACAATGGAGTTATGAAGCTAGAGAACAGGAAGGAAGACATGATGTGCTATAGTAAAAGGCCAGCAGGAACAAGATCATGCAGGGGCATGGGACCATAGTAATAAATCCTGAGAAATCATTGAAGAGGATTGGAAGAGTTTTAAATAGAGACTTACTGTTAGATCATACATTTTCTTTTACTCTCTGATGCCTGAAGGGGAAAAGTGATCATGTTAAGGGAGATGGACATGAGCAACATTTGATAAAATTCTTGCTTTTGGGGAGGCGCCGAAGTCCAATGGAATCAAAAACGTAAAACTAGATTAGAGTTCAGAAGAGAGGGAGAGTGGCCTCATTGTCAGGGATTTCCTGAAGAGGCAATGTCGCTGCGGGTAAGCCCTTAGAAGCACCTGTGCTTTGAAGAGCCTCTTCTAACCTCTTGCCTTTAAATTGATCCCAGCACATCTGGGCCACTCACTCCTGAGAGGGCTGAACATTACCAGTGGGGACGTGGAGGGCAGCATATTCTTTATTCAGATGAATGAATGAATGAATGAACATAAATTTAAAAAAAAATCAAAACTATTCCCAGGGTTTCAGCTCAAGATGAGATCTAGATTAAAGCAGTGATTTCAAATCCTATGTTATCATCAGAATCATTTGGGAAGCATTGTAAAAATTAAAATTTCTAGGTCCCACTTGCACAGGTTCTAACCTCCTGACCAGTAGGGCTTTATCCCAGGACTCTGTATTTTTTAAAAGTTCCCATTAAATGTTGACGCTCAGCCAGGTTTAGGAACCACTGACTTAGATAAGCTTGCCAAGTCCCTTTCAGCCTGAGGAGTCTGCAAATTGTCAAACTGCAGTGGAACCAACATGGGACTGTTGCGAGATGGTGTTAATGTGGACTGCCAAACTGTTTCATTTTAAATTTCATTTGAGGAGGAAGCCAAATGATATTAGCAAATAAAAAAAAAAAGTATTGGCGCCAAATTTTCCCAGCTGCTGTGCATTGAGGATGCAAATCATTGTATGTATATTCTGATTGCCTAAGAGAGAAAATGCATCTTCCAGGGAGACATGACTTATGGCCCAGGGAGTGTTTAGGCACAGGGAGGAGGCATGGAGGATCATCATACATTATTTTTGTGTAACTCCCGTGTTGTCACTTTGGAGGAAAATGTTGCTCATTTGCTTCTAGCTGTCAGCTGTGCTAAGTGATGGGGAAGCTGACATCAAAGCCATACCTTGGGTTCAAGGTCACATAGTGAGCCATTGGTTTTCAGTCATGGGCTCTACATTTTTAAGCATATAGTCAGTCTCCCAAGACAAAGCAATAGCACAAGCCAACAGAAGTACATAAAAATTATATTGCTTCTCTGTACTAGAGTAGGCCCTCCTAGGGAAAAATGAAGTATCTTGAGGAAGAGGAGTATTATAAAACACTATTGTTCCTAAATATTTTTTCTTTTTCTACCCAGATGTCATAATATTTGAAATGCCACCATTAACCACTCCTTTCGAAGAGGAAAAACTATACCCATATCAGGACACATTTGTTTTAGAATTCCTCCTAGGCTAGAAAATATAGTATTTCATACATGTTTTTACTATATGGCTTTCATTTTTTTTCATATACATTTAGAGTTTTAATTGGGAATTGATTTAAAAATAGCCCACATATTTATAACAAAATTGTCTATATACACTATATATTCTTTTAATAGACATTCTTTTACCAGAACTTGAATGAAATTTATTTTATTCAACAGACATCTATATGTACCAGCCACTGTCATACACCCTAGAAGTACAATGGTGACTTAAACATATACCCTGCTCTCAAGGAAATCGTAGTTAATATGGTGGTCAGATGCTATGCTTGTAAAAATATATACTACACTAACGATATAAGTTTATTCAGACTTTGCGGTTTTATTTTAAAAGAGAAACTTTTTTTCTGGGATGGTTTTGTAACAGATTTTCATTTACAAAAGTGCTACAAAATGTTTTCCATCTCACATCTCCTTGTGTGCTCCATTTTGGAACACTCTCTCTTGGAATTCAACTGTCACATTCTGAATAGCCCAAGCTATAGGATGAGGCCCACATACATGCCATCTGGGCCACAATTCTAGTTAAGCCTGGACTTGACCAGGTCCTAGCCATACAAAAAAAAAAATCCTCTATGCGTTTCTAGTTCCTAGTCATTGAAGTCTTCCCAGAGAAGAGCCCCAACCTCACATAGCAAAAACTATTCCCACCATATTCTGGCTATTTAAACATACGGTAATAGGGAATACTTATTGGACTCTTACTCTTTGCTAGAAATTATGCTAAGAGATTTATATAATTAGCTCCTGAATCCTTAAAATAAGCCATGTAAAGGTGGTTATTCTTCTTATTCCCATTTTACAGTTGATAAAACGGAGGGGTATAGTAAATGAACATCACTGGTAAAAAATAGGCTTGAGGCTGAAACCCAAATATCATTGCCTGTCTCAATGCTATAAGTTATTTTAACTAATAGTCAACTTAATTTATCAATCTGTACTGAATATCTGGCTGAATTCTTGACCTAGAAACCAATAAGCATAATAAAATGGGTGCTGTTTTTACACTACAGTGTTTAGGGTGATTTATTATGCAGCAATAGCTAATAAGAATAAGCCTCTCCCAATCCTACTGTTAATGATAACAAAAGTCCACATCCCTCTGGGGCTAGTTTATTCATCGTTATCACAGAAAGAAGACAGTGACATTTACAGAGCACCTACTAGCATGTGCTTTGCTATAGGGACATTAAACATTTCCATTCTGGACCTCATTTACAGATGGCCACATTGACTCTGAACATGGAGAAATGCTCAGAGACGTTCCTGTAGCTTTGTTCTGCATTGATGTCTTAACATGCACCATCCGCTTAGCCCTTCTACCTCTCACTCATTCTTCAGGTAATTATCTCAGCTTTACTGTCCTCTGGAGAAGGTTTCCACGATCTCAATGATTTGGTCGGCCCCCTCTGACCTACCAATTTGCCATGTATCCGATCATAGCAAGTATTTCTGAATTATCAGCATGCTACTGCCTATTTTCCCAGCTAAATTCTAAGATTCTTGACGACGGGGGTAAAGCTTCGCTCACTGTTCCATGCCCCTTACTAGAAACGGTGACTAGAAGATAGTAAGTGACCATAAGAACCAGCACCCAAGTTCCCAGGTCCTTGCCTCACGTGACCACTACCCCTTCTATTTCTGTTCAGTGAAACCCTAACCTCCAATACTTTTCTACCACCATCATCTTCTTTTTCAGTCTTACAACTCATTTAAATTTAAGCCGTGGCATAATGGACTCTCAGGGGCATTTAGGGTAAGAGTGGGAGAGGCACTGGGGGCGGGAAGAAAGAGCATTGGGAGGTCGGGTGAGATGAGACACATCAACTACCATCAAGGATCCTAAAGTTAGACTATCTTGGTTCAAGTCCTGGATTTATTATCTTCTTTCATGAGATCTTCAATTTACTTATTAACCTTACCAAGGTTAAATTTCCCTCATTTTAAAGTGACGTTAATGGGGGTTGTGGGAGGAACAAATAAAATCATGTACATTAACAGCAGTGTGCAGGGTCAGTAATAGTCATCACAGGAACAGTGGTAGAAATAAAATGATCATAACAGAAATAATAACATTAGCACCACATGTTTGTAGGTTGCCATTCAAATAATATTCTTCTCCCTGGATTCAAGTCTGATAGTTTCATATCTGAGATACCCTGACATGGCTTTTTGTACTGTATTTGGGTTATTTTAACGTCGACAGTTATTCCTCCCCATTAATTCAACTCAAATGACTGGATAATGGCATACAGCTCCAAGAGCAAGAGAAAAGACATTTCCAATTATTGAGCATCTACTATGTGCCAAAGTATTGCTGTGGCTTTTGCACTAGAAACTTCTTTTAAATTACAATTTAAATTCTCAACTCTCAGAGGAATGAAACTGATAATGAGTATGAAAATCTTTCACATGCTCTTCAGAACATGGAACTACTGCATGGTGTGAAGGTGAATCAAAACAGGTATGGCACCCCTAGACTTTCTGATGGCAATTCACAGCATATAAGCTAGTGCAAAATTCAGTAGCAAGCTGCAGAGGAAAAATAGCCACTAAAAAACTCCCGAGGAAGGTTTTGAGTAGCTTCCTTTCCTTGAGGAGCTGATGTCCTATGTGAAGAAAGAAGCATCTCTGAAAACAGCATCCACACTGTCATTAATTAGAAACAGAGACCGTGGAGATGGGGAGGCTCTGGTATGCTGCTCTTCCCTGGGGCCTGGGCCGGGATGACACCCTGGAGGGTTATTTCCAGTGCTGTGTGAGTTAATGACTCCAGTGTAATCAACCCCACTCAGAGAGAATGCAACATGAACAACAAACAAAAGAAAATGGTGGGGATTGCACATAAACGCTCTTTGGACATATGCAGGCTCACAGAACTAATGAGTTCCCCATTCAGACTCTCCGACGGCAGTCTATTCTAATAGCCCCAAACACTCTGAGAAAAGTGCTAGCAAAGATGCGGAGGGGGTGGCTATTATGTCTGAATGCTGAAGAAGGGACAGTCCGGTGAGGGAAGAAGGTCTTTCTCCTGTTGGCTGCTTTTCATTGGTAGGAAAATGCAAAGCCCGGGGAAGGCAGCCAGCTGCCTGACAGGGCCGATGCGAGCTTCTGTAAAATCACAAAAGGGATGAAAATAGGAGGGTGGGGCACAGGACTGCACAGCCCCTCCTGCCACAGGAGACTGGGCCTCCCTGAGGTTTGACTAGCTTACTTTCTTGGAAAAAATCAACTGCATTCAAAGAAGGGCAGTAAACATATAAAATTCATTATGCATAGCACATATAAATAGCAAGCAGAAAAGAGGCAAGTCTGTTGATTAGAAATTCCATAATTTGTAAAGGGAAGGGAGAGATATTATTGACATTTTATTCTTCTGTCTCCTGGAGCTAAACAGGGTAATGCAATGCAAGGTTTTTCACCTTTTTAATTGTGTTTTCTCTCATTCAGTATCTTTTTTATTAAATGTATTGGGGGTGACATTTGGTGAATAAGATTATATTCACGGAAGAGGATGATTTGATTTTGGGTGGTGGATTTCTCATATTTTATAAAATATTAGAAGCTACTTAGCTCTGAAAACTTATTTTGAAGTCCAACTCATAAAATACATAAATACAGACCTACTGTGTTCAAAAAAAGGGGGAGGCTGGGTCCAGCCCCCTTTCCTCACTTGGTGGTCCCCAAAGTAAGGAAACCAAGGAGATCAGATAATAAAGCTTGAAAATCTCTTTGGAATGATTTAGCCAAATATAAGCCAAGAATACAAGGCAAGCTGCTAGAACTTTCTGAGTCTCAGTTTCTTCGTCCTCTCAATGGCAATGGTGGGAACCTACCAGGCATGTAGGGGGCTTAATGAGTTAAGCAGCTCAGTATGGGGTACTGAGCAAGCTCTGAACCTTTTTACTTCTCTCTTTACTAGGAATCTCAACATGGATTTTGCATTCTCTGAAAAGCTTTCTTAGTACTGCAACACACAAAGCTATTTCTTCTTTTAGTCCTACTGTGTTTTTATTTTTGTGTAACAATTTACTATTTGGTCATTTGCAATTATTATTAACAAAATAATCATAGCAGCTATTATTTCATTACCATGAAATATATACATAGTATGAAATTATTCATGTTTATTTTCTCACACTTCTATGACAACCCTTCAAAACAGTGTACAGATATAGAAAAAAAAGTAAGGTTGAGAAGTTTAAGTATTGTACTTTGTCAAAGTCCGATAAATAGTAATTTGAAAAGAGCCTGTATTTGAACCCAGGTCTGTCTCCAAAGACTTCATTTAATCTATTAACACCTCACGTTCTGCCTCCTTCCTGAAGCGTAAATTCCTTGAGGGTGGGGAATTACTGTCATTCACTCATTTATTTATTCATTCAACAAATATTTTATGGAACACTTATTATGCACAGACACTGTTCTAGATATATGGATCAACAAAACACACTGAATTTCCTGTCCTTAATAAGGACACAGAAATATGTTCAACATCAATAGTCATCAGGGAAGTACAAACTAAAGCCTAATTAAGACAACACCATACACATACTAGAATGGAAGAATATAACAGGAATATAAAATAGTATAGTCTCTAATGGTATAGTCACTTCGAAAAATAATTTAAGATACACTCACTCTATGACCCATTCCTTGATATTTAACCAAGAAAAATGAAAACAAAAACCTGGTTCTAGCAGTTTTTTGTTTTGTTTTGTTTTTGTAATAGCCAAAACAATTGTGCATACTGAGACACAGAGTTTATTCTTGCATTATTATCTATACTAATAAAAGCCTAGGTAGCCCTCGAGCCCTCATGTTACCACAAGATGGCTGGCAGAGGAGGGTGGTTGGGGGCTTAACAGGCCAGCAGGGAGGACATTTGGGGGTGATTGGGCTGGCAGGGGAAGAGATTTAGGGGCGGCCAAGCTTGCAGAGGAGGGCAGTTGGGTGGGACCAAGCCTGAAGGGGAGGGCAGTCAGGGGTGACTAGGATGGCAGGGGAGGACAGTTGGGGGGGGGGGAACCAGGCCAGCAGGAGCAGGCAGTTGGAGGCAAGATCAGGCCGGCAGGGGAGGGCAGTTGGAGGCAATCAGGCTAGCAGCGGGGGGGTGAGGGGGAATGCAGTCGGGTTGATCAGGCAGGCAAGTGGTTAGGAGCCAGCAGTCCCAGATTGTGAGAGAGATGTCTGACTGCTAGCAGTGAAACATCCCCTGAGGGGTCCCAGACTGGAGAGGGTGCAGGCTGGGCTGAGGGACACCCCCACCTCCAGTGCACAAATTTCGTGTACCAGGCCTCTAGTTTACTTATGTATCATTTTCCATATGAACAACTGTAAACCCACTTTTGCCCCACCACATATTGTATGATTCAATTTTTATGACCTCTAGAGAAAAAGAAAAAAAGTACAGATCCATTGTTTCTAGGGGCTGGAGAGTGAGGGAGAGGCTGACAATAAAGAGGCATGATGATGATTGCAGCGTTTTGCCTGGCTGGCTCTAGAGTGTGGATAGACAGAGGCTGAGTGCCAATGGCTATACCCAGTTGGCCTGGCTCAATGGATAAAACATGGGAACATTCAAACCAAACTCCATTACAACTGAAGGAAGCACAGTCCCATGAGAAAGGTTTAACCTTAAGTGGGAGGCAGGAGGAAAAGAGAAGTACATTAACACATCTGGGACTCAAATTGCTAGACTGAAGATCATTTGCAGGCATGTAAAATGCAGATGAGGCTTGGGTCTTACTCTAAAGAAAACTTGGAACCCTCTTAAAAACACAGAGCTGATCATCCCGGTCCACATTAACGCCACGAACTGGAACTAGAGAAACCAAGTCTGAAGAGAATTAGCTCAGTGATGTGCTCTAGCCTTGGTGGGAGAGAAGGAAGTCCATGGTTCCATTCCATTTCACAGTGACCAGGGAAGGACGGGCCTACTTCAGTCTAGCCTTGCTCTCCGCAGTGGAGGAGATCTGTACTCAGGAGCATGAGGGAGACCAGTGTCGCCACTCCAAAACATAACCTTTGGGATATTGATTTTAAGCTAGTCATTAAGAAACAAAAGACTTGGGAAGAACCTTTGACGCTCCCCGCTTCCTGTCTAAAGGAACTCTGGTAGAAAAACCTGCTTTGGGAAGGGAACCTTAGCATATTCACATTAGCACATATGTTGGTTCAATTTCTTCTGAACCCATTGTTTCTGGAATTTCCTTACCACATGTCACCTCCCTGTGAATTGCCTATTTTCCCTTTGCTTCCCCAGCCTCCTAACCTCCTTCTCCTTTGTCTAAAATGGCACATAAATCTTAACTAACCAATGTGTCTTCAGGATTCATATCTTATTGCACCCTGACATGTACATCTGTAGTGAAATTTGGACATGTTCTCCTGTTAATACATCTCACTAATTTGGTTATTAGTCCAGCTAGAAGAATTTAGAAGGTGAAAGAGAAGTTTTTATTTTTGGGGAGCCCCATAAGCACAAGCAATGAGTGACAACTGAGGCCATAAATAGCTCTGTAATGCCCTGATGGAATGGCTCAGTGGTTGAGCATCAACCCATGAACCAAGAGGTTATTAGTTCAATTCCTGGTCAGGGCACATGCCTGGATTGCAGACTCCATCCTCAGCAAGGTGTGTGCAGAAGGCAACTGTTTAATGTTTCTCTCATCGATGTTTCTCTCTCTCTCTCTGCCTCTCCCTTCCTCTCTCTCTGAAATCAATTAAAATTTTTTATTTAAAAAATAGCCTTGTTAAGACTTCTTCCGATGAGGTCTTTCTCCACCTGGATTCCTCACATGACTTACAGGTCACAAAAAATGATTTGAGTAGCGATTTACCAAATTCTCCTGGGGATGGTATATAAGTAGGGCATTTTGATATATGGGAGAAATGTTAATTTATTACATAATAAAGTTTTCTTGGGGGATATTAGGGCTTAATTCGTTTTCAAAATTTTGGTTGAAAAAGGCTGCAGCAGAAAAAATTTCACATGCAACCAGGCTAGAAAAATGGGTAAAAAAGAAAATAAAGCATATGCTGCAGTATCAGAGTGAGTAAA
Organism: Lasiurus cinereus; assembly: GCA_011751065.1. Lineage (NCBI taxonomy): Eukaryota > Metazoa > Chordata > Mammalia > Chiroptera > Vespertilionidae > Lasiurus > Lasiurus cinereus. The sequence continues at coordinate 3,109,991 of JAAGEH010000124.1, forward strand.
GGTATCAGAGATTCCTATGCAATGGCATCAGAGAATGAGTAAAGTGGGCAGAAATACCCATCTCCCACATTAATACCCACACCTAGAATGCCTGCTGAAGCCAGCACTCTCCAACAAGCACCTTTGTTCTCTTTATTACATTGTGTAGTTTCCCTAAATAATTTAATCTAAAGCATGTGCTCGCTTTTGTACATTTACAGTGTGTGCATGTGTATGTTTGTATACCTATGCATACACACAGATGCAGAGGGTCTTATCATTAGCTTCCTTGGACTCAATCTCTACAATGACCTTCGCCCCAATCAAAAGAGACTAGTGGTCGGCTGAGGTCAGTGATGTGAGCAAGACTCTTAGGCCATGAATTCTCCCTGTCAGTCATTAACCCTCAAGGAACAGACCTTCCTCACTAAGTTTGCCAAACTCCCTCCTGCCTGCAGCACTCTGCCATCCCCATATGTCATGAAGAAAGGAATTAATCACTAGTCATGGTGTGCACATGGACAGCTGGAATATAAGCCTGTGGTTCTTCAGCAGGGACCCCAGATGTGTCCTTAGAGCCATGTTGCTTATAAAATGACATGGTGGTAATTTCCTATTGTTTCTGACCCTAATGAAATATTTACTTTCTTTCTTAAATATTTATCTATGTAAGAAATCAGCATGGTGCTTTGGAAAGAGTTCTGTTCTAATAGGAAGGAGATCCGGGACTCTTTCAATCCCCTACAGATACCTGTGAGGTGCCATGTACATAATATTTACTTAATACATATTTATTTAATTGGATTGAACTCCACTGGCTGTGACTCTAAATGGCTCTATTAATAATAAATAAGGTTTGCTATTAAGTGATATATTTATTTGTCTATCTGATTATTATCTGTTGCCTACCCTATAAAATATACCCCATGAGTTTAGGATCCTTGACAGTTTTATTTACTAAAGTATTCCCAACGCTTAGAACAGTTCTTGGCCCCTGATAGGTGATCAATAAATGTTTGTTAGATAAATGAACAACCTTTTGCTGAGCTTTTTGAAATATGCCAGGCACTGTGCTGAACAATATGGTATAATACATGTTGTGCCATTTGGTCAAGTGTGTCTCAAACTGTAATGTGCACATGTGTCTCCTAAGATCTTGTTAAAATGCAGGTTCTGTTCAGGCTTGGGGTGGGACTGAGATTTTTGCATTTCTAGTAATCTTCCAAGTGATACTACTGCTGCTGATCCGTGGACCACACCCAATCCTCCAGGCAACCCACTTTCATAAGTACTATTCCCTCATTTTTTTAAGAAAAGGAAACCATGTCTGCTGGATGTCCAGTAGCTTATCCAAGGTCACACAGCTAATGAGTAGGAAAATTTGACAACAACAAAAGTAAGCTAACATGTCTCTGAGTCACAATTCTTAAAAAATACAGATCCAGGTATAGTCATTTAGGTTATATTAGATAAATGTTTCTAGTATGCTTAGTGATAGATCTATGTTTAGAGGTAAAGAAAGTACTGTACCTCATTCATTCATTCAATCAAATATTTACTGAAGGTCATCGTTACTTAGTTTTCTTCTCTTAACGTCCCAGCTTGCTTTGAAGATGCAACTGACTTTATCTATGTATATACGTATCTATCTACTATCTATCTACCTATCTATCTATCAATCAATCATCTTCGGCATTAGAAACAAACCCAGTTTCCCCAGCAGTGTTCTTCAATGTAAATAGCAACTCCCCTCAAAGAAACTGTCAGTGGGTTCATGCCTTTCTGCTAATTTTTACAGAATAGAAGGTGTCCAAAAAATACATACATAGTTTGAATAATTGTTGATTCGAATGGGTTATATCTGAAAAGAAGGAAACATCAATTGAGCTATCAGAAAAAAAGTATGTATACATTTTTTGGGGGGATACCCTATATTCTGAGTGTCATCTTACATTGCATACAAAAGCCAAGTTAAAGGTTGGCCTGATAAATGCAAGATCTTTTTTTTTAAATTGTGGTAAAATACTTAAGTTCATCATTTTAACCATTTTAAAGGGTACAACAAGTAGCCCTTAGGACATTTACAATGTTGTGCAACCATCACCCCTAATTCCAGAACATTTTCATCACCTCAAAAGGAAGCACACCCCACTAAGCAATCATTCCCATTCTCCACTCCTCTCGGCCCCTGGTACTGCTTTCTGTCTCTATAAATTTGCCAATTTTGGATACTTCATAGAAGTGGAATCACTGATGGCCTTTTGTATTTGGCTTATTTCACTTACCACAATGTATTTAAGGTCCCTTTGTGTTGTACATGTGTCAGAGCTTCATAGTTTTTTACAGCTGAATAGTAACTCCATTGTTTGGCTAAATCACATTTTTATTTTATCCATTCACACTAGTTCTTAGGCATTTAGAATGTTTGTACCTTTCAGGTATTGCAATTAGTCCTGCTATGAATATTCTTGTATCCTTTTTTTTTTTTTTACAAGACTTGTTTTCAATTCCTTTGGTTAAATATCTAGGAGTAGACTTTCTGGGTCATATGATAATTCTATGTTTTACTTTTTTGAGGAAACACCAAAGTGTTTTCCACAGATGTCTCCAATTTCCCCACACCCTCAGCAAAACATCACTTTCTGTTTTTTGATTATAGATCCTAGTGAATGTGAAATGTATCTATTTGTGATTTTGATGATCATTTCCCTAATGATGAATGGTTGCATACAAGATCTTAATCAAACCCTGAACTTGATTCAGCATCAATTTATCTCCCCCAATTAAGACCTGATCTACCTGGAAGTGGGCATAAGAAAGCTAATGTTTATCTTCCCGGCACTTTACCTCCTACTTCTTAGAAGACTCCCTGTCTCTGGTGATGCTTGGACTGCCTTCCTCAGCCTCTAAGCACTCACCCCCAGCAGGAGGCGGGTGATCTAGCTCTGTTAGATAGCTCTATTGAACTGGATCCAAGGCATAGCCATCTCAGCTTTCTACATCTGGTTCATGGATACTTTCCCTTGTCATCTCTTTTGCAGGCTGAGTCCCACCGTACATGTGTTATTGTCAGAGTTCACCCCCTAGTTATCCTGGAAGGGAGCCTCACTTCAGGTCATAGTATCTGTCAACCACAGGTACACACATGTCCAGCTCTCCAAGTAACCCCAAGAAACATACTCTGTGGAGGCTCAGAGTGCAAAAAGTAGCCAACCTTTCTGCCCTTCTCTCTCCCTCTAACCTCTCTCCCCAAGCAGTGGGGTCTAGAAGACCCTGGGCCTGACAGCATACTTTGAGGGTTCTCTCTACCCCTCTCCTCTATATTATTTTTGGTGTTTCTCTTCTGTCCCCTAAAACTGACTTTATAAAAGCTACTTTTAAACATAATGATGCTTTTTTTTCATAACCATTTCATTATTAGTTCCTGTTTTGGGTTAAATCACATTCCCTCATAATTTATATATGGCAATTCTAACCCCTAGTTCCTTAGAATCTGACTGTATCCAGAGATAGAGCCTTCAAAGAGATAATGAAGTTAAAATGAGGCCCTTGGGGAGGGCCTTCATCCAGTCTGACAAACAGGAGGACACCAAGGACACAGGTACACAGAGTGACAACCATGTGAAGAGGGTGCAGGAGGGTGGCCATCTTCAAGCCATGGAGGCAGGCCTCAGAGGAAACCAAGCTGCCCAAACCCTGACCTTGGACATCCAGCCTCCGAAACTGTGAGGAAATAAATTTCTGTGCCTTAAATCACTTATTCAATCTGTGGTATTTTGTTACGGCAGCCTGAGCTAACTAATACACCCCCTCAGTGGAGACTCAGGTGGGCCCATTCCAACCTCCTGCCACAAGCCCAAAGCTTGCTGATCCCAGTTTTGTAATCCCACACCTTTGATTAGGGACTGGACTTAATACTAGCTGTGTGTCCTTGGTTTTCCAAAACTATTTCCCTATGTCTAAAACACTAATACTAATGGGAAAATTGTAGTCATCCTACTTTATTACAGAGGTTTCTCAATCAATGCATAACCATTTATTTGCTCACATGAGTCTCGCTCCCACTTCTGACGACTGTGAGGTTTAAATGAGAGAATCTATGTGAAAATGCTTTCAAAACTCTCATGGGTTATTAAAATGCTCATTAATGCAATCACAACATCTACCAAACTGTTAGTGGTAGGGTGGGGGGGAGGGGGGAATCAATCGGTGTGTTATTTTGTTTTGAGTGCCGGGTCAGGGTGTAAAGTGGCATGCACGCCCCTCCGTCTGTCAGCAACTGACAATTAATCTGTCTCAGGATGTTTTTAAACATCAAGAATCATGTATTTTCCATTCACCAGCTGGAAGACTGCCATCCAAAACAGCCAGCATCAGCGAACAGCTAAATCAGTGCTTGCTGCTACTAAGAACTTAATTTCTCCACCACTGTCTTCACTTCTACCAGCTCATGCAAAGCAGCCGACACCAAATTCCCTGGAGGCGAGCTTGTGTCTGAAACTGTCACTCTGATCCCATGGGACCAGGCATTTGTCACCTATCAAGCATCCATAGGTCCTAAGAAATGCCCTATTTATTCCACATATATGCATTATCTCATAGAACACTAACACCAATCCTTTAAGTTGCAAGGTAATCATTTCATTTTAAATACAAGTAAATTGAAGCTTAGAGAGGTCAGTGACTTTCCATTTACTCATTGACAAGCTGGGTCCTTTCTACTTGCTAATTCCTGAGTATATGCTGGAGAATACAACAAGAACAGTGTGATTTTGGTGAGAGCAGACCATAGAAGACCAACAGGCAAATATAGAGAGAACTGAAGGTCTATGAAGGAAATATACAACATGGTACGAATCTTGTGTAGGAGAGCAGAGAGCAAAGCCGACACGCCAAAAACCCAGAGTTAAATTTCACAAAGTAAACTTCGCAGAAGGAGTGGTAAACTTTCAGGTGGGTAGAAGAGAAGAGGACTTGATCAGAAAACCAAAAGACAGGATGTAGCATCTGTCAGAAGGGACACTCTGGAGACTGAGGCCTGATGATACATGGTTAGCCTCTGTATCTACCACCAGGAGCCCTTGTAGCTTTCTGGTAAAGGAGTCGATACATTCTTTTAATTTTAGGAATCTTCACATAGACCCAAGGACAGAGGGGGTTGAATTGTAAGACCTTTTAGGGGCACTTATCAGCTGGTATCTTTAGGAAATTGCTCTCATCTCTCTGAGCTTCTGCTTTGGAACTTGCCTTGTCATTATGCCTCGAGTGTAGGGGAGTGAGACAGGGAAGGGGGTGCCGTGTATGTGAAGATGCTTAGTCTGCGCCACACAGATGTAAGAGGTTACTGAAAAGAAAGCATCTCCCATAGCAAAATGTGATCCACACTGGTAATTCAATGTGATGTTAACCCATCAGGTTAAAGCTTTCAAACAGACGGGTTTACCGAGTTGGATCCTTATAAACGGCTCTGCTCACAAACCTGCTGACAGACCAGTCAGCTCTCAAATGCCCTCCAGCATAAGGAACATGCCACCCAGCCTCGTCACCACGTTTCTCCCCTCGTACCACCACCCCTAACATCTAACGTTGTGTCCCAAACTTCTAGCATTCTTGAGAATCATCCAGGAGCTCATGGGGGATTTGACAGATATCCAGAGTCCAAGGCACAACTCCTGACACACAGATCTGCATCTTGAGTCCCGGGATCTGTACACTTACTAAGCAGTACAGCTGATCGCTAGAACCAACTTATTTGGAGAAGTCCTCTGGCCATTGTTCTCTTAACACATGTTAAGCATCACCTCGGGAGCATTTCCGAAAAAGAAATTCCCGGCAGCAACCTTCCTAACAGGTGCCATTTAGTGTTTTAGGGGTGCCGGGAGGAACTGCATTTTTAACAAGCACCATTCTCTCCCCAGTTGTTGTCAAGGGTCTATTGTTCAAGTGCAAAGAAATAGTGCTTAAAATCGAATAAATCAAAATTTCTTGCTCCCTCTGAACTGCCACCTCCCTGACTTTCCTCCCACAGTCAACTATAAATTTGAATTTCATTTCTTGCCAAAGGCTCCGGAATTCTGCCCTCTCCTCCACCATCCTGGAGTTATGTACCATGGTAAATATCATGGGAGCAATATGGACTTTCTCAAGTCACTCTGTGCTATGGCTTGGATTGTTACTACATAGGTATTGAAGAGGGAAACATATAATTTGAAGATCATCAAAAGAAAAAGAAGGAAGAAAGGAAGAGAGAAAAGAAAAAAGAAAGGAGGGAGGAAGAAAATGAGAACCCAAATATTTAATTTAAGTGACAGAAATGGATATTATGTCAAAGACCGTAGTCAGGAAGTCCAAATATGCTGTACCTCTACACATGCCGAGAGAATGAATATAGGGGAAGCCTATTATCTGATAGTACGTATAAGACATGTGTGCACCGCTACAGAAATCCCTGGATTCTGTGAATGAGAAGGGTAGGTGTTTACATAATCCTGAGGTATTCTTCCAGGTCTCACATCTATTATAAAGAATTTAACTCTGTTTAAGGATACATGATCCTTCCTCTAGAGCAGTGGTTCTCAACCTTTCTAATGCTGCGACCCTTTAAGACAGCTCCTCATGTGGTGGTGACCCCCAACCATAAAATTATTTCCGTTGCTACTTCATAACTGTAATTTTGCTACTGTTATGAACTGTAATGAAAATATCTGATATGCAGGATGTATTTTCATTGTTACAAATTGGACATAATTAAAGCATAGTGATTAATCACAAAAAATATGTAATTATATATTGTGAAATATTTATTTCTAATTATAAATAAGTGAAATTTTGTCTTGAATCATGGTATAGCATGGGTAATAGTCTTAATATAACAATAGTAAACTACATTGCTACATTTTGCTACACCGAGGAGTGGTGTGTTGGTTCCTAAGACCATGGGAAATAGGTGTTTTCCAATAGTCTTAGGCAACCCCTGTGAAAGGGTCGTGTGACCCTCAAAGGGGTCGCAACCCACAGGTTGACAACCATTGCTCTAGAGTGAAGCCTGGGAAAAAGAAAATGAACTAAATGAAAAGGCAGGTGGAAAGAAAGTAAACCAATTAACCAGGCAAATGACAATGCTTCCCTAGATCCAAACTGCAATGGACCAAATGTTTGTGTAAACGACCCTGCCCCCTCAAAATTCATTCCATGAAGCATAATCCTCAGTGTGATGATGTTTGGAGCCAGGTATTTGGGAGGTAATTACAAGAGGAAGCTCTCATGGTCTCTCTCTCTCTCTTTTCTCCTCTCTCTCTCTCTCTCTCTCTCTCTCTCTCTCTCTCTCTCACTCACACACACACACACACACACACACACAAGGAAAAGACCATTTGCAAACATGAGAGCCATCAACTTGATCTTGGACTTCTCAGCCTCCAGAACTGTGAGAAATAAATGTTTGTTGTTTGAGCCACTCAGCCACTCAGTCTAAGGTATTCTGTTGTAGAATTCAGCCCACATCAGACTTTTCTGAATCATTCCAGACATGCTTCTCTCCAGACATGCTGAAACTTTAGACATAAGACTCACTTCTGTCTTTCATTTTATAAATATGTATATATATCTAAACCATTTCTGAATATGAGCAGTATTACTGAAGATTTCAAGGTGTTGAAGGAGGCAGAAAAAGTGTTCATATCACAATCATATAAATAACCTCAAGTCTCTAGAAACCACATGGTTGACCTTATAGGTCTCCCCTAGCCACCACCACCTCCATGCAGGTCCCCATCACCATGCCCCAACATATGGATGTTCTTAGTTCTTGCATTTATCTTTTCTCAGTCTCCCTTATAAGTTTTTTTTCTTCTAAAACTATTTTCTCCTTATTTATGTCCCCTACTTCTTGATCTCAGGAGTGTGTGTGTGTGTGTGTGTGTGTGTGTGTGTGTGTGTTTGTGTGTGTGTACAGATGGATCCCCCATCTTCTAAAGCCTTGACAAATTCCATAAAGGAATCTGATCCACTTTGAGTAGCATTTAGGTTTATTTCTTTTTTAAAAAAATATATATTTCTTTATTGATTTCAGAGAGGAAGAGAGGAGAAAGATAGAAACATCAATGATGAGAGAGAATCATTGATCAGCTGCCTCCTGCACACACACACACCCCACACTGGGATCATGCAGCAACCCAAGCATGTGCCCTTGGCCAGAATTGAACCTGGGACCCTTCAGTCTGCAGGTGTTGACACTCTATCCACTGAGCCTAGCTGGCTAGGGCCATTTAGGTTTATTTCTAAACAATTATAGTTTCTTTCCCAAGAGGAATCTTATTTGTTGGTAAGATCTTATTTACTGTTTTTTATTGTTATGTCCTCTTTAAAAAATTAAATTAGCATAGTATTTTTATACCAAAATGTTATATATTATAGAACTTTAAATGAATTATTCCAAGTGGCAAATAAAGCACTAATGGAATCACATGGAAGATGTAAAAACAACAGCTAGGCAAGCATATATATCTGGGGTTAGATCTTGAATCTGTAACCTATGGGATGGCAGGTAAGTTGTTTAAACTCTCTCATGTTCTATTTCCCTATCTGTAAAATGAGAATAATAATGCTTATGAATTTTGAGTAACATGAAATACTAAGTCATTTCATTATTTAAGCCAATTAGAAATGCTTTGTTTTCTTGCTTGCCATGAAAAGCTTGATAAATAACTCACTGCTATTAGCTTATCTATTAATATATGGCTCTCTCTATTTCAGCCCCAGTCTCTCAGTTCATTTGATCTATGTTTTTACACTTGCTATGAGACTACAGCTTGGATCTTCAGTAAATCCTCAACAGGTAATACTTATGATTAAAATAAAACAGACTTGTTATTTCACTTATTAATTATTCACAAAATGCTACTCTAATATAGAAGCTGTGACTTTATTATTTTATCTTTCAGTTGTATAATATATATATATATATATATATATATATATATATATATATATCCCAGCCTGAACCTCTCCAATCTGGGACTCCTCTCCACTGGGATCAGGCCTAAATGGGCAGTTGGACATCCCTCTCACAATCCAGGACTGCTGACTCCCAACTGCTCACCTGCCTGCCTGCCTGCCTGACTGCCTCTAACCGCTTCTGCCTGCCAGCATGATCATTCCCTAACCACTCCCCTGTCAGCCTGATTGATACCTAACTGCTCCCCTGCTGGCCCAATTGCCCCCAACTGCCCTCCCCTGCCAGCCTGGTTACTTCTAACTGCCCTCCCCTACAGGGCTGGTCCCCCCTAACTGCCCTCCCCTGCTGGCCTGATCACACCCAACTGCCCTCCCCTGCCAGCCATCTTGTGGTGGCCATCTTGTGTCTACATGGGGGCAACCATCTTTGACCACATGGTGGCGGTCATCTTGTGTGTTGGAATGATGGTCAATTTGCATATTACCTCTTTATTATATAGGATATAATAAATAATAATAAACAAATAATAAAAAATATATACACACACCACTAGTTCTGTCTCCTTGCCTACTCAACATCCCTTCCACCTTACCATTTCAATCACACTGAGATTTTCTTCTTGGGAATCCATGCTCTTCTATGGCATAACACACAGACAAGAAGTATGATTGACTTTAGCTCTATTCCAGTACAAACCAGCTCAAAAGTATGATATTCTCCTGCCCATGATGTTAGTTTATAAAAGGCCCAGTTAGCACTAAAAAAGAATCATTTGCTTGATAGCTTCAGAAGTTCACCTGGTCTATTCCCTTGATATGAAGAAGGAACCATGAAGCCCTAATTGCTCATAGCAGTCATCCTGCAATCAAGAATGAAACCAGTCTGATTCTAAGAAGGAGGCAAAACCAGGGGAACCACAAAGAAGGGAAGACTAGATCCTTGACCAAAATGTGCCTGAGCCCATATATTTTTGGCTTTTTTATTTTTATTTGTTTATCTTTTAATACATTTTTATTGATTTTAGAGAGGAAGGAAGAGGGAGGGAGAAATACAAACACCCATGATGAGAGACAATTATGGATTGACTGCCCTCTGCAAGTCCCCCACTGGGGATCGAGCCCACAACCCCCAGGCATGTGCCCTTGACTGGAATCGAACCTGGGACCTTTCAATTCATATGCTGATACCACTTAGCCAAACCAGCTAAGGCTCTTTCTGGCTTTTTTAATTATGTAAAGTATTCGATCACATTTTATCATTTAAGTTAATCACAAGTGACAAACAACCTATTTTATCGCATACTGGACCTTTTACTTACTTACATTTCCAAATAAATACATCATTTAAATTTCAAAATAAGACAGGTTAGATTTGGACTTAGAGTAAATCTAAAAATTAAAGTTAATAGACAATTTTCCAATATTTTATCTTCCCACTTAAGAACCAAGTTTATCCAACCGTTAAATCTTCCTTTAAATTCTCTCTAATATTTTATAGATTTACTTATGACTACATATTGCCCATTCAATTTATGCCTCAATATTTCATATTTTATTGCTATTATGAAAAGATGTTTTAAGTATGTTTTCCAAATGGTAATTGTTATTATACTAATATTCTTCTTGGCAGTTTAGAGTAGTTTTCAGAAGTACAGTGTCTTGGAAGCAGACCACTTGATCTAATCATGGATCGGCCATCAACTATCTTCATGTCCCTGTGGAATTTATTTTCCCTTATTGTGCCTTAGAACTCCCCTGGAAATAGGACAGTCTCCACAAGAATGTTAATGAGTTAATACATGGAAAACACTTAGAATAGTATCTGTTGCATAGGAAGCCCTCTGTAAATCTTAACTATCTTCATCTATTATTGTTATTCTTATTATTGTTGGTTGCCCACCCAATTACTATTAATTGCTTTTTTAAAAAAATATATTTTAATTGATTTCAGAGAGAAAGAGTTAAGGAGAGAGAGACAGAAACATCGATGACAAGAGAAAATCACTGCTTGGATGCCTCCTGCACACCCCACACCAGGCATTGAGCCTGCAACCCAGGCATGTGTCCTAAGGGAGAATTGAACGATGACCTCCTGGTTCAAAGGTCAAAACTCAACCACTGAACCATGCAGTCGGCTTTGTTTTTTAGAAGCTGACCTGGGGTTGATGTTTTTAAATCTTTCTTTTTTCCCTTACTATCTGTCTATCTATCCATCCATCCATCCATCCATACATCTATCCCACCCACCCAGTGTGGGACAAAAGTAAGTTTACAGTTGTTTATATGGAAAATAATACAAAAACTAATAAATAACAATACAAGAATAAATTGTATTTTGATACCACTGTAAACCTTGTATATATAAACACACACATACACATGCACACATTTTCCCTTTTAACTCTTCTATGTTAATGTGCATTTGTGAGAATCCAGTACAAACCAGCCCAATATATACAATTAAAAATGACAATATTAACATTAGTGGACAGGGTATCTTATTTATGTATTTAATGGGGATAGCTTGGAATTTCTTCATTGACAGTGATCATGTTCATGATATTGATTTTAGCACAACCCTCTTTATTGTTTTAACATTGAATTATTTTTCCCTGTCCCTTCTTTCTTTCATTTCTACTTTTCTCCTTCCTTACTTCCCATACATACATGAGTGTGTTTTTATGTTAAAACTTCAAACAATAACAAAAGATAAACAATAAAAGGTGAAACTTTTCCTTCAATACTGACTTAATCTTTTTTCTCTTTCATAAAATTCCCCTATTAACAATTCAGTGGTATTTATAAGTATATACAAAAACAACAAAAATATATATAAATATATAATTTAAAGGGTTAATTTCTCCTGATAATTTTATTTTTTCTAAATTTCAAATTTTTGTACAAACCAATCTATATATTTCTATTTGCTGTGCAATACTCCACAGTAGCTGCTTAGTAATCCATAACAGTGTATGATTGCTTGTTTGACCATATCTCTCTCTATAAGCGGATATTTAGAGATTTCCATTTTGATTACAAATAGTGATTTAATAAACATTCTTGCATATGTATTTGCATATAGGAATGATTCAAATAGGAAAAAAACATAGAGGTTTAATGGATAAGACAATGAATATGTACATTTTCATTTGGCAAAATACTGACAAATTGCTTTCTGAAAAACTTCTAACACTTAAATTTCTATTTTTAAAGCTTGAATTTAGAAAGTTCTGTTTAAGCTTATTAATTGTCTTTGGGCATATTGATACATGCCTATGCATTTTCTTATACTTTATATGTTTTGTAGTCTAAGATATTAGTATGTTCTCTTAATTTGAACATTACAGTATTCCTATCCAAAAATATTTTACATTTTGAAAGATAAGAAAATCATAGTTATAATAGGATAAAAAGGAAGTAATAATGAAAATACAATAAATGGGAGTTCTTTTAATTCCAACTAATTATTTGAAAATTTAGAATTAGATGCTATCAAATTATACTAATCAGTTATGCATATATGAAAAAATAAAAAGGCAAAAGCATAAAATATTTTGAAAAGTCACTAATAGGTGTATGTCATCATTATATTTATGTGTATTAAGAATGTTTACCAATCATTTTCAGATAATGGTGGATAATTTTAAAATAAAGTGCTTAGCTTCTGTAAGTCATTCTAAAATATAAAAAAAAAACAAAAATCTATACATCCAAAGCAAATAACAGACAAAAATCAAATGCCTTTTTAACTCAATGAAAAGGATGGTGGCTGACATATTGCTACAATATTCTACAATGCTGATCTAAGTTCACTTACTCATCAAAGATGTAATAAGTATGAATGATTTGAAGAGAAAATGATAGTTCATTAATAGTTTTATCTGATCCAAAGTCACAGAAATGATAAACATTTAGGCAAATAAATTATTACAAAATGAAAGGAAGGGTGGTGAAGAAATATATTCGAATTTGATAAAATATACATAAGGCCATTGTACCATGATAATAGGGACACTTGGTGGTAATATTCAGAATTGATAATCTTAGAAAGATAAAATAAAACATCATCATAGTACATAAAGCAAAAACTGCTCAAAACATAAAGGATATGTCAGAAATACGGTAATCAGATTCAGCTCATTATTATCACTGTGCGACAGTTATTTTAGGAAAAAATACTTAGAGAAGCTATTCTTAAGGAGTGTTAGGGACTATAAAATCCTTGAAAAAAGGGCATTTTTAAAATTAAATAGACTTTTGTCTTAGTCCTGACACTTTTATAGCTCATTTCTCTTCTTTGTACTGAATACCATGTCTAAAAAAGTTGATGTGGCTACTGTCACAACCTCAGTTATTAAGAGAAGTATGTCAATTTCTTTAGGTTCGTCGAATGAGAAAATATCTGAAGACCATAAAAGTAGTTTTTTTTTCAGTGAAAACACATACACACATACATACACATATTCCTTATAGGAAACATGTGTTCTTTTTCTAAAAATAGAGCTCAGATAAAGAAAATTGAAAATTTAACAATTAAATCTAAACTTCAGACCTTAAGGACAATTCTTAAACACTAGAAATTAATAATGTAAAATTTAAACAGAAATGTAATGAATGAAAACAATTTTAAAAAATGAACCTGCAAATAATAGGTAAAAGATTAAATGAGAGAAATAATGAAATAATTTTTTTAATTATGTGAGAAGTTCTTTCCAATGCATTTCTAAGATGCTTATTAAAGTGGATTACATATGCAAAAACCAAATTTATTTTTCACCTCAAATATATAAAATGAAAAAGATATTACACATTTTTATTTGTTTTTTTAAATTAAATACAATAGAAATATGTAGAAAGCCTTTTATTACTATGTATGACAAGGATCCAGGATGCAAAATATTATCTCTAAATGAATAGATTATTTCTTCAAGGATTATTTCTTCCAGGCAAACTTGCAAGTGTCATTTAGTGGTGTAGAGCTATTATTTTGAACACCAGGCTAATTTTGATGCTTAAGAATACCATGGACACATTGACTCAAGTGATGCAGAAAGCAGAGTAAGGCATCATAGGAAACCAATTTAACTTTTCAAGAATTGGACATTGGGGGAAAAACACACAGCTCTAATCCTAGTCTGATACTTTACAAGGCAAAAGTTTGACACTCTGCTAGTACTGTGTCACAGTTACTTTTTTGAACCTCCCTTTCATCTTCTGTACCAAGAGGGTAAAGAAATAGGGGCACTTATTTTTAGCCAATCACGAATAGGCTGAGGGTTCTCTGATGAAAAATGCTCATTGGATAAATGCACCTGTTTCTTGCTTTCCTTTAAGGTTGATGATAAAGGGATTTTAAAAAGTGATCATCCCTTAAAGACAGCAGAGTTTTGTCTTTTTCTTATGGCCATAATGCTGGAGAATGAGCAACTGACTTAAAAACAAATTAAGCTGAAAAAAGCAGAGGAAATGCACGACTAAATGCCGGCAAAGGTGGGTGGCAATAGGAAAAGTGAAGTGGATGAGTTCTGTAAAACTGGAAAAAGACTCAGAAATTAGAGCCATGCAGTTTCTCAGAAGGCAAGAGTCAAGTTTTGGATAAAATAAGAAGGACTGGATGAAAGTATGAATAAGCAGACAATTAGTTCCCCAAATCGCCCTCCTATCACATACAGCCTAGAAACTGCCCAGCAACCCCCACTTCTGTAGATGGGAAAATGCAGTTGACTAGTTAAATTGATCCAGAGAAGCAGGGGACTCTGTGATACCTGAAATAGCAGAGAGCAGATATGGAAAGAATTGGACTAAGTGCAAATCTACATAATTAACCATGACACCTCACAGCCCCTTTTCTCTAACTCAGCATAGGATAGTTAGTAGCCAGAGGCGCTCCCCAAACTGGAGACTGGAGGATTGTTAAAAATAAACGCATCCAACCTACAAATTAGGACATTTAGTGACAATCTCCAGGCTCTGATCAATTAGCCTAAAGAAGGCACAGTAGTGGACAGGTCTCACAGGAAATAGAGAGGTTCATTTAAATAATTCATTTAAGTACTAGCGACCACCCAAAATTTAAGAAGAATTTCTACCCAAAAGGAGACAAAAACAAACCAACAAAAGGAACTGGGGAAAAGGAAAAGAATTCCCAAACTACCCTATATAATAAAAGGGTAATATGCAAATAGACCCTAATGGTGGAATGACCAGGAATGACTGGTCACTATGATGCTCACTGACCACCAGGGGACAGATGTTCAAAGCAGAAGCTGCCCTCTGGTGGTCAGTGTGCTTCCACAGGGGGAGCTCTGCTTAGCTGCAAGCTGGGCTCACAGCTGCGAGTGCAGCAGGGGTGGTGGGATATCCCACTGTGGCTTAGGCCAGTCAGTTGGACATCCCACGCGGGCTCTTGGGCTGCCAGAGGGATGTCTGACTGCCAGCTTAGGCCTGATCCCCTGGCCTCTCGTGCACCAGACCTCTAGTAATGCTATAATTACTACCATCAATATCATTGAATACATAAGGAAAATATTAAAGTTACAAAAAATCACAAAACAATAAAGCACTCTTGAAAATTAAATGCCTAGCAAACATTTTAAAAAGAAAAAAAATATTAGTAAACATGGAAGATACATTTGAGGAAATCTAAAGGAAGAATCATATAATGAACCTAAAATAAAACAAAAATCAAAAACAAACAAACAAAAAAATGAGAGATAAAGAAGAGGAAAATTTGAGCCATACTGTAGGAAGAACAAAATCTATTAGGGATCAGAAGGAGAGATTAGAGGACATGGAGGGCATGACATTATCAAAGATAAATTTAAGAACATTTTTAAGAAGTAAAGAATAGATCAACCCAGAATGAAAGAGTCAAAGGCTTTGCTTTGCTTTGGGCTCAATCCCCAGTGAAGGGCTTGCAGGAAACAGCCGATCAATGATTTTTCACTGATGTTCTCTTTCTCTCTCTCTCTCTCTCTCTCTCTCTCTCTCTCTCTCTCTCTCCCCCCCTTCCTCCCTTCTCTCTGGGAAGATATATATATATTCTCTTAATAATTAAACAATTACCCATTACAAAAAAATTTTAAGCTCTATACCTTTGAACATCAGTAGAAAACTTCAAAATTCTAAGTATAATAATAAAATCTTAAAAGCTTATTAAGTGGGGAAAATAATAAAGGAAATTGCATTTAAAGGATCAGAAACCAGAATAGTATCACACTTCTTTATGAAAACAATGAAGAAATGTCTTCAAATATCTGGAGGAAAATAATTTCCAACTAGTACACTAAATATAGACCAATAAATTACTTATCAGTTAGATATTGGCATAAATATCATTTAAATATCAATTAAATTTTTTTAAAAAGGAGTTTTCATTAGAAGATGCTTCAGGTATCGCTAAAGATAACCAATACCTAAGTGGACAAGAAATAATACACATCACTCAAAAGGTATATAAAAGCTTTGAAAGTGATAGAAAGCTGACTTGGGAATAGGTGAGTTGGAAGACTATTTCTGAAATAATGCATGCATCCAAAATTTATAAGAAAATGAAAGACAGTTATGCAAAAATGATAGAAAAGGCCAGAAAGGAGTGTCTTGGAGGACTATGTTTATATCTGTTAAAAGAGTGATTAAAGTGACTAAGAAATAAACATTTAACACCATGAGGCGAGTCTACTGCAAAATGGGGCAGAAGGCAAGAGCTTTTATAAAATAAAGAGACAAATTGAAAATATTAACTGGCTGGGGCCACAGAGTCAACTCTGTGTGCAGTGAGCAGGCCCACAGATGGCTACTCTTTGGACATTGGATAACCAGGTCAGATGGTTTTGGTCAAGCAGAACATTTATAGCAGTGGTTCTCAACCTTTCTAATGCCACTACCCTTTAATACAGTTGCTCACATTGTGGTGACCCCCAACCATAAAATTATTTTCGTTGCTACTTCATAACTGTAATCTTGCTACTGTTATAAACTGTAATGTAAATATCTGATATGCAGGATGTATTTTCATTGTTACAAATTGAACATAATTAAAGCATAGTGATTAATCACAAAAATAATATGTAATTATATATTGTGAAATATTTATTTCCAATTACAAATAAATGAAATTTTGTCTTGAATCGTGGTGTAGCATGGGCAACAGTCTTCATATGACAACAGTAAACTACATTGCTTCACTTTGCTACACCGAGGAGCTGTATGTTGGTTCCTAAGACCATGGGAAATAGGTGTTTTCCCCTGGTCTTAGGCGACCCCTGTGAAAGGGTCATTCGACCCCCAAAGGGGTCGCGACCCACACGTTGAGAACCGCTGATTTACAGGAATACAAAATCTTATCTATGTTTTTGTTTGCTGACCTGGAATCCTGAAAGGAATGGCTCCATCTTGGGCCTGGAAAGTTATTTCAACGTATCTGAGCTTCCCTGAAGTCGAGGCATAAAGGCAAAGAAGTTAGATAAGGAAAACACACTAGGGTTTGGGGCATGGATCAAATATATACGGTTTTGAAAAGGAATATATTTTAATTTACTTTAAAAAATGAAAAAAATGTTAGAAAGTAAAAACTGACAGCAAATGAGATGCTCATTTAAAATATGCCTAGAAATATATATTGATTTTTGCAAAAAGAACCATTTGATAAGAATTCACGGAAAACATTGCATTTTAGAACTCAGGACTACAGGCAGGAAGAGTGAAACCAGATTGGGGTTCAGATTAAACAGACTCGAAATCCCTGAACAAGTATGAAAAATACGTGTCTGAGTGTCCTGACCTAGAGCACCTTTCTCTCCGTCCTATTGGGGCGCAAAAGTAGTTCTGCTCGCATCACTGCTGATTAATCCAAGTCTCAGCTTTCAGCTGCTTCACACTGGCTCCCTGTAACTTTACAGACTCATAACCAGGCTCATATATCACAGAGCTGAGAGAATGACAGTTTCAGTGCATAATGGCTCAAGCTTTCTACAATAATCAGATATTCAATAATTCATGAAAATATATCCCCCCAAATCAAATTGGAAGCTATTTTGTGTAATATATTATTTAAAATTCAATATTATAATACACACAACTTCTCAGCCAGAGAAGCACCATTTCAAAATGTGATTATGTGGGGACTCTATTTAAAAGTGACAATTCTGCTTTTCATTTGTTTAACAGCTTAAGCGGAGGAGCTGAACTGGAACCAAGTCATCTGACAACAAAACTATGGCTGCCACAAGTGACTTTGAAAAAGTGACATTAAAACCTAAACTAAATAAATAAATAAATAAATAAGTAAATAAGTAAATAAATAAATAAATAAAATGCACATACATTTGGATGGGAGAGACATGTGTGTTTGGGGGGGGGAATTTCTTAATTTCCTTAGGTGCAACATCAATTGGCTTCAAAATAGCCCCCTTCTAGTTAAATGACATCTGTCATCATTGTAAGATAAATTGTGAATTCTGATATCTGACAGTCCACATACACCCCCACCCCTCGAACCCTACCCCAACCCAATGTTGTTACAGTCTAGGTTGCTTTCAAAGCCATTGTTTACTCAGTTTAATTCTAGTGGATAGAGGGCGGGATTGTCTCCTAAGCACATCCTCAGAATTCTGGTTTCATATTATTTTCTTTTTTTGGAAATTCCCTTCCACATCTCTCTCTTGCCTATCTAAAACCTTCTTTTACCTAATACATCAACACTGAGTAAAGACTCCCCCAGCTTTCCAAACCAGATATGACCCATCCTTACTCACAGCATGTATAAATGCTGATGATGTGTAGCACTCATATCATTCCAGTAGCTACCACTTATTAGTATGGATCGTATGTCAGGCAGTGCTAAATGTCCTATCCTGACATTGTTTTAATGAGGCACTAGACCACCATTGCTACCCCATGTTATAGCTGAGGAAGCTGAGCCTCAATGGTGTCCAATCAGTTGTTGAGAGACGCAAATCAGAAAGCACTAAAGAGGCAGATTGTTTGAATTAGCATTTCCCAGGAGTGGTGCATAGTGAAGGCTCCATATGTGTAGAATGATGGAATCAACAGACACATCCCTGAGCATTCAACTGTGCAAATCTATTGTTATGTTCTTACTTTGTAGGCAACATGGTTAGAAGAGACGAGTATCATCACATTAAGCAAACACATAGCAGAAGAAAGCCTGGTGTTTTAGAACAAGCACTGAATGTGATCCAGAGCCCTGTGACTGTCTGGACTCTCACAATTAGTAGTTATATAAACTTAAACCAAAATACTGACTTGTCTTGTTTTCAGTATCTTCATCAATAGTAACTTCACTCTATTGTATAATAAGGTAAACTTTCATAAAGTGGCATAAAATTGTAGTTAAAAACTAGGCTCTAGCCCAGATGGTATTCTCAGTGGTTGAGCCTCAACCTATGAACTGGGAGGTCATGATTTGATTCCCCGTTAGCACGCATGTCCGGGTTGCAGGCTCCACCTTCAGTGGGGGGCATGCAGGAGGCAGCTGATCATCCATGTTTCTGTCTCTCCCTTTCCCTTCCTTTATGAAATCAATAAAAATATATTAAACAAACAAACAACAACAAAAAAAAAACACACCTAGATTTTAGGGCATCATGACCCAGAATTGATCTCAGCTCAGACCTGCAGGACACTAGGCAAGTCATTCACTTTCTTTATGTCTCAGGTTCTTAGTATGAGGCATACTAGTGCCTCTTATAATAGACCCATGAGTTTTACATGGTTTCCTAAATGCAAATCTAATAAAGAAATGTCTCCTACATAGTAAGTTCTAAATAATTGGTCTCTCATTGTTATGTACATTTATAGAACCCCACACATAGAAGGTCTATAGAGAATATTCCCTTTTATTTTTTCCCCACCACCCTGAAAAATTGACTTAACTTTGTTGGAACTCAGTTTGCCTCACTTATTAAATCAGAATGATAAAACTGACCTTTCTCAAATAGCAGGCTAACTGACATTTTAATAATATTTTCAACACTGAAATACCAATAACAGGCATGCAGTTCAGAATTTGTAAGAAAACATCCTCCTCAGTAAAAAGAAAGTTAATATGGAAGGAACAAACTTATAGCTACATAGGAAAGCAGAAAAGAAAATAAAAATATCTTGAATGGGGTGATTTAATAAGAATCTATGGGAACCTCTGATTTGAAATGAGTCCCAATAGACTGGGAATGGTGGAAAGGATATAAAAGTATGAAAAAGAAGGCCAATTCACATAGATTTTTGCCATGACTTAATCAATTATTGACTGGGTTAGATAATTTGATTACATATTACAATGTTTTCTGGCTGCAGACAGAGTAACACAGAGGAAGAATTTAATACTATAAACATCATCATCATATCTTTCTTTGTTGGCTGTCTATTATGACCTGAGTGTTTGCCTTTACTATTTTTAATCATTTTATACTAGAGGCCTAGTGCATGAAATTCATACACAGGTATATCCCTAGGCTTGGCCTGTGATCAGGGCCATCTACCCCCAGATTCCCACAGCTGGCCAGCCCCACCACCTGCCACCACCCACACCTTGTCCCCCCATTGCCATTGGGTGATTTAGTGTCTGATGGCTGGGGAAAGGAACTGAGAGGTGGTCAGTGTGCCTCACTGTGACTGATCCAGCTGTTAGGGTCAATTTGCATATTACCCTTTTATTATATAGGACACTTAGTGTTTGACATAAACCTCACCACTCAGAAATTAGGAACTCAAAGAGTCAGCAAGGTCAAGTCCCTTGATCACGATTCTCCTCCTGAGGGTGACGCTCAGATGTGAACCCCAGCTCTCCCCCATACCTCATGGCCTCCCTCTCTATGTTTCTAGCTGTATCATTTTAAATGATGAGGAGTTTAATGGATTAAAACTATTATGAAACATGTTTTTTTCTATAAGAGTCCATTAACATAATGAAAATATGCAAATTATTAATTTCAAACTATCTAAACAACAGTAGGCACATTTTTCTTCTGCCAGGGAATGCAAACTTAATGAGATTGGACTGGCCCAGTGGTTCAGATGCCTAAGGCAGGAAATGAGAAAAAATGGAAACAGGCATACAAGGTAAAAGAGGGCAGGGTTGCTGGCCTCATCCCCAGACTTTAGAATGATACGGACAACAATAGCCATAGCAAACCAAACAATTTCAGCCTTAAACCACGACTCTTTGTCAGTCGCCCACTGTATGGTGTCATTTCCAGATCACAGAGTAGTTTTTCCCAGTAGTCTGATTCCAAGCATAAAATTATGAAGATATTTTTCATTTATTCCCCCGTTCCTTCATCCTTCCCTTCCTTCTTCATTTATTCCTTAACCACGTGTACTAAACACTGTGTTGCATTTTTTGACTTGTTAAATGATCTGCAATAAGGACATGAACTCTGCCTTCATTGAGCTTATGGTCTCTTAGGGGAGATGGTCAGTTAAGTAAGATTACAATACATATATTACATGTTGTTTGTGAAAAACCACTTAAATATTACTCAAAGTAAGTTGAGAAGTAAAAGATAATTAGTAGCCAGATAAATACTCTGTGCAGATGGGACGTTGGGGTGTGAGGATCTGATGCTTGGTTTAATGCTCTGCTTATAACCTTCTTGACAATTTTAGTACTTTTTGAACAAGAGGGCCAAAATTGTGTGTGTGTGTGTGTGTGTGTGTGTGTATTTGTTTTTTTGTTTTATTTTTTGCTCGTCCCTGAAAATTATGAAAATATATACTTAGAGATTTATTGCAAGGAAGTAGCTTCCTAGTACATGACTGCGGAGCTCATTAGAGAATATTCTGCAGGGCAGGCCATTTGGAAGAGTGGAGCTCTCAGGACGGCAAGCTGAGAGCCTTCGGAATAGGCTGAAGCTACTGTCCACAGGAGGAATTTTTTCATCTTTAGCAAAACCTCACTCTGTTCGTAAGGCCTTTCAGGTGATTGAATAGGTCCATTTATGTTATCTACAGCCTGCTCCACAAATCTACAGTCTAGAAACTTGGAGACCTTGTGTCAGAAAAGAGAACGGAGCCTGTGTTCTAAATAGCCTGAGATGAGATTGACACTAAGCACATTTCCATTAGTAAAAAAACATTAGATGAAAAGTGATGCCTGTACATTCCTATCCATTCACTTGTTTTCACTTGTTTCAGCATTACAGAATAAGAGAATCTAGTAAATAATAGAAGACCATGGCCAGGATTAAAAAAAAATATGAGCATAAGGACTATTTGGTTGTACAAATATAAGCGCTTAATTCCCTGTAAAGTGTAGATTGGATTAGATGTCAACTTTATAGTTGGTACCCTCTTCTTTGTATTTTATTACCAAGAAAGCCAAAGATGTCATATAAAAGATAACTGTTCACTCTCAAAATACCTCTGAGGCCCTAAACTTGTACTATGATGAAGAAAATAGTAACACCTATTAGCATCCAAGGACACTCTTCAATTTTATTTTTTATGTATGAAAACAAGGTATATCAAAAAAGAAGTATTATCCAGAAGGTAAAGCCCTACGCCATAAAGACCATTGGCCAAATTAGTGCTTTTTAGAGAGCAAAACTGGGTTCAAAAAAAGTTTCTTTACTACCAGGAAACGGCATATTGCAGTTCTTGACAAGTATTATTTCATTACTAGAGGCCCGATGCATGAAAATTCACGCAAGAGTAGGCCTTCCTTGCCCTGCTGCTGGCACAGACTTCCCTCCAGCACCTGGGACCCGGGCTTTGCTCTGGCCACCGCTGCTGGCAGGCGCCTGGAACCTGGGCTGCTTCACTCTGGCCCTGGCTTTGTCTGGAATGACGCCAGAAGGAAGTTTGGTCTAATTAGCATATTACTCTTTTATTATTATAGATTGCTACAGACAAATGACTGTTTTATGTGTGTGTGTGTTTTTTTCAGGATTTAATTATAATTCTAATACAGTACCTTGTTCCCTCATTGTATATTAGACTTGTGAGGGATCAGGAATGGAGTATAGGAGATATTGCATACTCAATAACAGATATCTATACTTACAAAAGTCACCAAATAGATATAAGAGATCTAAACTTTGAGCTGGATGTAATTAAAATAAGGCCTCCAATAGGCAAAAAGGGATATGTGTAGAATATACTTGGATTGTGGCACAAAATCCAAAATTTCCAGAATACATTCAATTACTGTTAATACTATATTTCTTCTCTTTGCCACGGTTTAGTTCACTGTCCTTCAAGAAATTTTATTTCCTAAACTTATTTACAGCTAGGTGTTGCCATGTGAAGAAGTTTCAACTAATAGAGTGCCATTGGAAGTGACTGCTACAATTTCCAGTTCCCTTCCTTAAAAATGAAGCTGTGTGTCCGAGTCCCCCTGCCTTTCTGTCAATAAATGACAATGATTTGATACTTGGAATCAGAGATTAAATTCACATTTTGAGAAAAGCAAACCCAATGAACCCATCTAGATTCTGAATAACCTCATAAGAAAGAGTCCCTTCCACTTGGAAACCTCTGCACTATTAAGTCAGAGAGAAATAACCTTGATCTGATTTAAACCACCAGGATAAGACAGAAGGTAGAGTCTCATAAACTCGATGTCACTCCTAGTCCACCAATTCTTCCACAGGTGACAACTATACACTTTAGAAAAATTATAAAAATCAACTGCATAAAGACACTGGTGAGCGAAGCAAAGTGGACACTATTAGAGGAGCATTGAACCTTGGATGAAAGTAATAATCAGTGAGTAGGTGAGTTTCCTGTTATTTTGGCTTTTTCTAGTAGCTTACAAATTGTTCCCAGATGTCATCACGTGAAGAGACTAATAAGACATGTATAGAAACCCACAGGTATACTGACTTAAAGAATCATGGATCAGAATTTGGGGCAGCCACAACCATAGAGAGTGTGGAGAGAAGCCCTAGGCATAAAAGAACCAGGAAGGAGGAGCTACAAATTCTCGGTAGGAAATCTTCCAAAACAGCTAGCTGACCCCTGAACTCTGAATGTGGTGAGCAGAATTCTAGTGTCCCAATTAAAGATAAAAAATATTAACTGGGATTTTAGAATCTGGAGTTTGAGTTCAGATAAATCAATTGCCTGCTGAAATGTAAAAACACCAGCAACAAAAAAGCAGTACTATTTTAAAATAAATCTAAGATCATTCAGTCTTTACAAAATATTATCGAAAATGTTAAGAACACACTTGAAGTTACCAATCATATGAAGAAACAGAAAAAGGTGAAAATGGCAATTAATAGGGATTAACCTTCCGCAGCAGCTACTATAACTCTGCTTAAGGGCATAAGCTAAAATATTTTTATAACAAATAAAAATATAGGATATTTCAACAGAGAAAGAGAAACTATAAAAAGTTCCAAGTGGGAATTGTGTAACTAAAAATGGCAAAAATTGAAAGAATATTTAAAATAAAAGGATAGGCAAAAGAATAGATTTGAGATAGCAGAAGGAGTCAATGAAATCGATTAATAGAAATCACCTAATGTGGGAAAAAAGATTAAGAATATAGACAGAGTCTCTGAGTCCTTTTGGGGAATCTCTAACGGTCAAACTTACATAATTGGAGGAGAGAAATTGGAGTAGCAAAATTATCTGAAGTCTGAATAAAACATGGTTTATTTTTAAAATTAATTGAAAACATACATTTAAAAGTCAAGAAGTCCAGAGAATGGCAAGCAGAATAAACATTTTAAAAAGTCATGCCTAGCCCCAGCCAGTATGTTCAGTGGTGAGAGTCATCCTGCAGACTGAAGGATGCTGGGCTCGGTTCCATACCTCGGTTGCAGGCTGGATCCCCAGCCCTGGTCAGGGTGCAGGCGGAAGGCAACCAAACTATGTGTCTCTTTCACATCCATGTCTCTCTCTCTCTCTCTCTCTCTCTCTCTCTCTCTCTCTCTCTCTTCCACTTGCTCTAAAAATTAATGGAAACATATCCTCAGGTGAGCATTAACAACAACAACAACCAAAAATATACCAACAGACAAACAAAAACAAAAAAAGGTCATGCCTAAACATAACATAGTTGTGATTGAAACAAAACATAATGAAAACTGAAAAAAGAAGGGGAAAAAAGGGACACATAACATATAGAAGATTGGCAATGCAAATGATCTCTGATGTCTCATTAGAAATGATGAAGTGGCATGTTTAAAGAACTGAAAAAAAATACCTGAAATCTAGAATTTTATGTCCAATTAAACTGTTAAAATAAAAGTGAAACAAAGAATTATTGATCTAGAGCAGTGGTTGGCAAACTGCGCCTCGCAAGCCACATGTGGCTCTTTGGCCCCTTGAATGTGGCTGTTCCACAAAATACCACAGGCGGGAGTGCACATACAGTGTGATTGAAACTTCATGGCCCATGCACAGAAGTGGGCTTTCAGCTCTCAAAAGAAATTTCAATTGTTATATTGTTGATATTTGGCTCGTTGACTAATGAGTTTGTCTACCACTGATCTAGAGGAAGGCTAAGAGTATGTGATACCAGCAAATCTGCACTACAAGAAGCCCACAGGAATTTCTTCAGGCTGAAAAAAAGTAATAGGAGATAGAACTATGAACCTTCAGGAGAAAGGGATAGCAATGAAAATGGTGTGCAAATGAAAATAATAAGTATAATTACAAAATACTATTAATCTTTTGTTTTTTAAAAATACATTTTATTGATTTTTTTACAGAGAGGAAGACATATAGAGAGTTAGAAACATTGATGAGAGAGAAATATCGATAGCTGCCTCCTGCACACCCCCTACTAGGGATTTGACTGCAACCAAGGTACTTGCCCTTGACCAGAATCAAACTGGGGACCTTTCAATCTGCAGGCTGATGCTCCATCCATTGAGTCACACCGGTTTCGGCAAAATACTATTAATCTTTTCATTTGTTTAAAATATGTATGACTATTTAATGCAAAGATATCATTGTAATGAGTGATTTATAATGTTTGCTAAATATAGGGAGGGGCAAAAGGAGGTTTACAGTTGTCAGTGCCTAAAACACAGAATTTATTCTTATATTATTTATTGTGTTACTTAGCATCCAAACAACTGTAAGCCTACTTTTGCCTCACTCTGTGTACTATGCATAAGTACATCATAAAGAGATTTCTATTTCAAGTTTCTTATATGTTCCTTGTAGTGTCATAACTTTATAAGTTAACAACTTTAAAATTTAAAAATGTCTGTTGTACTGTCCAGTACAATGCATTAATTAGTCAAGCAACAAAATTCCCTGAACTGGTAGCTTAAAACAACAGAAATATTTTGTCTCGTGTTTTGTTTTAGATTAGACATCAGAAATCAAAGTAGGGGGAGGATCTCTTCTTGCATTTTCTACCTTCCGATAGTCTTTGATATTCCTTCCTTGATTGTGGATAGCATTCTCCCTGTATCCTCACACAATCATCTTCTCTCTGTGCCTGTCTACCTCTGTTCCCAAATTTCCCCTTTTTAAAATGTTTTATCATATTGGTTTAGAACCTAATCTAATGATTTCATCTTAGCTTGATTATTTGCAAAGGCCCTATCATCAAAGAAGGTTGCATTTACAGGTATTAGGGTTAGGACTTCAACATCATTTTTTAAAAAAATATTTTTACTGACTTCAGAGAGAGAGAGAGCAAGAGAGAGAGCAAGAGCTAAACATCAATGATGAGAGATAATCATTGATTGGCTGGCTTCTGCATGCCCCCTAATGGGGATCCAGCCAACAAACTGGGCATGTGCCCTTGATCAGAATCAAACCCAGGACCTTTCAGTCTGCAGGCCAATGCTCTGTCCACTAAGCAAACCAGCTAAGGCTTCAACATCATTTTGAAGGACTCAAATCAATATATTACAAGTAACTACTTAAAAAATAATGCAGAGAGAAAAAAATGATGAGTGTCTTCAAACAGAAAGTTAGCATGTACCCTGAAAATAATATAGAGAACTACAGACCCTGGAGATCAGGGCCAATAAGGGCCTTCTGGCTGCTGGCCGGAGCTTAACTTCCCTGGCTGCCAGCTGCTGGCTCAGGCTTTCCTTCATTCCTCACTGCCCCCTGGTGGTCAGCACATGTCACAGTGAGCGATCAGTCTCTCACTAGAACTCCCGTGGAGACAATTTGCATATTAGGCTTTCATATATATATATATAGAGAGAGAGAGAGAGAGAGAGAGATTGCTATTGTCATTCCCATTTTCCTGATGAAATTAAATAGCCTACTTAAAGTCTAGCATCTATTAGGTGGGTCATATTCTTTGTGATTTTAAAACAGGCACTTTTACTCACTGCATTCTATATTTCGTTTCACTGAGATTCTGAGCCGGTAGCACAAGGTCACAGCCCAGGCTAGGATTGAATGGAAACTAGAATACAGAAGTTTGGATTCTCAGGCCAGATGTCTTTCCACAGTAGCAGTATGCTTCTTCTCACTCTCTTAGTTTTCAGAGACCTGTAACAATAAAGGTTCAAAGGGAGCTCATGCTTAACAAAGTTGATTACCTATTTTGTTTTTAAAGGTGACAGTCACCATCAATATAATTCACTGGGATTTCTAGTAGGCTTTTGATAAAATGCACATCAAAGGCTAATCCATAAGGTTAATGTAGAGGGGGTGGGTGGAGAAGTAGTCAATTGGATAAACATTTTACAATGGGAATAGTAATGGAGGGCAAGAGGTCTATAGAAAGTGGCCTTGGCTAGGTCATAAAGATTATTCAATGTCAAGCTTAATCTAACTCATGCATCAGTTACCGGGGAGTGTTAAAATTGTGTTCTAGTTTAAAAAACAAAAGCAGAAAACATAAGCTTTTGCTGGGGACAATCAACAGGACTTCTAATAAATCTCATATAAAGAATTTTTTTAACCCTTTTTAAAATGTTGGAGAACTGAAGCTCAAAAGAATTTAGTAAGATGACCAAGGAAGTTTCTATAGTTCGTAAGCGATAAAAGAAAAAACAGAATTTAAATTTAGGTTTTCTTAACTCCCGAGCCCTGGCTCTAGACATGATTCCACCTTAATTTTTGACATCCTAGATTCCATTTTAATTTTTGAGTACCCTTTCCTTTCACGCCAGGCACTGTGTATGCCTCCCCATGAAGACAATCCCCTCTATGTCTTCTAGTGTGACCACTGAAGAGATATACAGGGTGGAGAAAAAGTAGGCTTATAGTTGTTTCTATGGAAAATAATACAGTAATCAATAAATTGTATACTCACAACTGTAAACCTACTTTTGCCCCGCCCTGCATTCACTTCTTTGAAAATTTCCTAAACTTCACATGAAGAGAAGATCAAATGAAGTGAAATTCTGTGAGGATCATTAGGCAAAGTGGCAGGAAGAAAAAACCATATCCATATCACAGGAAGACCCTTTTACATCAGCCCCTTCAAAGTCAGAATTCAGGAGCCCTGATTCCTCATTTTGGCTCTGTAATTAACTTCTGGATTAACTAGAACTTTGTTCTTTCTTTTTCCAGTTCTGCACTTTTAAAGGTAGGGCAGGACTCAGATCATCTCTAAGTGCCCTTGAGCTCTCAAGTTTTGGGATTCTGTGATCATACTAGTATGTTTCTAGAAATAAATAAAAATAAAAATAAAAATTTCTGCTGAGAAAAGAGACTGTCTTAGATAAGCAAACATTTTGTTATGATCAGAAACATAACCATTTTCTTCTTCAGCTATCTGCATGTTTCCATGTGTTTCTGAAGGACAGTGCACACTTTGGTCATATGTGGCTGCTCCCACAATTCTTGACGTCTGTCTTTCTGATTTCTATATGCCTATCTACTTTCCACCTAAGGGCATAATTTCTAATTGAAAAAATAACTAAGGATGGTAAAGAAGACAGAAAGTCTATGGTTGTAACAGATATAGATATAGGAGAGTCAAATGGTAGCCCTTGAGATAAGTCATAAATAAGGATATTATCATGAAAGATTTTAGGGACAAGCGAGCCCCTTTTCTAACAAGTAATTGTCCTGTGTGATCCAGCATGTCGCCATGGCATGTTAAGTGTGAAAGTCTTGGGATGGAGACAGAGGGTTCCATGCTTGGACATCACTGATTATTGGTATCGTCTTTGTCGACTTTCCAATAGTCCCTTGTTAATATTTTTTATTTATAAAAGAAAATGTATCCATTTGAGTCACGTCCCCCATATCCAAGGTTTGTCCTTTGATAGTTTTATGGTTCGCTCTTTACTTTGTCTCCTGGGAAACTCAAAGTGGAATTTTAGACTCCCTATATACGCCTTTCCTTAGCCAATTTAGCAGCCTCAATGAAAAGCAAAATGCAAGGAACACAGCTTAGTGTTTAAATGCATTAAAAGTTCAACCTCTTCTGTAGCAGTTGTCATCGGTAGGCCGTCCGGGACTGAGACAGAAGGTCCTTGCAATCCTCAGGGACTCTGGTCCCTCTGGCTCACACTGGGTCCTGCGTGGTTTGTGGTAGAGTGAGCCCAATCCTCAGGGATCCAGAGGACTCCTAAGCTAAAACATCACGTCTCTGCTTCAGGAGACGGTAATAAAAAAAGAGTGGTGTGCCTGTTGGGGCACACAGCCACAAGTCTTTGTCCTGGTGGGATTTCACACCCAAGCACTGTCTGCTCTTTCCACTTTATCTCACTTTCCAGATACACTGAAGAATTTGAAGTGCGCTCATTTATTTCTAAATCCAGAGTGTGAAAGAGACTAAACTGGAAAACAAATGTCACCCTCAGAGTAGGTGATAGCTATAGAGTGGTGAGAACTCGTTTTCTGAGTTACTCGCCGGCTCTCTAATTATAGCGGTGTAAAAGGGGTACAGCTAGTGCCACCCATGGGCCTTTTGATTCATTCGGATCCTCCACTGGAAGGAATTATTTGTTCACATCCTAGCTCATTCTCTTCTTGCCTAATAGGATTATAATAAAGGATACAGTTCATATATGTAATTAATTGTAGAAACACACAGCTCAGTCATATTTTTGTTTTTATTATGAAGAAAATGGGACCCAGAGAGGTGAAGAGATATATCAAAGATCACAAAACAAATGAAAGGCCAATATTCATTATACTCCAGCGTTGGAATGCAGGATTGAGATAGCTGTTTGACCCTGAAATCGTATTTCTGGGGTCAAGTCCTTTGCTTCCACTTCCTTGTTGTATGCTTTTGGGAAAGCCATTTCAATCTTTGTACCTCATTTTTTCCTCTCTGTAAGATGATAATAATACTAATAGTACCAATATCAAAGGGTTTTCGGTGAAAGTGAAATGAGATCATTTGTGCAAAGCATTTCGCACAGTGGTTGGCTTATAGTCGCTGCTTAATACATTTTAGCTAAGACTCAAGAAATGGCAGAGACTGGTAAATGATTTGTCATTGGACAAATGAATACAATATGTGGCAAGGACTTCGCCCCAAGTTTAGAGGAGGCCGCAATCCCTGAGAACCCGGAGATATGGGAAGCACGCATGGAGGATTCCGCCCGATTTCACTGGCCGAGTGTGCCTGCTTTAATAGCATTTTTAAAAAACTGCTGTCCAAGCTGTTAGCTGGAATTGAAAGATACAGTGATGGTTAGAGGGCCTATTTAGCAGGAGCAGAAAAATGCATTGGGAGTGAATCATTTGTCTGGACACAGAAGGCTGAGTAAGGGAGAATACACTGTCATGTAGGCAGGTTGGGCCAGCGCCAGGACACTGGGCAATGATGGCTCTGAGGGGCCATTCCAGGCCAGGCATTAACACGCTCTCCAGACCCCCATACCATGACCCTGCTCAGGGTTTGGCCAGTGGTCCCTCAGCTAGAATTCCAGGGAGGAGAGCCGAGGCTGGGAAATGAAGGAAAAAGCCAGCTGGCCACCCACTGAATTACTAATGGCACTCTAGGTTTCCTGTCGAACAAACTATGTGATGGGAGGGGGGTGGATTTTGATTAAATATGAGGAAAAATATGCTAAAACTCAGGACTCTTTAAAGACAGAGAACCTCTCACAGATAATGCTGGGCAGCGGGGGGGGGGGGGGGGGCGCGGGGAGGGGAGTCAAAGAGGCAATTCAAAATTATCTTCAAGGTAAAAGATAGTGGGGATTTGTCCATTAAGGAGAAGCCCTAATTTGATGACCTCCAACCCCAAAACTCCACCATTTTATATTCCGGGTTGAACTGAGAGCCACTAATTATACATTAGCTTTCCTGGCTGAAAAGTGTCAAGATTGTGGCTGAAGTCAACATAAAAATAGTCATAATGATAATTAATAAATATACAGCTGCTAAGAACCTGTGGTAGATAGTGTCTTAGGTATTATGGAAGATAGAGACTTGTATTAAGCACAGTCACTGTCCTCAGAGCTTACAGCGAGGGTAGGTGGGAGAGTATTTTTATACCATTAGACTTCTCATTCTTTCTTTCCATCTGAAGGCAAATGTCCTTTACTGGCAGCTATATTCCAAGCTCCTTTCTAGAGCTGCAGAGATGAAAACAATGAATAAACTCAGGCACTGGTCTCAGAGGAAGGGCAGGTACAACAGGTTTGGGAGGTCAAGAGCTATTTCTTGAAGGGTATCCATTCAAATGAGGAGAATAGGTATAGAAAAGAACCTTTCACATTAAGCCCATATTGTGGTCCCAAAGGGAGGGGGAGGAGGGCTTTAAGAATCTGAAGGAAGTTTGATATCTGGGTAAGGGAGGGGAGGACAAGCGATGTGGATGGATTCAAGAAGCAAATCAGCGTGGGTTTTCTCAAATCATATTAAAGGCTCTGGGCTTTATTGTGAGAGTGATGGAGCTTCACTAGTGAGCTTTCAGCAGAGGAATGGCATCACCAGATCGATGCTTTGTAAAGATCATCCCAGCTGCCAGGTGTGGAGTGGATTGGAGAAGGGAGATTCTTTGCAAGCTGTTCAAATAGTCAAGGTGGCAAAAAGCTATAACTTTGAGGCTAAGATGAAGTTGTAGCATCTCTTGATATGTTTACATCCTACTTCTTCTCTTGCTAGCAGTGTGATTTTTGGAAAGCCGCTTAAACTTGCTAAGCTCATGCCCCTTCATCTAGAAAATACAGATAATAAAAGTACCTTCATTATGAGATTATCACATCAAAAAATCAGGCGTATCATGTGTTGAGGATAGTGCTTGCCACAGAGTAAGTTGTCAGTAAATAATATGCATCATTCCTCTTTTTCTTCCTGTTGTTATGGAGTGTGGGTGATGGTGAACTGGATATTGAGTGCATTATTGCAGAGATATTTCAGAAACTGGAAAGTAGGTGGTGCTTGTAGAGTTAGGAAAAGGCATATTTAGTTAAGAGTTCAGAACTTGCCAGGACACAGGGAGGCATATACCCACACTCATGTGATATCCTACATACACGTAGAGTATCACACATTCACATGGAATCTTTCTCTTTCTCACACACAGCTTCCTATGGACTGATGTAGCAAAAAAAAAAAAAAAGAATCAGTGGAGCTTTCTTTGTTCTAAATCCAAATGCCCCTGGAAACAGGGTTACTGCATATATGTTAACACAGTTGTCAGTACACTCATTAGTCAACAGAGTGGCAAACCACAGCTTGTGAGCTGCATGTGGCTCATGAGCTGCAGTTTGCTGACCATTGTGTTAATTAACACACACACACACACACACACACACACACACACACACACACACACAAGACCCATGAGGATATGGGGGGCTAGGAAGGTCATCTGAAGGGGAGGAATAAAGGAAATATTCCTAGAAGTGCAGAAGCAGGGCCTCAGGAATCCAGATCCACAGCTACCGCTGTTCTAGAGCCCTCGTCGGCATGGATTGAACTTCTCTCATGTGCACATCAGAATGTGGGAAGCTATGGCAATAGCAAAGAAAGTATGAAACATGTCTATTCTAATCTTGCAAACTCACTGTATGACACAGAACTAAGCACCTGGCACCCCATAGATGATTTTTCACTAGATGTTTGCGTTTTACATCCTATGTGAAGACCAACACATATGCCAGACACCATGGAAGACATCATCATTAGAAGTAACTTCTCTTTCAATGATTTACAATTGCAGAGACGGGAAATGTCCTTTCAAAGGCATCGTTTGCCTGAAGGATGAGAAACGCCCAGGCCGACTCGGGCTTAATGTAATGCTGTGCAACTAACTGGGTGTGTTCAACTGGCGAGTGGCTTACCTTCTCTGGCTTCCAGTTCTCCTGAATACAAAAGAAGGGGTCAAGCCAGGTGACGGAGAACTCCTTAACAGTGCCTTGAAACGGTAACATTTTGTGAACTGAACTCAACTTCCTATCCTGTGTGGAAGTTTCCCTGGCCCTACAAAGAATTCCTGTGGGCTTTGAGTTCCGTCCAAACCTCTTCTAAAGTGTGCATTTCCCCTACGTATAGAATTTGGTGATGGGCAGGTTGCCCGAAAAGGTATTTCACTGCAATTAGTTTCCTTTACTCCCTGACAGAAGGTTTGAGAGCCCACGGCAACTTTCACCAGGATAAAAATACCCTGCACTGTCAGGAGAAGATAATCTTATATAACACGCACTGATTTTCTTCCCCGTTTTGCAAAAGCGCAGAGGAACGGTGCGGTTTGCTGACATTCCCAAGCAGGTCATCACGCATTAATGCTTTACTCCGTCGTCTGTTATAAGCAGAACATTGCTGATTTCAACTATTCTCGGAGTAAGGTACTGAAGAGAATACTAGGTCAAGGGTAAAGATTATTCTCATTTTTTATTGATAGTATTCCTTTTAAAAATATTTTTTTAAATAATGAAATATTTTATGAAAACAGAAGTTCTCAAGCAAGGTTGATTTTGCTCCCGCTTTCCCCCACCAGGGGATATTGGACAATATCTGGAGATATATTTCATTGTCACCTCTGGGGAAATTCTACTTGTATCTAGTAGGTAGAAGTTGGGAGGCTGCTAAACATTTATTAAGGCACAAGACACACCCTCCCAAGGGATTATCGTACCCCAAATTTCAAGTTGAAAAGCTGTGCATTCCAATTATAAACTATATATGAGTGTTTTCTAACAGAGCAGTGGGTTTTATTTTCTAAGATTCTTTTCTTATTTTTTAAATAAATATATAAATTGTATATTACAATCATGGTTCACATATAATTTAGCATTCTCTTCTTTTTATTAATACAACATAATAAACATTTTCACGTTTATGTCTAAGACCTCCTAATTACCATTTTAATGGCAGGGAAAGAACCTATTGTGTTGATGTACCGCAATATACAATACCATTATCCTACTGCTGATCATTTAAGCTGTTTCCAACACATG
The DNA here is from genome assembly GCA_011751065.1 of Lasiurus cinereus. NCBI lineage: Eukaryota > Metazoa > Chordata > Mammalia > Chiroptera > Vespertilionidae > Lasiurus > Lasiurus cinereus. The sequence goes on from JAAGEH010000124.1 coordinate 3,144,190, forward strand.
CCCTTACTGTAAATAATTTTTCATAATAAATTTTCAGGGAAGCAAATTACTCTGCCAACATTATGATAATTTTAAGGCTTCAGCTTTCCAAAGATTTTTTCATAGTTAATATTGGAAGCTGAGATTTATTTTGAATGATTTGACCATATACACTTAAAAGTATTTTGCAACATGTAAATGTCTCAAATCAACATGTTGTACATGATGTTATATGTCAACTACATCACAGTGAAGCTAGAAAAAGCTTTGAATCAAAAATAAAAATCACTAAGTGTCTTGTGTAAAAAAAAAAAGATTGGCTATGGCATGACTCAAATTTAGTTATTTAATTCTTATTTTTCTCATAAAAATACAATTTGGAAGAATAAAGCCCAAAAGCATGAATAAGGCACTTTTTTTTATTTCTAGAAATGCATTGATTTTCCAACCAAAATTAGAGGTAACTCCAAGCCTTCATTCCCACCTCCATAATTTTCCAAAAAACAAACATGTTATGAAATTCAGCGGAGAATCGGGAGTAATCTCAACAATGCACTAATCTCAATAATCTCAATAAATGCACAACACATTTTAAATGTGCCCCTAGTTTTGTTCCTGGTCCTCAAGGAAGGAAAATAAAAGGGAGGGGGATGAAAACCACCCTGCTGCCCATTGGAAGTAAATGATGGAAGTGGTTTATAGTCAGAAATCTATTTTTTCTCAAAAACTACCTTTTTTTTTTAACAAGTAATTTTTTGATGCTCTCACATTGTATTATCTCAAGTCTTCCTACCACATCTAACCTCCACCATCTGAGTCTGGAAAGTAGTAAATTGTTCCTTTCCCTCTAACTGGACTTCCTCCCTTGTTGAAAGGAAGAGCCAAATACGCAGTGATGGGAGGAATGCTGGAGCACACAGAGTTAAGGCGGGCTGAAGGTGACAAGGTGAACGTGAACTACCTAGACAGGTGGTGGAGGGCAGCCCAGAGAAGTGGACTTCAGATGGGTCCTGTATGCTAAGGAGGAGCTTACCCTCTGAGCAGTGTAAGGCAGATGGGCTCTCAGTGGGGGAAAGTTCGCAGAAGATGGCATGGGCATTTGCAAATCTAGTTTATCTTTCACATTCAGCACCAAGGGTTCTCTTTCCTCATCTTCCAAGTACACAGTGATTGCTCCTGTTAACACAGGACCCCTATAAAGCATCCCTTTTGTGACAAGCTTCATTATCTACATTTATTTTATTGCAAACAGACAATATTTGCTTTTTCTTCAGGACAGCTGATACAATGTATTAAAGATAGTAGCTGCCCATTGAGTAGTCTGAAATAAATGAGTAAAAATTTACCCAAGATTACAATTAAAGAAAGGGCAGGGATGCTGACCTTTCCGTTATGCAGATTACGTTTGCAGAGACAAGGTTTGTTTTGACGGTTACTGAGAGTAAAGCATTCTAATTCCTATAGTTCCCAATGTCACAAAGAAATCTGAAATCTGTGTATTTAAGAACAAAGACAGAAAAGCAAAGTGAAAATGGAAAGAGGTTCAATAAAAAGGAATCGATGAAGAAGAGGAACATGAAAGGATATAGTCGGCATTCATTAATCTATTGCCCTAGAACAGTAGTCGGCAAACTCATTAGTCAACAGAGCCAAATATCAACAGTACAAGGATTGAAATTTCTTTTGAGAGCCCAATTTTTTCAACTTACACTTCTTCTAATGCCACTTCTTCAGAATAGACTCACCCAGGCTGTGGTATTTGGTGGAAGAGCCACACTCCAGGAGCCAAAGAGCCGCATGTGGCTCATGAGCCACGGTTGGCCAACCACTGCCCTAGAACAAGTTATTCTGAATATTGGTGGCTTAAAATAATAAATGGTATCTCATAGATCCCATGGGTCAGAAATCCAGGTGAGCTCAGCTAGGTCCTCTGGCATAAGGTTCCTCAGGGGGCTGCCATCACAATGCAAAGAGAGGGCATTGTTTATCTCAAGACTCAAGTGGGGCTGGATCTTCTTCCAAGACCACTGCTGTGGCTGCTGGAAGATCTCAGGTCTCCAGCTGTTTTTTGCAGCAGTTTTTTGCCCCAGGGACCTCTTCCCAGGCAGAGGGATGCCTCCCAGAGAGAGATGAGGGAAAGCAAGATAGAAGACATATTCTTGTTATAAGCCCAAGTTAGAAATGACATTCCATCACTCTTACCTATTAATCATCTGTTTGTCAGAAGTGAGTTGTCAGGTCCAGCATATGCTCAAGAGGAAGGGGATATGCGTCTGATGGCATGAATGCACGGTGATGTTCTATTTTAGAGGCTGCCTATCATGTGTGTCCACAAAGGAAAATGCAAAAGCTGCTTGTAAGATTGGTTATAGAAATAAAGAGAAGAAAGAAGAAGCTGGGGGAAAAGAAACAACTAGAAGAAAAGGAAGAGGAAAAGAAGATGGTGATGTAAACATTAAAAAATGGGAGGGAAATGTGAAAAGCAAGAGTCTTCACCCACACACTTTCCTGTTTAGCCTTTTTCCCCTCCTGCAGATGCCCTGATGAGGGAAACAAATCTCCCTCGAGAAGCGGTCCTCAGAGTAAACCTGCCAAGAGGAACGCAGGCCACCACACAGGACACAAACTGCTTTTTTATATGCCCCCTCACGGCTCCCTGTCTCACTGGGCCTGGAACAACCTTTTAAAAAAGAAGTTTTGATCTTGTAGCCTGGGGAAGAAACGTGCTTCAAAATTCGTGACCTTTTCCAATGTTCCCAGGGACCAACAGTGTTTAGAGAAGTGAAAAATTCAATTTCTCTGCTCGGCGTGTCTTTCAGACTTGGAAAAGGATAGAGAGACAGAGAGGTCACTGCAAATATCCCTGTGGTTTTGCTCCAAGTCTCTAAGGAATGGGAAACATTGGGAATAGAAACCACCACTGGTCTTACGTGAATGGACATAAGAGGATGATCTTTAGACAAGAATGGGTGGATCCTCAACAGCAGTCTTGTGACTTTTGTTCCATAAACAAGGTTTTAGCTATTCTAGTATTGCATTATTGTAACTCATCTGCATTTCCTTGTATTTAAAGTGTTATGTAATTTTTTATGCTTACCCCAAACCAAAAGGAAATAGAGCATCCAAAACCTCCATCTCATTTCAGAATTCATCCCCTATCACTAGACAACAACATACCAGGGACAAAGCTAATTTACAGTCCACTCTTCGTTTTAAGACGAAAACTACGGATTTACTAGATATTTGTATCAGAAAGGCTGGTGGTGGACTCTCCTCCACACAGTTTCCAATGTTTTTACAGGTTTATGCCAGTATTTTTAAAACCAATAATCAGCTAACATCTTTTGCATATAAGCACCTTTCACTGTTTACAATTTCTTCCAGAAAGCATTTTCTGTCTGAGAGCTCTGTTTTGTCATTTAAGGATTAGAGTAGAATTTCCTTTACAAAACCTCTGTGGCCCATGCCCCACACTCGGTCATACTGAATTTCCTGAACCCCCTATACTGGAAACACAACTTATACTAGTGCATCTAATTATTATATGGTGAAAGTAGAGGCTGTGCCTTTCATCTGTAAATCACTGGCACTTAGCTTATTGCCTCACTCATAATATACTCTCATTAATATTTGTTGAATAAGTGAGTGAACAGAAATCTATATAACTATGTTTTAAAACTAATCTAGGGAGAAAAAAAAAACCTTATCTTTTCCAGGATTCCTTTGCAAAGGACCAAAACTTGCCAAAGTGGCAATGCCCAGGTATACTATCTACCCATTGGGTTACTTATTAAAAACAGAACTAGCTCTATCTTACACTCAAGGGGAAGAAATTACACAAGTACATCAATACCACAGAGATGGCGGTGGATAGCTGATCCCATCTGAGGCAATTGCATTATGTCCCACGGGAAATGCAAATATAGTTTCAGACTGAATATTTGAACTAAACAGTCAGTCACATGGAGCCCAAGCTGAGGCTCTTGCCAGGTGATTTTGAAGGTGTGAGACTTGTCTTCAGAGAAACCTTAAGTACCTGTGAGGGCTTGGCATGCACCCACAATACTAGAGCAGCAGGAAAAATCCAGTAGAAAAGTGTGCAGCAGGAAGGCACACTGAGAAGACATCAAATCCTTCACTGACTTTCATGGGCCTACAAAGCTGTTTCCACGAGCGAGAAACCGAGGAAGAAATTCCCAGAGGGACAGTGATTCTCCTGAGGTTCAGACTAAAATTAAAAGAAGCCCAGCTCTTTCCCTTACTAACCATGGTAGTAGGTGTCCAGGGTCTAGGAACTGTTTTGTAAACAGAATCTCAGGTTTGAAAATGGGCTTTGCTACTTGCAAATGTTCATATGCAAATGTGGGCACATATTAAAATCACTATGAACCTCCATTTTCTTGTATTTACTTGCAAATTTCTTATAAGTATCAATCAACTAGTATCCATAATACATTTAGATTCTGGCAAATAATACTTACTCAATTAATCTTAGCTATTGTTCTTACTATTATCATTATTGCTGTTTCGATTCCTTGTGACGGTGGTCATATATTAGATACATTTATGAAGATACAAATGAGTCAAGAAATGGCTCATTGATGTTACCTATTCTGTGAGGTCCTCCTGGGCTTCCTTCCTCCTCAGACTTTGTAAAAAAAAAAAAAAGCCTTTGTTATAGAGCAAATGGCCTTTGTTTAGGCACCGGTAGCTTCTTAGAATTATGTGTTGGAAAGACTGTATTTTCTTCTTTAATTTCTATAGGAATAACCAGAGGCCTAACAGATGTTCTGAAGTAGATTGTTTCTGCTTGTAAATGAATGCTGATGTTGTGATTATATTGGGAAAGGCCTAATAAAGTATGTTGGGACAAAAACAATAAAATAAAAAAGGAGCACATAATAATAGCTTCAGTAACAGAGCTCATTGGAACAATTCTAAACTGCACATTTTATATCATCCTCTCTATAATTATCATTATCGTCATCATCATCATCATCACTGCTAAGATGTCTTGATAATTTAGTATATGGAAAGTATGATTATTTTTCAATTTTTTATTAATGCATTATATGTGTACATATCTTCCCATTCTCCCCCCTGCCCCGCACTCCCATGCATGCCCTAACCCCCAGTGTCTTGTGTCCATTGGTTATGCTTATATGCAAGCACACAAGTCCTTCGATTGATCTCTTTTCCACCCCACTTCTCCCTAACTTTCCCACTGTAATTTGACAGTCTGTTTGATGCTTTACTGACTGTATCTGTCTTTTTGTTCATCAGTTGATAATGTTTTTTATTATCCATAAATGAGTGAGATCATGTGGTTTTTTTTTTTTTTCATTGACTGGCTTATTTCACTTGGCATAATGCTCTCCAGTTCCATCCAGGTTGCTGCAAATGGTAAGAATTCCTTTTTTTTTTTTTATGGCATCATAGAATTCCATTGTGTAGATGTACCATACTTTTCTGATCCAGTCATCTGCTGATGGGCACCTAGGCTGTTTCCAAATCTTAGCTATGGTGAATTGTGCTGCTATGAACATAGGGGTGCATATATCCCCTTCCACATTCACGGATCACGCCAGGCCCAACAGCCACGGATTTCTCTAAGTGCAAAGTACCCCTGGTCCTCCATCTCCCACAGTGTGCGCCTTTCTGTTCTGCAGGACCAGAGACCTCACCTTATCCCAGGTGAAATCTGACCTTTCTCTGTGGCATGTAGAGCTCTTCTGAATCCGAGTGTTTGCGCCAATTTTAGACAGGTGTTCTGGGGTTGTAGCTGTTTGGTGGGTACCACAGCTGTAAATTTTCAGACTTCTGTAAACATCCACTTTCCCCTTCAAGATGGCGTGGTCTCTGCATCCACGCTTGTGGCTCCGGGAGAAAAACCCCAGCAGTAGTGGGGCTGTCCCTCCAGCTGTACCCCACCTTCTCCTGGAGGATAATTGTCCCTTAACTCGCCAACAAACATTGCCAGTGTGACCCTCAGCTGTTCTCTCTGTATGCTCAGAGACAAGGCTTAAGACAAGTCTGTCTATTCTGCCGCCATTTTTCCCTCCTGGAAAGTATCATTATTAATTCACCACAAGTTAGGTTGCAGGAATCAGTATCTCCCCCACTAAAAAATGAGAAAGCATAGTATCAGAGAGTTTCCCTAACTAAGCCAGTAATTTTTGTGGTAGAATTAAAACCTATACATTGTCTTTATTTTAAAATTGAGGTTTTTAACTGTCATACCATGTTGTCTGCAATCTATTTTTTTGTTCACCCATTTATTCAGCCGATCATTTATTCAATATCTCATGTGCACTTAGTATGTGGCAGGACTGTCCTTAGATAAAGTTTGTTATCATTCCATCTCGCATGCAAGTGAGCAGTCTGCAGAGAGACAGCATGAGATGTTCCCTGAGTGGTTGTGCCTGGATACACACATTTTACCCACAATCCTCCCTCATGCCTCTATCCATCCCATTCCCTATGTTCTCATTTTTCCCTTTATGAATGGGGAAAAAAAGAAAGGAAAGAAGGAACCAAATAACCCCGTTAATTTTCTTAGTGACAGAGCCAAGTTTTCTTGGCTCTGAAGGACTTGCCCTCCCGACTCAATGCACCATGTACCAAAGGTAATTAGGGCAACTTATTTAAAACTTACGATCTAATTAGTGGCTTTTAATGGTAGTTAATTACACAGAGAGCAACAAAGCAGTTACATTTCCAACCTAGCTTTTTCCCAGGCTGAGACAGGAGCAGGTATTTATTTGGCATCATAAAGGAGAGGGGACACTAATTACACAGAATTGTGACTGGTAATTATGAGCAATGTGGTTTTACTTATCTGACAATTACGGGGACTTTGCAAAATCTCTGACCTGTGAGGCTTGAAAAGGGGGCAGAGAAGGGATTACATTCGACAGTAGGCATATTTTAAAAATCACCCAGGTGACTGGAAGTTGGAATGGCCAGGTGAGAACAAGAGAGAGAAGTGCTCTCATTTTTATTAGAGAGGTAATATACGGCTCTCTGGAATATGGAATATAAATAATAGATTACATTAATGAATGAAAACTCTAATTCAAATACCAGCTTGATCACCTACTAAATTGGCAGAAAAGTAACTGGTCACTCTGAGCCTACATTTTGTAACATTAATATTTGCTTTGAATCTCCCTTTGAAACAGGAACTCATTTCCCCTTTAACTGTTTGCTACAGGAGTGAATATACTAGTAGCAGATTTAGAGAGAAATGATACCTTCTGTTTCCCCTTAAGAGTCTTCAAATTTAGTGAGAGGGACAAATATACAAATAAATAATATTAACAGTACATTTTAAGTTCTAGAGATAATATTCTGAAATCATGAGAAAGTTATTTAATAGTATAAGTTATTATGTTATTATAAGCAATTATGATAGTTACATAATTATACCATAATTCAATTTTGATAAACATTCATTGAGAACTAAGGATAGGCTGGGCACTCCAGCTGCCTGCCTGCCTGTGAAAGCCTCTCTAAAGTAGGACCTCAGCCAGAAGGTGAAGTGTGCTTTTGGCAATTCTAGCATCTCTGTTCTTTAGATAGTTCTCCCCATTCTTTAGTGTATCCTCTCTATAGGGGCTGAGCTTTGGAGTCAGATAGATCTGGGTTCAAATCCAGGTCCACCCCTCTGTAGTTCTGTAATGCCAGGAGACTCAATCTCCTCCTTGTCAAAATGCCAGTGATGCAGTAATACATTTTGGAAAGACCAAATGCTCCTATCTGATTTAGAATCCACTCAATCTACCCATTATGGGAATGTTTCAATCAAATTACCCCCAATGAAATATCCATGTCTGTAAGTTGTAAATTCTAGGTTTGGTGGCAATAAAGTTAATGAGAAGGTGAGAGTTTCTGGACTCATATAACTTGGCTAGGTTCTCTTGACTAATATACTCTTGCCTGCCTCTTGACTTCTTTAAGTTGGGTATATACCCTTCTATCACTGAAAATACATACTTAAATAAATGCAGCATAGTGTATGCAAATAGCACAAAACAGGGAAATACTTCCAAATTGAGAATCCCATGATTTGGGTTCCTATCCCAATGTAGTCATAGAATGTGTGATAATAGGTGAATTTTTACCTGTTTCTATTGCAGTGTTGGTGGGAGGAGAGGGGGACTTCAAGGTCCCTTTAATCATTAATAATTAATGGTTATAACAAGATTTTATTTTCACTTTCTTCCCCACTCCCTCTCTAGAGAACATGAAACAGTTTGCTCTGCCATCCCACCCCTCAGAATAGTAGTCATCCTAAAAGTATTTTTTGAGAGAAAACATATTACATGTTAGAATATTTTGCAGAAGGATTATAAAAAAATGAAGGCATGGTTTTTTTTCAAGTTCTTTATTTTTTTTAAATTTTTACTTCATCATTGAAATAATAAGGCCAAGAAACTTTCCCTAGCTCATGCTGCTAAGAGTTAGAGCATCAGCCTGTGGACCAAAGGGTCACAGGTTCCATTCAGATACCTGAGTTGCAGGTTCCATCCTGGCCCTGGTAGGGGCCACCGTGGGCATGTGTAGGAGGCAACCAATTGATGTGTCTCCCTCACAGTGATCCCTCCCTCTCTCCCTCTCTCTCTCTCTCTCTCTCTCTCTCTCTCTCTCTCTCTCTCTCCCTTCCTCTCTCTGAAAAGCAATGGGAAAACTATCTTCAGGTGATGGGTAAGGGTTCATAACAAAATAAGCAAACAAAAAATACTAAGACCTGTGTCCTTAACTGACTTTGTATCCTGCTTAGCATCTTACAATTGTGAGCACAGGATCTCTCCTGGCTAAATTGTCTGTCACCTCCCTGTGAATGTGGTTATTAATACTGAGGGAGCATAAAAAGGCTCCTTTGATCCTAAGGAACAAAGTGTTAAATGTGTACATAAAATATTTTGCTTTAACTGTTATTTTTTACTTGTACACCTCTGTAACCTACATTTTCCTACTTTTTTAAAATACATTTTTTATTGATTTCAGAGAGGAAGGGAGAGGGAGTGATAGAAGCATCAATGATGATAGAGAATCATTGATTGGCTGCCTCCTGCATGCCCCCAACTGGGGATCCAGCTCATAACCTGGGTATGTGTCCTTGATGGAATCTAACCTGGGAACCCTTCTGTCCGCAGGCCAACACTCAATCCACTGAGCCAAACCAGTTAGGTCTGTAACTTACATTTTCTATAGCTTTCTACCTCTAAGATGCACACTCGGGATAAAGGGAAAAATTCCACAAGCTGGCTAAAGACTGTTCATGGTTAAGACAGTGCACCTGTGGGGTGTTGGCGAGATGCGGGGGGTGGGGTGAGGTGGGGGGTGAGGGAGGGTGAAGGGAGGGAGCCCAGGCGGTAAATGAGCATGCGTGCTGGCTCTAGGCCCAGCTCCCACTAAATCAAGGCAGCAACTCACTTAACCCCTGACTTGAGGCACTGGCTGCGCCCTTGCAGGGCACCGGCCCAATAAGTGTCTCAATTTATGTTCCCAGGCAAAGCTTACTCCTCTTAGGGTAATTCAAAATGTTACTTCCAGGCAATCGTTGTTCTTCATTTCTCCCTCCTTCTGCCCCTTCCCTTTTCCTTCTCATTGACCTATTTATTCAATATACTGTATACATATCATGTATCATTCATAGGCTAGACAGCTTATTAGTAATAGGGCCTCTGCCAGCCGAGTTGTAATAGACAAAAATGCATGTTCTTAAGCAGTTTACAGTCTTATTGGGGGAAGAAGGGGGAGACCAACAATTTAGAAAACTGAATAAAATATGTTTTAGAAGGCAATGGATGCTACAGGGGAAAATGAAGCAGGAAAGGGGATCAGGAATGTTGGGGACATGGCAATGCTAAGTGGGTGGTCAGAGAACATCTGAGTGGGGCCAATTAAGAGCCCACGGGGATGGATGAAAGTAAATGAATCTGGGGGGAGAGCATTCCAAGGGATGCCATGGGTCTGGTATGCTTGAGGGACAGCAGGCAGGGCAGACCATGCCTGCAGAGAGTAGGCAAGTCCAGAGAGCTTGCAGAGGAGGTCAAAGAAACTGACTGACAGTCAGATTATGCCTGGATTTGGCTGTTAACTTTTTCTTGGAGTGGAAAGGGAAGCCATCGGAGGGTTTGGGGAAGGATGTCATATGATCTAATTTTTTGTTTTAATTGGGTCACTCTGGCTACTGTAAAAAGAACAAAGCAACTGTTTGGGAGACACTTGCAATATACCGCCTTAATCCAGACTAGCCACAGTGGTGGGTGGCATAGACCAGGACAGGAGCTGTAGAGATGATTATGAGATGGTCAGATTTTGAATGTATTTTGAAGATTTTCTTTTTACCTCTTATTAACCAGAGAACTTGACTTTCATCAGTTACTCAGCTACATGGGTGTTACAAACTACTAAGTATTCAAGATGTGAAAATTAACAGGAAATTCCCCTCTTCTTAGGTGAGGTAGCTATACCTATAGATTATAGCATTGAGCCCACCAACAAGCCTGCTATGTTTTATTCCCCCATTCAACAGATATATATTTTTAATGACTTACCATGAGTTGGCCATATGAATCAGTGTCACAGTCTAATGGTAAAATAATTTGCAAAATAAGTTTAATTTTTCTTAAATATATTACATGTAACTGATATCTAAACATACTGTATATCTAATTATAACTGCCCAGAACCCAGGTTACACTGATTCTTCCTTACCATTTAGTAAAGCATCATAGCTATAGATCTAGTGCTACCCTAAGCATTGCACAGCCCGAACTGATTTGATCCCAGAAACAGCTTCACCTGTCGCATCTTGACAATTGCTCTGAATACCCCCACCCCTGTCCCCTAACAGCCATTCTATCAGAGGTCCTCCTACCCAAACCACATTTTCCCCAATGAGAGCATCTACTCAAGAATTTCACGAGAGTCCATTAAGACCAAGTCTGTGAATGCAAATCCAGTGATATAAAAACCCAGGTTTTTAGGGTCTATAGGTAGAGGGGCTGAACACTGCAAATTCTGATAATCTGGAGGTCACATAGTATTTGTGTCGCTCTGTATTCTTTTCTATAAAGTAAATGGGTCTGATTAACATATACACACTAAGGTGTAAGCAGTGCTGATTGGGCATTCCTGGTATACTTAAACTTCAAAGGTGTCTGCATCATCAGTGTTAAATCCAGACAAAAAAAAACACAACAGTATCTCAGAATGTTAGGTACCTTGGGGTAGATGTTTGGGATGTTTTCTTAGGATTCCCCTAAGAAATTTGGCTTGGGTACACGACCGCATACCTCGTTTGGCTGCAAGTTTGACATGCTTGATCTAGAACATCTTTTCCAATTTCAGACAAGGCAATTAATCCAGAAGCAGGGGCAATGCTAACCACAATCACAAGATTAAGTGGCAGAGCTGGCATCTAACTCAGTTCTACTGACCTCTGTGTTGCCTTTCCCCTGTCATACTGTGCTGACCATAGTCTTCCCAATCCAGTGTTCATACACAGAGTCCCGGGAGAGATTCTCCCTTGTTCTCACTGTAATATATTGGTGTATTGGTGGGGGGTAGGGGGATAGAAGGGGTAGAGAACCCAAATCTTGATACATGAATACTGAAATTTCACTTGGTATTTTTCCTACCAAACACATGGGAAATCAAGATAGTTAAAAATCGTCCACTAATTCTCCCAGGAAATTTCTGTTGGAACAGATCTCTTTTTAAGCAAGTAACTATTTTTAGATTAGCTCTAAATATATTTTTACCTTATTTTGTACCTAATAATTTCACTATTTTTAGAGAGTTTTCTGATTTTCATCAGGATTTCTTTTCTTAGAAGCTCAGCTAATCTGATTCAGGAAATATACATATATGCACCAAGGCAATACACACATATGCAGGAAACTAATTCCAGTGTGTCATATATGCAAGTTTCATCAAAAGGTTGATGGACCTTGGGGATTCAGCAGAGCTGATTCACATGTTATTGCCTGTTGGAAATGGCCCAGGGCATTTCCCCAAACCTGAAAAGGATGCATAAATGATTGCTTGCTTCCAGACAGCTGAGGGCATTTCAATTTACATGTCATTGCCTCCTGCTGGCCAAACACCTGAACAACCAAAGACAGTTCTCCCAATCTAACAATGCCTACTCTATGCCAAACTTGCCTTTGATATGTATTATATCTACTTTGCCTTAGGACAAATTGTGCTAATAAAGAGCTAGGGGTCCAGAGATTTAGGACTTGGTTTCTTTAATTAAATCTCCTCTGGCTCCTCAAAATGCCTACTAAAATTATGTTTCATCTCTAGACTATTTAATAATTTACCGCAGCCCTTCTCCAGATTCCTGAACCCTTCTAGATGCTGGACAAGACCCCCAGGACACATATAGGCATGCACATGTACACTTTTGTGTTCCATTTACATGGTTAAGTTTTAGACTTAGCATCTCAACATGACATTTTCAGGAAGTTCTTTTCCCTGAATTTGCAGATACACATTTGGAGAGCCAGAGAAACATTCCAAAATAGAATAATTATTAACAGATTAGACATATAGATTTTAAATAGTACGCACTTATATTTTCCATATTTCTAATATATTTGATAATCCTTCAATAGCTTATAAGAGTAACCTATTCTTGTCATTTTTAAAAGTAAACTATTATAAGTAAAATAAAGAAGGTAATTTTATGTATTTTATATAGATGGAGAAACTGTTAGAAAGTGAACTAGGTAGCTTGTCTATGGTAAAAGCTAATTTGAGCAAAACTAAGAGTAGGTTTCACATGTCCTCATAATTCTTTCTATATTCTGTTCACTTTTGTATATGTCAACATTGTACTGATATGTGATGTAAAGTGATGATGGCTGTCCAATTGAGGATAGAGCATAATGACAGCATAGTCTATAAGACGACCTTAATATTCCTTGGGAAGACTTAGAGTAAAGGGTTTGGCAAACATAACCAGCATTTTGAAGGTCATTAAATATATACCTATGCATTATAATCGATTCCTCTCCAAATTGTCAAAAAGTTCAGCACTGCCTTACTCATATCCATGGACTAACTACCTTGTGGTCTCCTGCTTTCTCTAGCAGCATCCACCCCAATCCCCCTTAAGACATATACACATGTACACACATAATATGGAATATCTCTAGTTGAAAATCAACCAAGTTGATAGTGACTCTACTACATTGCTTATAACATTTCTCTTCTGTTTGTGCATTGAGCCATGGGAAGGAGTTATAAAAACATTGTGTCAGGACAGGATGGGAACATTAAAGCCATCAATCATACTCTATAAATGACAATGCTAAATCCTAGGGGGTTCAAATGACTTTCCCTGTGGTAAAATCTGAACTTGATTGAGGGATTCCTACTTGGACCCATGAGGGAATATCGGCTATAGGATTTTCCGTTCTGCTCTAAACTACTAGAAAACTGGGTAAAAGATATGAAACAACTTTTTTTCAGTTATTGGACAAATAAGTGATATAGATTATGACATCTGAGAAGAAAAACCAATAAGGTATGATCTATGATCATCTATACTTTTTGGATGGAGGATATTTTCTGGCCAATATGCAAGTGTCTAGTGAGTCCACTGAGTTGAGGAGAGAGGGATCAGAATTCAGGGAAATTGAGATGGCTAGAATTTTCAGGAAAGAATTGGAAGAAAGCTAAACAAAACAAAACTCAGTCTAGACCACTCTTTGAGTCTTGGCTGAACAGTACCTGCATAGAGATAGAATTGAATACCAGAAAGTCACATGACAAGAGCCAACTGCCAGAAAGGAACCCTAGAGTTGTAAGCTTAAAAAAGCTCTAAGCTCATAGATGGCTAGGAGTTATTTAACACCCACCAGCTTGAATGGAGAAAATTTGGTGAACACAAAAACCATTCAGTAAAGACCTCAAGAAGATTACACTTAGGTTGTAGAGTAATGAGTGCTCTAAAAGCTTCAAAATTATCAAGTTGATCCACAAGTAAATTAGCCACTGCATCACACTACATTCAACATATTTTAAAGAAAATAACAGAATTCAGCCCTCAGCAATGTAATATTTGAAATGTTTGGCAGGCAGTCAAAATTTACTAGATATGAAAATAAGCAGGAAAAAGTGACACAGGAAGGAGGGGGGAAGAGTCAACAACAAAGACTCAGAATAACAAGAAATGATGGAATTTGAAAACAATGATTCTTAATTAGCTAGTACAAATTTTGCACATATGCTCAAGGAATTAAATAAATATGTAGATATAATAAAGAGAGAATCATTACCTGAAACAAATTATCAATATGACTTAACAACAGAAGACAAATCAGTGAATTAAAACACAGAGGAAGATAAACTATCTCAACCAAAGCACAAAGAGCTAAAAGGTTGAAAAAAATAAACAGCATCAATATTCCACAGAATAGTACCAAGTATGGCAGTTAAAATTCAATAAAGTTAAAGAAAGAGGAAAGAGGACAAAAATGATGAAGGAAATAATTAGTTCCTTTCATAGTCAGTATAAATAACAAATCAATAAATCTCACAACAAAACAAAAAATAAAAAAAAAATCAAACAAAACAACAGATTTTTTCCTAAAAAAAAAACACAAAAAACAAAGAGAACCATAAAAAGGCAGATCACAATCAAATTATTGAAAACGAGCCCAACCAGCATGTTTCAGTGGTTGAGCATCAACCTATGAGCCATAAGGTCGTGGTTCCATTCCTGATCAAGGTATATGCCCAGGTTGTGCGCTGCAGGCACAATCCCCAGTGGGGGGTATGCAGGAGGCAGCCAATCAATAATTCTCTCTCATCATTGATGTTACTATCTCTGTCTCTCTCCCTTTCCCTTCCTCTCTGAAGATATATTTAAAAACGTTGAAAACCAGTGATGGAGAAAAAAATTTCAAGAATGACAAAGGCAAAAAGACGTATTAATAATAGAACAAAAGAATGTCTGAAAAATCATAGAATTCAGAGACAGAGCAATGGTATCTTTAAAGTCATGAAAGGAAACAAAAATTGACCTAGGATTCCTTATCTTATGAAAAACAAAAACAAAAGCTAAGAAAATTTGCCAGTAGCAAAAATATTCTGAAAGAATTGTTAAAGGTAGTTCCTGAGATAGAAGAGAAAGGTAATCAGATGGGAATGGAACTATAAAAAGGAGTGAAAAGCACAGAAAAGTTAAATAAAACAATATTCAACTTAATTTTAAGTATAATTAATTTTAAAGCAAAATTATTAGTGTTTTATGAGGCTTATAATATAGATAAACTGTGTGTTCTTACCACTGCTATTCAGC
Organism: Lasiurus cinereus; assembly: GCA_011751065.1. Taxonomy (NCBI): domain Eukaryota; kingdom Metazoa; phylum Chordata; class Mammalia; order Chiroptera; family Vespertilionidae; genus Lasiurus; species Lasiurus cinereus. The sequence continues at coordinate 3,159,494 of JAAGEH010000124.1, forward strand.
ATGTATCAGCAGTTTGAACCTGAGGAATAAAAGAAGAAAAATATTTAAAAGCTACTAGAACTATGAAGAGATTTGATCAAACAGCAGAATACAAAGTCAGCTCTAATATCAGAAGTATTTCTATACACTGGTAAAAAAAATTGCAATTGAGAAAAATAACTGTTTTGCAGTATCATGTAAAATTTTAAATAATTTAGAATTCATTTAATTAAACATATATGAGACCCATACAATAAAAAATATAAAATATCTCTAAGAGAATATAAAGTGGATTTTAATAAATAGAGATATACAATATTAATGGGTTGAAAACTCAATATTACCAAGACATCCCAAATTTAACTATAATTTTCATGCAATCTCAATTAAAATTTCATCAGGGCTTTTTGCAGAAATTGACAAGCTAATTTAAATTTTTACATTAGAAATTAAAGACAAAGATAGCTCAAATAATATAAACTGAAAAAGATTTTAAGATTTAACACTACCATATTTTAAGGTTTATACTTAAATTACAATAAATAGCAGTGTTTGACATTCCCATAACCACAGATATAAAGATTGGATCAGGACAGAGATACACACATATGCGATCAAGTGATTTTCCAAAAACTTGCTGAAGCATTTAAATAAAGTATTATTTTTAGCAAATACTGCTCAAATTACTGGGTATTCCTAAGGAAAAAAATAAATAAATCTTAAGTTAACCCTTACCTCATATCATGTACAAAACAAAACAAAATAAAAAAAAATTTTAAATGGATTATAGATCTAAATATTATCACTAGTATTACTAGCTTTTAGAAAAAAATCTCTCCAACTTATAGTAGTAAGAATACTTATTAATAAGACATAATACAGAGACCATAAAAGCACTGAGAAATCAGACTTTATTAAAATTAAAACTTATCCAAAAGATACAATTAAGGACATGAAAACATGGTAGACATACTCTCCAATGACTAACATATTATATATAGAAAAACAACACTTATAATTTTATAAAATAAAAAATAATCATTAAACATAATATAAAAGGATCTGAACACACTCTTTGAAAAAGTAAATATACCAATATATAATAATAAAAGCATAATATGCTAATTAGACAGACATCCTTCAGGAGGACCTTGCAGATAGAGCCGGGGCTGCAAGGGAATTTCGTGCATTGGGCTTCTAGCCAACAAATAAAATGTTTTAACATTTTAGTCATCATAGAAATGCACATTAAAAACACTCAACACTCACTAGAATGGCTACATTACAAACACTGACAACATCAAATGTTCTAACAATGATAAGCAACTGGAAGTTTTATCCATTGCTAGTGAGAATTCAAAATGGTACATCTCATTTGCAAAACAGTTTGTTTCCTATCTAAGTTAAACACATACGCATCACATAGTACAACACCACTTCTAGTATTTACCTGAGAAAAATTAAAATATATGTCTCCACAAAACTTTTATGTAAATGATCATGGCATTTTTATTCCTAATATCCTCACAGCAGAAACAGTGCAGAGGTCCATCAACTGGTGAGTACATACACAAACTTTGTTTCCCAGGAAGTACCCCTCTGTCTGACACATTCGTTGTGTATCCATACTGCTGTGGGTTCATTGCTTTTTATTGCTAAGTGAAAAGAGTCTGACACAAAGACTATATACTGAAGGATACAGTCTAGAAAAGGCACAACTACTGTGACAGAAACCACATCAGAATGTTCTGCTATTGGGGGAGTGGACAGAAAACACATTTTGGGGACGATGAAAATGCCTCAAGTCATGATTATGCTAGAGGTTACATGAATACACACATTTGTCCCAACTTGTAGAATTGTGGATCTGAAATATGTGCATTTTATTGTACCTGAGATAGACTTCAATAAAGTTGGATGGAAAAGATCTGAACTAGATTATGCCTCCGCTCCTCTCTATAATCTAATCTATTTGCTCTTTAACTCCATCCTCTGCGTTTCTCTACTTTGGCCATACCAGCTGAAATTCCTCAAGACAGGCCAGGAGCACTCCTGCCTGAAGGCCTTTCCGTTGGCCACTATCTCTGCCACAGATGTCCTGTGCCTCTCCCCTTCCTTCCCTTAGGGCTTTACTCCAATGTCACCTTTGGAATGAGGCCTTCCCTTAAAACCCTATCCAAAATGTCCAATTCCCTCCTTAACCCAAATGCCCTAGCCTCTTTCTCCACTTAACATTTCTCCATTGCCCTTATCATCTCACCTGCTAGTTTACTTATTTAATCACTTACCTGTGTACCTCACCAAAATGTAAGCCCCGTGAAAGTGGACATTATAGTTCTGTTTACTATTATTATCCCAGTTTCTAGAACAATGACTAGAATAAAAGTAGATGCTCAGTGTCTTTTCTGCATTGTATTAATATTTCACCTTTTTAGTTTTATTACATTCATATTTTCTTCTGGCACAAGCGTTTTAAATCTGTATTTAAAAAAAATTATAAAACCTCTCACTGTAAAATGTTCTAGTGACATTTCTCCAGAGGCTGGTTTTAGAAATAAGGGTAAATGGTGAGAATGTGAGGTGGCAGTGGTGCCACTTAATGGTTTTGTGCTGAAGAACTTGGAAATAATTTAGCATTTTCTGACACCACAGAAATCCTTCATAATAAAATTCTTAAAGAATATCTATGTATGAAATATTTTCAAAAGCTCAACAACATAACACTTTATTTTTACATGGATCTCTGATCACAAAATTTCTAATCGGCAAGACTTAGACATATGGAGTGCTGTTTTTGGCCAGCATTTGTTATTCTTCTGTTTTACCCTTCAAAATCCAATCTTAGATCTATTATCTTACCAATATAGTTGTAGTCCTTAGAAGGGAGGGAAAAGAGAGAAGTGGATACAGAGAAAGACAGAGACATGGAGAAAAGAAAGACATAAGGAGAGGGAGAAGACAGAGACAGACAGAGAATGAGCATTTGGGGGATATTTTAATGGCAGTGAGCCTTCACACCCACTGCCCCAGTAAGGCGTAATCAGAGACTTAATATCTGATGAAATAACTGGTGTTTCTTCTCATTGGGGAGAGCATAGATAGGATAAAAATTTAAAAACAACAATAACAACAACAACAAAAAACAACAACAAAGAAAAACCCTGAAGGTTAAAAAAAAGAACCATATAGGACTCAAACAATAGTGAGGAAGAAAATAAATTCTCTTTGTAAGTGACTTTTCCAAGAAGTTCCCACAGATCCTCAGCTACTCAAAAAGCCACATTCTAAAACTCAGAGTGGCCAATTAGCCAGCACTCTGGACATGGATGAAATGGCCTTAATGTCATCAAGATGGGTGACCATCTCCCATGCTGAGGTATTGCTGTGGACAGATTTGCTGCCATTTCTATGGTTCAGTACCACAAAGCAATTAATAGTGACTGAGTGAGCTTCCCCAACCTTTACTAGAAATGGTGGCTGTTTATCATTGTGTCAGACTCTTGGCAGATTCAAGAAATCTAAATTTAACAGGTGACTGGTTCCTCTATGGCTGATTGCAGTCAATGGATCTTCAGGATACCTACTCCCAGTCTGGTAATCCAGACCAATAGAACAAGCTGCTGGAAAGGAAGAAAATGGATAGGACCCACTTGAGAAACAATGATATACAAGGACTTCTACACAACTTTTGCACCCCTGCTTTATGACATTTTCAATAGTTTTTAGCAGATTCTGATGACTGGTTCCAATTTAAGCTGTGGTGGCAGAGAAATAGGTGGATGGATAGATAAAGAAATAGATTAGATAGAGATAGAGAAAGAGATAGGGATAGAGATAGAGACAAAGATATAGAGACAGAAGTAGGAATATTTGGTCATTACCCTATCTTATTTATATATCATTTATTATCTTCTTAGACTTCTTTAAAACAGTTTTATATATTGTAATCATTTGAAACCAAAATAGAGCCAATGAAGGCATATTAATCAATATTTAAGATCCAGGTCCATCTGGATTGGTCAGCATGGTCCACGGTATAGTTATTCTAAAGAACCTATTTTCTTTTATGCTCACTGGGTAGTAGATGATACATGGCACTGGAATGTATGTGTGCTGGTCAAATGGCATAGGTGAACAACTGAAGTGAATGAGGAGGCCCTCTTTCACTGAGGAGGGGAATGTTTCCCAGAAAATCTGAGCAGGCTAAATGAAAATGGGGAAACACCAGTGCAATCCAAAAGTAGGAGAAAGTCTAATATTATCTTCATAATAAACCTACATAAGAGGGCTTATTATTCCCATTTCAAAGATAAGGACATTGAGCAGAAGGAAAATATATTATTTGCTGAAAGTTGTGCAGATATGAAGTGGCAAAGCTTGCTTTAAATGCAGGCATGTGACTCCAGAGTCTGTAGTCTTCAGTAATATGCAATAGCATCTTTCAATGTTACGTCTAATGCAATCCTCTACCTTGGGAATCTGAACATTAGAAGTTATGTTGATTTTTAATTATTAGGAAATTATATACTTGCAACCTATATAACATTATTAACTAATATCATCCAATTATATTGAATACAATCTAAAAATAAATTAAAAATGAATTTAAAAAATTAGGAGAATCCAAGATGGCAGCATAGGTAAACACCTACACTGCTGCCTTGCACAACAATTTCAAAACTACAACTAAAAGATAGAATGGACATCATTCAGAACCACACGAAAGCTGGCTGAGTGGAAATTCTACAGCGAGAAGGAAAGAGAGGGGCTCACAGAGACCCAGAGGAGCTGCAAAAAGCTGAGGTACGGAGAACTTGGCTGGCTTTCTCTGGCAGGAGGGAGACACAGACTCTCAAAGGCATTGAACTTCTTATCCTACGACACTAAAACCCCAGATCCAACAGAAACTCATACGGTGAGAGTTTGGACTGTGAAAAGGCAGAAGTGCATGGAAATTTAGGGGAGTCGCAAAGGATCAGAAGTCTGGTGGTGCGCATGGCACTGCACACAGAGGACCCACTGCTAATTGTGCTGCTGGCTTTCAGGAGTGGGCGGGAGACAGACCCTCCCAACTGTGCCACTTCTGACTCCACTAAACCCCAGTTTCAGGAAAAACCCTGGGGACCCAGACTTGTGTGGTCCCAGAGCACAGGGGAGCCAGAGGGGCAGCAGTCTAGAGGCACTGCGAGAGAGCACATGCGCAGACAGGGACCACTCCAGCGATTATCCAGTCACGTGAGACTCAGGGGCCTTGGAGAGCGGGGCTGACTGAAAGGCAAGGCGGTCCCTTAAGCCCTGAGACTCCACCCATCCCAAGCTCAAGAGAGGCTTTTGTAGTTTTTCAAGTCTGGTATCATAAGGCTGAATCCAACACAGAAGTTCTCCCAGCACAGTGAAAAGGCTGAGACAAGGGAAGGGATCACAAACCAAAGAAATTGAGGAAAAGAAACGACTGGATATAGAGTTCAAAACCACACTTATAAAGTTTTTCAAGAATATCCTAGAAAAGTTGGATAAAGTTAGCGAAACCCAAGAGGAGATGAAAAAGGACCAACTAGAGATGATAAAGGACCAACTAGAAATTAAACATACATTGACTGAAATAAAAGATATTATACAGAGACCTAACAGCAGACTAGAGGAAGACAATAATCAAGACAAAAATTTGAAATATAAAGAATCAGAAAACACTCAACTGGAAAAGCAAGAAGAGAAAAGAATCCAAAAATGTGAAGAGAATGTAAGGAGCCTCTGGGACAGCTTCAAGCGTACCAACATCAGAATTGTGGGGGTGCCAGAAGAAGAGAGAGAGCAAGATACTGAAAACCTATTTAAATAAATAATGACTGAAAACTTCCCACATCTGGTGAAAGAAATAGATTTACAAGTCCAAGAAACACACAGAAACCCATATAAAAGGAATCCAAAGAGGACTACACCAAGACACATCATAATTAAAATACCAAGAGCAAAATAAAAAGAGAGAATATTAAAAGCAGCAAGAGAAAAACAGTTCATTACCTACAAGGGAACACCCATACGAATGTCAGCTGATTTCTCAACAGAAACGATGCAGGCCAGATGGGAGTGGCAAGAAATATTCAACACGATGAACAGCAAGAACCTACAACCAAGAATACTCTATCCAGCAAAGCTATCATTCAGAATTGAAGGGCAGATAAAGAGCTTCACAGATAAGAAAAAACTAAAGGAGTTCATCAACTCCAAACCAGTATTATATGAAATGCTGAAAGGTACTCTTTAAGAAGAGGAAGAAGAAAAAAGGTAAAAGCCAAAAATATTATGAACAACAAATACATATCTATCAACAAGTGAATCTAAAAATTAAGTGAATTAAAAATTTGATGAACAGAATAAACTGGTGAATATAATAGAATCAGGAGCACAGAGAGGGAGTGGACTGATAATTCTCAGGGGGAAAGGGGTGAGGGGTGTACAGGGAGAGATTGGTCAAAAATCATACACCTATGGATGAGGTCAACGAGAGGGAGGTAAGGGTAGAGGGAGGGGTGGGAACCAGTGGAGGGGGAAAAAGAGAAACAAATGTAATAATCTGAATAATAAAGATTTAATTAAAAAATTAAATTATATTCATTCTCCTAAAGTAATTTCAAATTTTCCTAAGAATATAGTCAGGAATAAGGAAAATACGATGTATTCATATAATGAATTATTATTCCACCTTTAACAAAGAATGAAGTATCGGCATGTGGATGAACCTTGAATACATTGTACTTTGTGCAAAAAGCCACATAGTAAGTAGCGTATGAATCTATTTCTATGAATTTCCAAAACAGGAAAACCTATAAAAACAGACTCATGGTTATCAGAGGCTGAAAGGAGGAGGAATGGGGGAGTGTCTACTAAGATGTACAAGGATTTTGGGATTTTTCCTTAGTGGTAGGTTAAAAAATGTTCTAGAATTAGGTAGTAATGATTATTGCACAACCTTTTGAATATAGTAAAAACCACTGAATTACATACTTTAAAACATCAATCTTCATGGCCTGTGAGTTATATCTTAATTTAGGAAAAACTAATATAGTCAAGACTAAAAATATGAGGAAACAGCAACAAGAATTACCATTTACTGAATATATATTCCAGGAACCATGCAATAATTTAAATATACCATCTCATGAAAACTCAGAGAAGTAAGTACTGTTATCACTAAGCTCATTTTACAGATAAAAAATATGAGGCTCAGAGGGTTTCCATGAAGTGACCAACTTTTGGGGAATGAAGTCAGTTCCGTCTGACTCCAGAGTTAGCCTGCTGTTCTACAGCCACTTGCTGGGCATTCCCTGTGCATTCCCTGGCTGGCCAGCAAAGACTTTGTAAGACAAATGAAGGTCAAAATAGGTGGTCCTAGACAGTATTTGATGTCCTCTGCTTTCACAGCTCCCTGGTGGCTGGAGAGTGGATGCTTCCCATCTGGGTCACCCCACAATCAGAGGTGGACCTGAGTGTGGGCATGCTCACCGCAGTGTAGAAAGGGGAGGAGTTAGGGAAGGATGCTGGCCATGCTAGAGCTGGTATCTCCAAAGGTAGTGCCTCCACAGTGTCTCAGACAAGCCTCACTGGAGGTGTGTTTCTCAAAATACCAAGCTTTGCTGGGAAATCCCTAGGAAGTGTACAAACTCAGGCTTCATTAATAACCATAAAAGTTTATGATTTTTGAGGATTTATTATGTGCCAGTAACTGTGTTTAGACTATTCATAAAAACCCTAAAGAGTGAATGCTTTTATTAACCCACTTTATAGGTAATAATATAGATTAATTATGTAGCTAACGATGACTTGAGCACTTACTATTTCAGTGGCAATGATATAGTATATCATGCCTTCTGTATATGAGATTTGGAAAACTGAGGCTCAGTTAATATGCCCAAGTGAACACAGGTACTAGAAATCAGAACTTGGATTTAAAAGCCAGTTTGAGTTTTCACAAAGTAAACCAATCCATACAACATGTGATTGACATCCAGATAAAAATATTGAACATAAACAGCATCCCAGGAAAATCCCTGATACCCTCTCCTGAGCATTTCCCTCCCCTTTTCAAAGGTAAGGAGGACCTTGACTTCTATCACTGTCAACTTATCTTGTTTGTTTTTGACCTTTACATGGATGGTTACCATATAGTGAGCAATAATTTATACCTTGCTTCTTTCCTCAGAGTTAATTTTACTTATTTGAAATTCTTCTTTGTTTTTATATTTAGCAAAATTTTGCTCATCCTATATAATAAAATCCAGGTGGTCACAAGATGGCCACCCCAAGATGGCCACAACAAGATGGTTGCATGCACAGCAAAGGTGAGGCCTGGTGGACACTCCATGTGGTGAGGCCTGGGGGGTCCCATGGCTCTGTGCAGCACAGACGAGGCCGGTCCCAGTGTCTCCGCCACCTCACACAGAGGAGGCAGGTCCCAATAAAGGAGGTGGGACATGGCATGGAAGGGCAGTTGTGGGCGATCAGGCTGGCAGGGAGGGCAGTTGTGGGCAATCAGGTCAGCAGGGAACAGTTAGGCATCAATCAGGCCAGCAGGTGAGTGGTTAGGGGCAATCAGGATAGCAGGCAGAAGCAGTTAGGGGCAATCAGGAAGGCATGCAGGTGAGTAATTAGTAGCCAGCAGTCCTGGCTTGTGAGAGGGATAACCGAGGAGTCCCAGATTGGAGAGGATGCAGGCTAGGTTGAGGGACACACATCCTGTGCACGAATTTTGTGCACTGGGCCTCTAATTGCTACATACATAACATTACATGGATATATCACACTGCATTGTACAGTTGATGGACATTTTTGATGCACTGAGGGTTAAAATATTTCTACTGCAATAAATATTATTTCATGTGTCTTTGGGGAGTTCACAAATGTATGTACTTCCTAGGAGTTAAACTGCTAGCTTATGGGGCACATAGGACCAGCTTTAGCAAACTCTATTAAGCAGCTTTTCATGGTAGTTTTAACCATGGACACCCTCATCAGCAATGGTGGCCAGTTCTAATTTCTTTCCATCTTTGCTAATGTTGATGGTATGTATTCCCTTTTAGTTTAGCTATGCTGCTGCCTGTGTAGTTTTATCAATTTATCATTTTAATATGTATGTCACTAATAACTAATGAAGTTGAATACATCCATTATTTTTGAAATGTTTGTTTAAATCTTTCCCCTCATTTATCTAATGAGCTCTCTGTATTTTTCTTCTGGATATGTAGGAGATATTTATTGATCTATTCCTACTTTTAAGACTGTGCATTTTTCTATGTGAGTGATATTTCAATTAAAAATAATTTAGTAACTAAAACAATCTGATATCAGGGATTATATATTTAACCACTAAATTTATGTTTGCTTTACTTTTATTACAGTACTTATATTTTAACTTCAGTCTGTTTGATGTGTCTCCAAATTATTTGACAAATAGGTTGCATCATTATTTCCATTTTTTAGATGAAAAAGAAACACAAAATGTAGTCCTTAGAGACAGTAAAGTAGTGGTGTTGGTCCTGAACACCATATCCCCAACTTCATGTTTAGATTTCATTGAGATTTTTTGCAATAGTTTTATTGAAACACTAGGGGCTTGATGCACAAAATGCATATAAAAGTAGAGCTTTCTTCCCCCAGCTGCCAGCATTGGCTTCCCTCTAGCATCTGGGGTCCATGATTCCCTCCAGCATCTAGGACCTGGGCTTCCCTTGCAGTCCTGGATTCATCCAGAAGGACATCCAGTCTAATTAGCATATTATACTGTTATTATTATAGACTAGAGGCCCGGTGCACACATTTGTGCACTGGTGGAGTCTGGCCCACTCATCCTGTTTGGGGCTGATAAGGGGAAGGTTGGTTGGGAGAGGGGCTGAGGGCAGTTAGCCAGCCAGCCCCACCCCCCTGGTCGAACTCCCAATCGAAGGGACAATTTGCATATTAGCCTTTTATTATATACAATAATTGACATATAACATTGTATTAGTCCAAAACATGTAATATAATGATTTGCGATGTGTATATGTTGTCAAATGATTACCAAAATAAGTTTATCTACTATCTACCACCTCATATAACTACAATTTTTTGATGATGACAACTGTTTAAATCTACTCTCAAAGCAACCTTGACTCATACTTTTAATTGTTGTAAGAACAAAACTTAAGATTTACTTTCTTAAACTTTTACCCTCTACAACAAAGTACTGTTAACCAGAACCACAATACTTTACAAAGATCACTAGAAGTTTTACATTTTGTATAATTGAAATTTCATACCCATGGAACAACTCTTCATCTTCCCATCCACCAACACACACACACACACACACACACACACACACACTCCTAGCCAATGCCAATGACTATTCTATTCTCTGTTTCTATGAGTTTGATTATTTTAAATAATTCAGATAAATGAAATAACACAGTATTTGTCAGTTTGTGAATGGCTAATTTTCTATAGTATGATGTCCTCTAGTTCATCTATGTTGTTCCAAAGGTAGGATTTCATTTTTTTTAAGGTTAATCTTCCATAGTATGTATATGCCATATTTTCTTCATCCATTCATCAGCTGATAGACATTAGGTTGTTTCCATATCTTGGCTTTTGTGAATAATGCTGATGTGAATATGGGTGCTAATATCTCTGAGATATCCTGATTTTACTTCTTTTGGATGCATGCCCTACATGGGGTTGCTGAATCATGAATGTTCTAATTTTAATTTTTTGAGAAATCTCCATAATGATTCCCTTATGAATACTATACAAGGGTTCTGGTTCTTTCATATTCTTTTCAGCACTTTCTCCCCCTTCTTTTAATAGCCATCATTGCAGGTGTGAGGTAAAAATCTCATTGTAGTTTTGATTTGCATCTCTCTGATGATTCATACTGTTGAGGGCCTTTTCATAGATGTGTTGGCCATTTGCATATCTTTGGAAAGTATTTATTTAAGTCCTTGGATTGTTTGCAAATCAGGTTATTTACTATTTCTGTTTCTGAAATTACTATTGAGTTGTAAGAATTCCTTATATAATTTGGATATTAATTCTCATCAGATATGTGGTTTGCCAATATTTTTTTTTTCCATTTCTTAGGTTGCTTTTTTATTCTGTTATTTCTTTGCTGTGGGGAAGCTTTTTAGTTTGACGTAGTCATACTTACCTCTTTTTGCTACGGTTGCTTGTTTTGGGTGTCATATCAAGTAGGTAATCTCCTTCCATGCTGCGTGATAAATTCCCGAGCATGTATCCTCTCCGAAGCTTCTCACATTCGAATTAAATGTGACCAAGACTCACTTCAGCCTCCACCTCCTCCTGGAAATATTTTCTGACCTTTCCCCATTCTTCTCTGGAAATCTATATAATCATTTACTTAATGTCATTTGTTTGACTTAAATCATTGATTAGTTTTTAGTGCGTAAGCATTCTATTGCCCCAAGTAGGTCAAAGGTCATGCCTTTGAACCATGTCTATGGTTCAAATAGCATTTATTATCAAATAAAAACAACAAACTGGAGGATGGTGAATGGCATCCTTATCTATTGAGCTTGGTCTCTGATTGATACCAAGTACTCAATCTTTTGGTAGAGTTGAGAGGTAAAATGGTGAAAAGCTCACAAGATTTGGTGTGTGAAGCCTACTCAGTGACAGGAACACTCAAGGACCAAAACTTTCCAAATCTTCCTAAATAGTGAAATGTCAGACATTATCCCTGTCCAAGGAAGGTATTGGAGGCCCTGTCTCCTGTTGCTGAATCATAGTCTATGGAATTCAGCTGCCTCAGCCTGTTGAAAGGTCCATCTGGGAGAAGCAGCAGAGGGAAAAGTTGTTAGAAAGTGCTACTGTATACAAAGTAAAGAACAATAGAATGGAGGATGGGGACCTCAAGATATTTTCATTGATAAAAAACAAATTAAATTACCATTTTGTCAAGATTGAAAGGTGCTTTAAAGAACATCTAGTTCAGGCCCCTTACTAGATTATTATTTGATGCCTTTAACACTGTGTCCCAAAAAAGCATTTACAAATAACTTCCATTCCCATTTTTATATGCAAAAATTGTGTACCACCTCATATTTTGGATTCCATTTATACGAGCCTTTTTCTTCCTGGATACTTGCCAAGGTGCCACCTTGCCTCTCAGTCCCAGCAGGCAGCCCCCAATAAACCAGAAGGAGGCTCTGACCTTCCCAACAGGGCTCAGAACCTTGGCTTCCATTCTCCAATCTGTTACTTCAGACCTGGGGCCAGAGTAAGGAACGCCCATCAACATGCCTGTCATTTGCAACAGCATGGCCTGCTCTTGTTAAGGCTCCCAAGCTGGGGACGGTGAGGATTGTTGCTTAGAAACAGTGGCCTAACGTTGACTGATCTCTGCAAACGAAGAGAGGGCACCCTGCACGACAATGAGATCAACTAGCTTCCCTCACCACCTTATGCTCATGTCCAGAAGGAACCGGAAGGAAATAAAGTCTTGGCATCAGCCAGCTCCCTGATCCTAATCTGCCTCGTTCTTTGTTCCCTGTGCCAAGCTGAATGCCAGCTGGCTATGCCCCAATGACTGTGGTTGATCAAATATGGAGAACTTTTCGGACAGAGCTTTGTTTTTTTCTTCCCCCAGACTGCTGTGAAGCCAGCTGTGCTGCCTGTACAAATGTGACCTAGAGCCCTTTGTGTGCCAGATGTGAACAGATGTGCACTTAGCACAATAGTCTTTGTGCCAGCCAACAGCTAGCGGAGCAGCTGATTAGAAGAGACAAGATAGAGAGAAAAGTAGATGTGGCTCGCTAACTGGCTAACACAGCAATCCAGCCTTGCAAGCTAAGCAAAGGTTGAGGATGCAGGTAAATAGGGCCAGCCTTGAATAAGCAAGGTCAAGGAAAAACAAACAAAGTAGAATATAAAGGAGGACTGGGGAAGACATGTCAACCTTTATTTACTCAGTCTCTTTGGTCTTCAAAAATGCTGGTAAGCCAAAGCTCTGCAAATTCAGAAACGTACACTTACTGAAATGCTGAGGCTATTCAGGGAAAAAAGCAAATATGCCACTAAGACCGAACTGTGGGCTTCTAGCAGGCATTTTGGACATTCAAGGAGGTGACCTCAGAGGGCTTTGCATGCCTATGGAGCAATTAGGACTTTGGTTTCGGATAGGTTGGTCCTAGAAGGAGATGCAACTCTAAAATAATGAGGTTTGACTGACAGTTCAGAAGGAGCTCTCTCTAAGCTGAAAACCTCAGACAAGTGTCTAAGCCAAAGTGATGTGGGGCTCTGAACTGAGGCAAAGAGGTGGGACTCTAGGGTGCTGGTAGCTAAATGGAAAACTCTACAGAGATGAGAGTCTGAGGGTCATGGATTGTGCTTGAGGGGGAGGATTTGCAGCATGAGGACCTGAGGACAGAGGGAGGAGTGACCAGTCTCCCGTAGCTGCCCACTCAGTGATAGGTGCTCTATTGTTTAACCCTCACAGCAACCTCACAAACTAGCAAACATGACCCTTTGCTTTTCTGTTTGGTTTTTCTCTCAGCGGTGTGGCCACCACAATGCCCAGACTCTCTGGTTTCCCCAGGAGTAAAGGATTGCAGAGCCCCAGGACTTTCAGTGCCCGACTGGGAGAATTCCCGAGCAAATGGGAACAAGTAGATCACTCCTGCACCTGAGCCCCGTGTTTCGATCACTTCGCCAAATTCATAGACTCTCTCTCCATAGCCCACACTTTTCTCCTCACACTACACTGATGTTCAAGGGGGGAAAAAACTATCGTGCTACCCAGAACAGCAATGTAGAAGGAAAACCACATTTGATTCAGATTGGGGTGGTAAATAAAACATTCTATTTTTGAAAATTGGAATTTGGTTTTTCTAAAATAGAGTCTTTCATTACTAACTTTTTGTTAGTTTTTTTTTTCTCTCATACCCTCAATGTTCATCAGACCCTCCTCCCTCATTCTGTTTAAAGGCTCGATGCAGAATGGTTATTTTCGTAACTGGATAATTATCTATATTTTAAGCTCAGGATTCAAACTCTGAGTAAAGGTGTAATATGCACCTAATGAATAAACATCTGCCTGGTTAATGTGATCCACCTGTGTCAGGTTCTCTTCCTAATTTTCTCCAAGAAGCAAAGGCAGGGCAAGTCTCTGTCAGGGTCACACTGCACCTGCTGGGTGGGTATGGGTGAGGCTGAGATCCTCAGACCAGGTACTGTGAAGGGAATCCAGATGAGATCAGTACTATCTCATCACCCCCGCCCCTGCCTGGAATCCCTGCTTACTTTCTTATTAGTTCATAGGAAATGAGGCCTCTTGACCAGAGGTGTCAGAACCATTTGGGAGTTTGCAAGAAATTCAAATTCATGACCGTACCCCAGATTTTCTGAATCAGTATGTTAGGGTCCTCAAAATGTCTGGTTTTAAATGTTTTTCTAGGTGATTCTCATCATCACAAAATAATTTAAGTTCAATGGGCCAACAGACAAAATCAAGGATATCATGTAGGTACTTGTATAAAGTCTCTTACGAATACTCAACTCAAACATTGTAGAAAGAAAGCAGCCTTAAACAATACAACAAGGATAAATGTGTATTGCAATGAAACATTATTAGTGAACACAGAAATTTGAATTTCATATAATTTTCAGTACTCTCAAAATACTGTTCTTCTTTTGATTTATGTCAAGATTTTGAAACACCCAAACCATTGCTAGACATTTCATGGCACACCGAAATTACTAGGCAGGATTTAGCCTGAACCATAGTTTAAGAAATCCTACTTTTGAGAATCTAGATTGGGTAAGGAAAGAGAAGGACAGAGACAGACTATGTGAAACTCCCATTAGGCGATATTAAAATGTCCCAAGAATGCCTATATTTCTCAGTGTTTGGTGCTCTGCTGTACATTTTCACGGTATGAGATTTTTTAATATAAAACTGGAAATGAAAGTTATTGATAATTTTTTTTTTAGACATAGTGTCGAAGCGGTCAAATCAGAATCTATTAGGGGGCCTCGACTAGATGTGATTGAGGGAAAGTAACATCCACTTTCTGCTTCCTCATTTTATAGTGGAATAGACCAGTCAGTGGTTCAAACTTTTGTGAGGACATTAAGAACAAAGGGAGATCTAGTAATAGCTGTGGATTTTCTCCCCAGCAGGGAAAATTGTACACACACACACACACACACACACACACACACACACTTTTGCAGTCTTCATGAGAGCACTGCTTTCTAGCCTATGGCATAGGTTTTCCAGATTAAGAACCTTGAGATTCAGAGGCCTCCAAAATACATATATAATTGTATAATTCCACCTTGTGAGTTTTGTTCAAAACATTCTTTCCTGCTGGATCTTTCAGGCATAAGGGTGTGATCGAGAACTGGTCCTCACCTGCCTGCCTCCCTCAGGTCCACAAAGCAAAGCATTTGGCAAGCAGATGCACATCTAGCCGTCCAGGTCTGAGTGCGGTGGGGAGAGCAGAAGAAATGGGGATTCCAGCCATAGCATAGTGTATGTCGCCTGCCTGCCTTGCTGGGCTTCACTTATTGAATTAGGACAAATTGGAACTTCCATAAACTGTGATATAAATCATTATCTCGAGTTAGCAGATGCAGTCGCACCAGGGTAGAGCTCTGTTAATAACTCTGCTGGATTAGGACTGATTGGAACAATTTGAAGCGTGTTTCTCTCAGCTTGATCAGCCTCGTTGTAACCACGGCAATTATCCCATTTCACTTTCAATGGCTCAGCACAGACATGTGGCCGCTTTATATCCATCCTCCCTAACGAAGCCAGCGTAGACTTTGGTTCATTTGTCCATGAGCTATCCTATGCAAACAATAAAGGACTCCGCCCTCTGGGGTATAAGGTGGATGCTTACAAGGCTGTGCTCTCCAATGTGCTCCCAAAACAGAATTCATACATTGGTGATTTCATAAATTTATTTCTTCATTTCATTCTTTCACATTTGAGCAGCTGCTATGTGCCAAAAAGTGATGTGCTAGGCTGTGTGACATTTAGAAGTAGAATAAAATAAATTATGTTGCACCTGTATCATTGCTACTTCTTCTGACGGGTGTACATTATTGAGGGCAAGGAACATCCTTTAACATGGATGTGATGTATTCATATTAAACATCTATAATGTATCAGTTCTCTACAATGGTCCAGGAACTATGGCAACCGATGTCTACCTAGAAAGCTCAAGGCAAAGGAGTTTATAAGTGTGAGTTCTGTATTTGTACAAAACTTAGCAGAAAGACTTCATAGAAACAGAAGCACAGGAGCATGTCTTAATTACCAAAGTGGAGTGAATTTGATAGGGGAAGGATGAGAAAGTATACTTTCCACAGACAGAAGAGCATGATCCAAAGGTTACTTTCATTACTTTGGGGAAACCCAAATGAAATATTAGGTGGCACTGACAAGCTAGATAATTGGCAAATAAGGGTTCCTTTGAAAACATTGAAATCTTGGACTATATGTCAATGAAATGTAAATAGAACTTAAACATTTATAAAGCATTTAGCATATTTGTGACCCTCAAAGTACCGGGCGTCCTAGACCTCTACTTTTCTTTTATTGTGTTTATATTGGTCGACAGAATAAGTTGCAGGTAACATTATAACTTGACACCTGTATACACTACAGCATGCTTACTACCAAAGGACTAGTTTCCACCTATCACCATACAATTGATCTATCTCACCCTTTGCCCACTCCCTTCTGCTATGGTAGCTGCCAATATATTATCTGCATCTGTAAGTCTGTTTTTAATATTTCTCAATAAGCAAAATCATATGGTATTTGTATTTCCTTGTCTGACTTATTTCACATAGGATAATATCCTGCAGGTCCATCCATGTTATCACGAATGACAAGATTCCATCCTTTTTATGGCTAAGTAATATTTCATTGTATATTTAAACTACATCTTATTTATCTATTCATATATTGGTGGACTCATAGGTTGTTCCTAGATCTCTACTTTTACTAGTGCTCAGTTTATCCTAACAATTATTTTGCTCAGTGCTTTAGTGAATAAATAGGCAAATCAGACTCAGTAATTTAATGGTCTTCCATTTAAAAAGATGAAATTTTCAGGTTGGAAAGTTATATCAAAATGTAAATAAGAAAGTTAATGACAAATAAATAAGTGTAATGGAGAATTTTCCCTTTCTGTTCTTCACTCCCATACTTTTCTGGTTAATTCCTACTGAAGGGTATTTCCATGGAGACACTGAGAAAGCCATCCTACTTTATACTGCCTGCCAAATCAGTACTACTGATATTGATTTAATATTACAGAGTCATTTAAAATAATTTCTACAGCCTGTGATATCTTTCTGCAGGGATACTTTATGTTAAGAAATACATATAGAAATATTTTATACACTCACCTTCTAAAGTAAGAAGTAAAATTTCCCTAAAAATGTTGAAAGCTTTATAGGTTTTAGCTTGACCCCACTTCTCACTTTCATACTTAATCCCCCCCTAAAGGAAGCTCTATCCCAAATCTGGTTTCCAGTATTCTTTGCCTGTACTTACAAAATCAATGGTAACATAAGCATTGCACTTCCTTTGTCCACTCATGTAAGTCTCTGAGATGAAGCGATGTGGATAACTACCCTTCATTTTTACTGTTGCATGGTATTTCATGTAGGAAAAGTAGGTTATCCATGCAAACCTTGTATATATTTGCTTCTCCCATTAGAGAAAATCTGCACAGTATCTTAAGGTCAGCTGTATCCATCTCTGTATTTTCTGTGCCCTGCACAGCACATGACACTACGTGACACTACCAATATGGAAATCTTGGGAAGATAAGGCAGCCTTCAAGCTTCAACACTCACAATATTTTGGGGGAGTTTCTTGAGGGGTGGATATAAGATAAAATAAAAACCATGAATTAAATACATATTAAGGACAAATATGGGGATACAGTAGACTGGCAGTGACCTATGTAAGAAAGATAAATGAAAAATGGAGCTGGATAGAATTTAGGGGTCTTAAGATGATAAAAGATTAGTAATGATATAAGAAGGAGGCCTGTGATATTCCTACCAGTTTGCTTTGGTGACAGCTGTTGGATCTACTCCATACTTACTGACAAGAAGCAAAAAGGAGCAAGGCTCCCACTTTCACCATTGTCAGTAGTGAGAAAAGTCTAAATATCACATTATATGGCACCTTTGAACTATAAGAAGTCTTCAAAACCTATTATTTAATGTCATAATACTTAAACCAGTGGTCAACAAACTCATTAGTCAACAGAGCCACATATCAACAGTACACCAATTGAAATTTATTTTGAGAGCTGAAAACCGACTTCTGCGCATGGGCCATGTGATATTTTGTGGAAGGGCCACACTCAAGGGGCCAAAGAGCCACTTGTGGCTTGCGAGCCTCAGTTTTCTGACCACTGACTTAAACCTCTGCTACTGACTACTACCAACAGCCACATTCCCACCTGGTCTTTGTCAGGATTTGGCCAGTGATAGGGAGCTTAATGCCTTCTTGGACAATCTTGCTGGCTTTCTGACCTTTAGAAATTTACTTTTGGCAATGGATTAGATAATAATAACAACAGTGGTAATCACTTTTAGAATCTATGTCCTATGCCAGGATCCCATGAGAATTTGTTTATTTAATGCACACATTATCTCTATGAAACACAATAGACACACACAATACAGTTTCAACAACTATCAAATGAAGGAATACCATATTTACCCTCTTTACAAAGAAGGAAATGTAAATATAGGAAAACCAGCATTTGCACAGTCGCACTGTTAGTAAAAGGCACTGTCCTTATCCAAATCTCATCTTGACTCAAGAGCCAGGAAGATTGACAGCCAAAATGTAGAGGTCTCCCAAAGAGAAGCACCTGCCAATAACTGCCTCCCAGTGATTATACTTCTAGACTTCAGTCCAACCTTAAATTTTCTTTCTCATGTCAACATCTGACATATTTAAAGATAGTTAACTGTGACGTTACAGTGCATTCTTTTTCTAATTATCCCAACAGTCTTTGTTCCTCAAAAATGTTTCTTTAAGGACAGAGTTATCTTTATCTGCATTATCTCTGTATGGGATTTCAAAATGAGGCTAGGTCAGAGTGAATTCAGTCCGGGTTAATTAGGAACTGAAACACTCCAGCAAAGGTGGTCTATTTGGCACTTAAGAGCCTAGTAATGTTTTATCTACTGCTGTGGCAGAGTTCCTGCAAAGACCCTTTCTCTTCTACGTTTCTGCCCTAACGTAATTGCTGGCTGGCCCTGCCTGCTTGAGGTAGGACGTCTACCTTTGTGAAAGCTGTGCCACTGAAGCAGGTCACAGGAAATTGGCATAGTAGTTACTAAGTTCTGAAGGGCATTGAGAATGTGATTAGGGGTGATTATGTCCAAGGTTGTGGGCTAAGATCACATTCATGTTTAGATTGCCATGGAAACAGAGCTCAAATGACCTGCCTCTTTGCCCATAACTGGATCTCTCCCTGAGAAGTTGATTGAAGAGGAGGCTTTGGATGGTGCTCAAAAGAGTAAGGACATGTTAAATGACCTTTTATTTGGCAGTTAGGGCCCCCAAATGAAGGCTACAATATAAGGAACAGAGAAGGAATGATTGATACCAGTTGGAAACCTCTCAGTGATAGAGTGGTGATTGCCTAGTAAATTGGAGTAAAGTAGATAGCAATTCAAAAAATGTCAATGTCTAGTTTATTAAAATGGTGTTGATTCCTCACTGCCTAAATTCATTAGAATTACACCCAGAAAAAAAAATGTGTTAAGAAGCATTGGAGTAGAGATTTGATACTGAGCAGGAGAAATGAAAAATTGTACATTAATTCCATTTGTCTTTCATCCAGCAAACTTTGAATGTCTTACAGAAAATTCAAAAGAATGTAAGCATTGGAACCTGTTTCATTAACTACCATTATTATGATCAAATCTTTTCAACTTTGGGAAGCTCAGTTTCTTTGTCTGTAAAATGGGAATGATTATATAAGCAATTATTAAAATGTGCATAATAAAAATTGAATAATTTTTAATTATTATTGTTGAAAGTATTACACATGTCCCCTTTCTCCTCCCTGACTATTATTGACCCTATCTATCCTATCCCCACCCCCTGCCCCAGGCCTTCACCACCCTATTGTCTATGTTATGCATACCAGTTCTTTGTTTGATCTCTTCCCACCCCTACATCCCTACCCTCCACCTTCCCTCTGAGATTTGACAGTCTGTTCCATGCTTCTATTTTGCTCATCAGTTTAATTTGTTCAGTAGATTTCAAATATGAGTAAGATTATGTGATACTTGTCTTTGAAGATGATTTTAAATAAAAACTTACTGAGAGATTTAAATGACAAGTGGGATATTGACTATAATCCTGTCAAGTCTACCTTACTTGTTAGCTGTGAGACCTTGGGCAAGTCACCTAACTTTTTCTAATCTGTTATTTCATCTGTTAGTTATGAACAATCTACCTGAAGTAGGTTACGATACTTAAATGACACATTACCTCCAAAGGGAATAAATAGTGCCATATACTGGATGTAGTAGCCATTCAACCAATGAGAACAATTATTTTAAAGTTGGGGAAAATGAGGCACAGAGAAGATAAGTAACTATCACAGTTAATAGAAACTTATTGCCAGAACTTCCTTCTGGCTAAGAGTAAACAAACAAAAACACAAAGAAGTAAAGTTCATAGCATATTAGAAAGTACAAAGTGCCTATCCAAAAGAAAATAAACTGAGCACCATGACAAGGATTGGGTATGTTAAATGGGTGGTGAGTGGTAGTTCATTATAAATAGGGTGATCAGGGTGCCCTTATTCAGAAAGTAATGTTGGAATAAAACCTTGAAGGTGGGCCATGTGCATAGTCATAAAAGACAGTGTCAGAGGGCAGGAAGAATCCAAGGCCTTACAAATGGGGATAGCAATGGCTCCCGGTGGCTAGCAAATTATACAGGAGGTGAAGAAATGAGAATGGTGCAGATGGTCAGAATGGTTATGGCTTGATGGCCCCTGGAAGGACACTGGCGTCTAGTGAGAAATGGGGACCCATGGCAGGGTTTTAAACATAAGAGGGCCATGATCTAACCTATGTTTAAGAGGGAAGTTAGTTTCAAGTGTAAAAGCAAAATGCGTACATCCTGAAGCTTACGCAAACTCAATGACAGAGGTCTCCCAAATATCTTCCTTGGAAAACTTCTGTATTATTTCTTACAACTACATGTGAATCTACAATGGTCCCAATTTTCAAGACAGAATCCCACACATAAGATAAACTTCAGAAGCCCAACTTACTAAGAAATACATAAGAGAGCCAAAGGAAAGGAAAAGTCTAGAGCTATGTCTTCCAAAACTGTAGCCACTAGCCATAGGCAGCTACTCAACACCTGAAAATGGTGTGACTAAAATGCAGGCTAAGTATAAAATGTACATCATATTTTGAAAATTTAGTAAAAAAAAAAACAAAAAAAAACAGACTGTAAAAAAATCAAAACATTAATGATTTTGCATTGATTATATGTTGAAATAATAGTATCTTGAATACATGGGGTTAAATACTAGTAAAACATATTATTAAATTTTGAAGAAACAAAAACCTGGAAAATGAAATCAGGCAAACAAAATGATAAATGATCGCAAAGTAATTGAAAATGAGGAAGCCATGGGAACAGGATCAAGGGTGATCACAGATTGTTATTCAATATACAATTAAAATAAAACAACAGAGAAAATTATGGTTTCAGACCAGAAAATGTAAATGTGGTAAAGCTCACTAATAATAGCATATGAGAGAGGGAGGACTGTGGACAGAGAACAAAAGAAAGAGGAGATGGGAATGCTAGTTGCCTCCTAACAGAGAGTAATAGATAGGTTCAAATGAAAACATATATGTTTTCCTGAATGTTAATTTCAAGCAAATCTACATTTGTAATTTTATCTTCAAATAACCTTTATATTAACATTACACTCTAATCCATTTGTCTCCCTACTAATCTATATAATAAATCTTAAGCATCTTTAATATAAAATTTAAAAAAATAATGATAGCTGGGTTGGAAAATAAATTTCAAGGACCACTAAAACACTGAACTAAAGAACAGATATAGAAAACAGAAAGAGAATAATCATTTGAAGATGCATCTAGGAGGCCCAGTATGTAACTAATAAGAATATAGAAGATGTACAAAAAGGAAATTATACAGGACATTTAACAAACAAAGGACATTATATTTGAGACTGAAGGATCATGTAAAGTTCTCATCCAAAAGGATGAAAAAACTACCCACAACAAGACTCATGCAAGAAAATTTTGAGGATGCAGGGAAAACAAGAATCTTTAACATCTTCTGTAAGGACAGTCAGCATTCTTCTGCCCAATCTACTACCATCATCACATATAGGATTCAAAGGGCATGGACAGCAAAGAAATTAGATGATGACAGAAGAATTTCATCAGAATATCAAGGGGAAATTAAATCCAGCAATGAAAAAATTTAAAATGCATGGATAATCCATTACAATGGATCAGGGTGGAATATAGACATTTTTAGACAGGTAAGATCTTAAAAACATGCCTCCCATGGAAGAAGATATGCTCCCACAATTCAAGAGTATAAACCAAGAAAGAAAAGATACAGGATGTTGAACAGAAGATTCAATTCAGGAAACAGAATAAGGCAATTTCAACATTATGATGAAAGGGGTCCCCAGATAATTCTATGAATTTCTTCTAGAGAACAATTAAGCCCAGTACCAAGCAGGTCAAAGAATGACAGAGGGAATTGTTTCTAAGCACATAACTACTCAGTGTTTGATTGCAATAAAAGAATTTCTATGGTCAGTGTTTTGGGGAAATTTCAATGAAATAATATCTAAAAACTAAGCAAATCTATCTATATATAAAAGTCTAATATGCAAAATGTCCCCTCAGGAGTTTGACCAGGAGTTTGATTGCTTGTTATGACATGTCCTAACCACCAGGGGATGTCATAGAATGAAGGAAGGCCCTGGCTGGTAGCCAGCACCCAGGAAGGGAGGCCTCAGCCAGCAGCCAGAAGGCCCCAATAGGCCCTGATGGCTGGCCAGGCCTAGGGACCCTACTAGTGCACAAATATCATGCATTGGACCTGTAGTGTTAATAATAAAGTAATTATCAATTCTAGGGGGTGGGGGAGAGGAAGGTCAGAAAAGGAAATGATTCATAGGAAACTTTATATCAGATCTGTGAACACTATCCCTATAGACTCAAATAATATAAAATATCTTCATTTTGTAAGGCAAGCTACGTGCAATAATGACTATAGGAGGAGTATATGTTCATTCAGGAGAGAAGGGAGGTGAGAGCATTGTTAGAAAGTTAATTCCTCAACCTCCGTAATAGAATCAGTAACTATTAACATAAATTTAAAAAATATATTAAAATGCCCTAAGTGCATTTATTTTCAAATTAATATCAATATCAAAAGAATGCTGAAACAAATACATAGCAATGAATTCAGTCAATATATGTGTGCACATATGCATGTGTGCACATGTGTGTATATGTTAAAAAATGGTATGGTCTGTGCTTTTCAGGAGTAAGACTGAAAGGACACAAATATTCATAGTGATTTACAAATAAATGCAGATGGAGCCAAGGATGTCCTGGGCAGAGAGTATAGGGTAATCCAAGGAGCATCCTTGAATGGAGCAGCCAGTTCTTGGCAGCAGGTGAAATAGGGAAGGGAGGGCCAGAACCCTCTTGCTCCTAATCTATAAGACCCACACTCAGCATCCCTTCTGCAATGCTGGTCTCCACAACTGACTGTCCCAAAAAGCATTTTTAAAATTCCTTAAGACCCCAGACTTACTTTCTCTGAACTTCTAGAGCTCACTCACTTCCAGTAACATTCCTGCTTTCATTATGTGTGAATTTTGCCTCCCCAGGTAGAGTCTGTTCTTAACAACTCGGTCCCGTTGCCTTGCTTTATTTTTCTTTATAGCTGTTCTTATTACCCCAAAAAAGATCCACAGCCAGAACAGTGGGTTTCATTTCAAAGTACCTTCCGACTAAGTGGAACATTTAAATGCATATAAAATTTTGGGAAAACTATAAACTACAAAAATAAAAACAAGGTACTTCAGCAGAGGGTAGGGGGATGTGAATAGCATTAATAGCATTTCCATTTCTAATCTACTTGCATATTTCTTACGTATTTTTAAATGAGCATATTTTTATCATTGTCCTTTTATAACAGGAAAAGGTGGTTTTACCATGAAAAATGGAAAACTTGTGATGAATGAAAATGAAGTGCAGCTGAAGCAAACAAGGGATATCACTTCTCAATCAAGAACATCAGCGACAGTGTTTTGGACACTGTGGCTTCTGGCCTGGTTTCTGATAGGCGGGTGAGCCTGTGAGGGGCAGAGGTCAAGAGGAATACATGGAGGGGGAAACTCACCAACACAGCCATGGAGAAGCATGCACCAGGAGTCTGGGATGCACTGGGGCCTGACGGCCAAGGGGCTGGTGCTCGTGGGGAACCCCCTGGGCAGACAGAGCAATGATGTGATTTGGGGCCTTCTGCAGTGAAGTTTCCCCATTCTCCGTGTGAGGACTTCTGAAGTCCCAGATTGGTCGATATAGATTCTTGCTTATGTGTAAGTAACTGTTTATAATAGAATCATGAATTTGCCCAATTTTTCTCTGTCTCAGTTATCCACCCCACATCTCTCCAAAATGACAAAGAAAGCTTGCTCTGCGTTTCTATCATACGTGCTGTGAAAATAATAAGAACCATCTACCAGGCAGATACAAGCCTATTTAAAGGAAAAGTAAGCAGTCTGTGACACCATTAAGGAAGGATTGTGCCAACGCACATAGTTCTCTTTGTCTGAAATGACTGTTTGTTGGAGGTAATGGTCACCTGGCTATTATATCGGCTGCCTCATGGACCGCTAGGGGAAACATAAGCAATTCTTTTTGGCACCAAGATGTTCTTACTTCTAAACTCCTCTCCCTTCCTTACACATTCCCCCTGAGATAGATAAGGTGTTGGTTACGGGCTCTGCAAAGGTCTGATTATTCAGGCAAGGCACAGAGAGGTTGGGTGGATTGCCTCAGGCCACACTTCAGCTGTGGGTGAGCCCAGGTCTGCACAGGCATGAAGGATATAGCCTCTGGAGAGAAATGGATGAGATTTGAGGTTGACTCTGTCTTGACCACATAGCTGTGCAAACTCAGCAGGAAACTATACTTCCCTGAGCCTAGGTATTTCTCATCCACCAACCTGAGGTTAATCTATTTGGCAACATCACAAACTGAATGACTGAAATTACTATTCTATGTTTATAGGTGCATATTTTGGAGCAGGTTGTGTGTTCAACACTTTGCAAGAATCATCTGAATTACTCCTAATAACAACTTGTAGTGTAGAAACATGAGGTTATGAAATGATCACACCAACAGTCTTGGATCCTGTTTCTGCAGCCTCCTGGCTGGATGTCTTGGATAACTACTTCACCTCTCTCTAATTCTCAGATTACACATTTTTAAAACAAAATAATAGGGTTTATTCAATATTATTTTGTACAACTCAAGAAAATGAACATAAAGCAATTAAGAGCAAATACTAAAATCTACTTGCTATTATTGTGAAGATGATGATTATTTGCCCTATACCATGAAGACTCTTTCAAATCAGTAGCTAAAATATTATTATTATTATTATTATTATTATTATTATTATTTTCAACCAAAGATTAATGACATCTGAAGATTTCCTATGGGGGAAAAATTGATAGTTTAAGAATCAAAAGAGGTTATTGTGGGAGAAGAGGGAGGGGATAGATCTTAGTAAAGTGTATTCCTTTCTTTCTCTAATGAATAAATTCTGACTCTTTTAATATTTCTTTGTACCTTACTTTCTGTGTTGGGCATATATGTGTGTATGTGTGTGTGTATGTGTGCATGTGTGGCATGTGTTTGTCTAATTGCTTCCACTGGAGTGAAAATCTCTGGAGATTAGAGAAAGTGCTTTATCCCATTTCTATCCCCAGAGCCTAGCATGGTTAGGTACTCAAGTATTCATTTGAGTTGAATGTAATTGAACACAATTATACCTCTTAAGCAATGACTCTCAGACCCCAGGACAGGCGGTGGTATATTTAGGTAAAGGTGACACTGAACCTGAATCTCACTACATCTAGTCCCTCCTTGCTCTGCACTCCCCATCCCCCACTCCCTGTCTCCAGCCCCACTAGCTTCCATGCCCTGCTGCCAGTGTGCCCAGGGAACGCAGGGGCATATTTGAAAATGTTTGGATGTAGCCACACAGTGTTTAACAAACAACATAACAAAGGCATCTGTCACAAGGCGTCACCTTCTGTTCCTGGGAGACATCCGCCAGCTCAGTGGCATGCTCACTGCCTTTTCTCTTCCTCTCTGCTCATTCCTCTAATTACATGTGGCGTTCTCTCTATCACACAATGAAAGAGGCCCTCATTTTGGCAGGAAAATGGAGAAGACTGGCTGGGGAATAAATCCTGCCATGAGCAACGTTTCTTTCTCAGACAGAGAATTTGGGCCAGGTCACCTATAGGAATTGATTTACAGGGTTTGAAAAGCCACTACATGCCAAAATAAGCCCTTCTGACTGACAGAAAAGAAATATATCTCTATTTTCTCACTCTTGTCATTAAAGCCCCAAATCTTTAGAACCACATTTCACGTCGTCATCAGTCTGATTCATACCTACTTTTCCATCCAAACTTCCCTCTGCATTTTCTCCAAAATGGAGCTGGCTTCGAACTTTTCCATTTTATAGCCTCTTTACACCCCCAGTTTATGCTACTTTGTCCCTGGGGATGCAAACACAACCATACTAATAACATCAATAACAACAGCAGCCAGAAAGCATGCCAAGTGGTTTTATGCATTTATCTCATGCAATGCTTACGAAGGATATCGTATTATTTTCTCCATCTGTTAGATAAGGAAACTGAAGCTTCAAAAGAGGTTAAATATAAAGTAAAATTAAAATAACACCACGTAGGCTAGGAAGTTAATTGTAGAAACGCAATTTCTAATAGGCTCATGTGATAGATATAAAAATGTAACCCCTAGGCTGTCTCTCTGTTCCTACCTGTGTGGAGCCCTCTCCCAACCTTGGCAAAAGCCCAGCCCATTCAATGCCACCATCCCTGCAAAGCCTGCTCAGATCCCCACCAATGGAATCGTTCCTTTTCTGGCTCTGCCCCCCATCACTGTGTTCGTTCTCTTTTCCTGGTTGGATGCAGCTGAGCCCATTCTGCCCAGGGAAGAGTGTTCTGCCCCATGGGACCTCCTTTGCTTTCTTTCATGGGAGTGACATGTTAGCAAGCAGCTCATTATTCCTGTTCCTGGAGGCGTGGGCTTCAAGTAAGATCTGCCCTGTGTTAGGTAAGAGGAAGGCCAGATAAATCAACCTTCACATTCAAATTACCTCTCAGCCAGCTTTGAAAGCTAACTAGCCTATGGATTTTATCTTTCCTAGATCCGTAAATATGTATTGTTTTCCCTCCCATCAAACTCACTGACAATCACTGGCATTACAGAAAGCTTAAGGATACTGACAGCATTAGGGCCTTTTTACAGCATACTGCTTTATTATTCAATCCATTTATTAATTAATCAGATATTTACTGGGCACTTATTATGTTCTAGGCACTGCCTAGGTGTTGGAGACTCAGAAGTAAATAGTACAGACTAAGCCCCTGTTCAAAGAAGCTTAGCATGGTCATCCCTTATCTGTGGGGATATAGTTCAAGACCCCAGGGGATGTCTGAAACCATGGACAGTGCCCAATCATGGATAGTAGATAAATTCAGTGGTTTTTCTATGATTATACATCTATGATAAAGTTTAATTTATTAATTAGGCACAATAAGAGATTAACAATAATAACTAAATAATAAAAGAGAATATAGTAATATATTGTAATAAAATTTATGTGAATGTGGGCTCTCAAAATATCTTTTTAGTTAAAGGAAGCACTTTATAGCTTCTCTGTGGGTATGCCTAAATTGCCAGCATCTCTGCTCTTGTGCTTTGGGGTCATTGTGAAGCAAATAAGGGTGACTTGACCACAGCACTGCGATATAGGAGAGTAGATCTGATAACCCAGACAGCCACTATGTAACTAATGGGCAGGGAGTGTATCCAGTGTGAATAACTGGTCAAAGCTGATTCATGTCCCAAGCAGGATGGCGCAGGACATTGTGAGTCCATCATGCTACTCAGAATAGTGGGCAATTTAAAACTTATGAATTTTTTATATTTGGAATTTTCCCTTGATATTTTCAGACAGTGACTGATCACTGGTAACTGAAACCACAGAAAGTGAAGCCACAGGTAAGTGGTGGCTACTATACTGTCTAATCACATTGGCAGCCAAGTTGGGAGAAAGAACGTACAACAGATCACCACAAGAAAGCCAGGGCCAGGCCTTGTTAAGAATAATAGTGTACATCCACTCAGCATATTCTCTCCTAACACTGTGTTCTATGAAGATCAGATCATTGTATCTTTATGAAATCAATGCCACCACTGTGTCCACTTTACAGAACACTTTTTGAGATGAATTCAGTTTTATTCTTATTTCACAGGTGTGAAAACTTAAGCTTTGAGAGGTCAGGATTCTTGGTCTAGCTCACAGAGTTGGACAGTGATGGAGCTGGATCTGAACCATGTTCAGTGACTGGGTTCCATGCCACTCACAGCCATACTAATGCTAGGGCATCACAGGTGCCCTGAAGAACTGAGCACTCCCTTACACTGTGATAACAAAGCCCTCCCTCACCCCTGTAGTGCCCAGCCTCTTCCTCAAGAAAAGCTTATACAGTCTGCATACCAGTCTGATACTAAAAAGAAATGAACAAAATAAGCTAAGGAATAAAATAGAACCAGAGTCATGAAAACAAGGAACAAGCTATTGAAAGGTGAGAGTGGAAGGGCATGGGAAATGATTAACCAAAGAACATATATGTATATTTGCACTGTCCATTGACACAGACAATACCATGGTGAAGGCTGGGGCAGGGGGGAATGGGGTAGAGGGAGGTAATGGGAGAAAAGTAGGGGGGGGATATCTATAATACTTTCAACAATAAAGATTAAAAAACATTTAAAAACTTGTATGCATCAAAGGGTGCAATCAACAGAGTGTAAAGGACAACCAGGGAATGGAAGAAAGTATTCGCAAATGTAGATCTGATAAAGGTTAATATATAAAAACTCAACAACTACCAAAAAAAAGTTATAAATTAGGAACGTTTATTTTCAACCTGGGGGAATGTTGCCCCTAGGAGACATTTAGCAATGTCAGGAGACATTTTTTTATTACTATTATTATCGCAACTGGAGGTGGAGGTGGTGCAACTGTCATATTGAGAATAAAGGCCAGAAGTGCTCTAAATACCCTAAAATGCACAGGGCAGTCCCTAGTACCACACCCTAAAGAATGTAACATGTCAAATATTTTGCTGTTGAGAAACCACAGCATAGAGGAAAGAGAGTATCTGACCTACAGAAAATACTTACATTATAGTTGAGCATGTGTGTGTAGACCTGACAATATTTCATGGGTTCTCTGCTTAAATAGGTAATTTCAGTTCAGTCCACATAAACATCTACTCTGTTTGAAATGACTCAAGGCACTTTTCATACCAAAACAAACAAACAAACAAACAAACAAACATCATCCAAGATTGGATTCTGCTGTAAAATGTCGTAATTAAGATCGCAAGGTCTGGAATCCAGGAGTCCCACACTGAAATCCAGGCTCAACCTCCAGCTGTGTGACCCTCCTTCATGAAGCACCTCCTGGAACCCTCCTGGAACCCTGACTGGTCTCATCTAAAGATTGGTGGGAAACACGTTGTTCTTTCTCATAAGTTGTTTGGGAGTTAAAATAAAATAATGCCTATTAGGTGCTTATCAGTAGGAGTTTGGCACCCGTCCACAGCTCAATACATGCCAGTTCTCATCGTGAGTATTATAGGCAAAGACAAATTGGGTTTGGAGGCTAAAACTGCCTTCTCAAGATTGCCCAGCAAATACATGTCAGAATTTGACATAGACTCTAAGACCTACTTAGTGGATCTAAAGTGTATCTTTCTTCCATATATCTTCCGTGCTGCATATTTGCATTCCCTTTGTGCAGGCTTTATACCGACCTTGCTATCTCAACTGGATGGTTTCTCTCATTCAGCTGGATACCCCCATCGCCCATGAAACATCACAGTTGGAGTCATGGGTACCTTTTGTTTGCACACTGGCCTTGTTTTGTTCCTGAGCCTGCCTGACTAAGGCAGATGGTACACTAGCCCACCAGAGTATATGATATAGAATGAATCTTGCTTCCTTAAATATCTACCTGCTATCTGGTATTCAGGAAACTCTCTCATAACCTGTGTGCACAGTCATTTTCTTCCTGATTTCCCCTGCTATCTTGGTTTCATTTGTATGCCTGAGATTCTGCCTCAGTTTCCCTGTCTGGCATTCTAGTTCAATGATGCATCTGAATTTCTACTCTCTGACTCAGTCCATTTGATTATGGTCCTGACACTTGGCTAGTTATTGGCAGAGGATTAGGACCTGTGTCTCCAAGTTCCTTGACAGCTTACTATATACCAATGGATCCCTCTACGAGGAGCCTCTGAGCCTGTTTCTTTGTGAGCACCAGTGGCAGGATCGCATGCGGCCTCATCCATAGAATTATCCTTATTATTATCATCTACCATAATTGAAATTTGCAATTCTGTGCCAAGTTCTGTGGAGAATACTTAAAAATATTAATTATTTAATCTGTACAGCAATTGTGAGATATATGACCCCATTAAACAGAAGAAACACATGCTGAGAGGCATTAAGTAGCAAAAGTAGGCTCTGACATAGCCGTTTACTCTCCAAATGCATGTGTATCACCTTGAGGCTTAGATGTGTTAGCTACCTCACATTACCAAACTTCTCATTCTAGATACATTACCAGGATCTGCTTCAATAATCAGGCTCATGTGCCCAACCCCTCTTCTACTTGTCTCTCTGACTTCTCTCTTCTGGAAGCCTATGTTGTAATATATTAGTTTCCTTTACGCCATGGCCCATTGGGTTACCCCAGATGCCAAACTTAACTGTACTGTCAAATTTTCCACATCTTCTCTCTATCTACATAAACTTAACAATTTTCCATCTATCTTTCCTGTGTCTATAATCTAGACTTCTCTGATCTATCATTGATCCATTACTACCCACGACCTAGAGCTGGCAGGTTTAGAATCATTATCATAATCATTATTAGCAATAGCATTGTCATTGTCATCTCCACCACCACATTATCACCATCATGACCGTCATCATGACCATCAGTCATTATTTTTGTCATCATCGTCATCGTCATCATCATTATAATAATCATCATTTTGCTTCTACAATGCACAAAGAATTGAATGGTGAATGCTGACCTAGTTCACAAAGTTCTCTTTGTTTGAAGATATAAGCCATAGACATATGCAAAAATAAGTAACAATATAAAAGAACAAGAATCAAGTTCAACTGTATAGGTATATTACAAATATTGAGGAAATGATTGAGTTGGAGCTGTGAGAGAAGAATAATCAGGAGGAAGTAGGAGAAAAAATAACAGGTGATTAAGGTGAACACAATTTACCTGGATGTGCATTGGTGTGATTTAGGTAAAATAATATAAAAGGATATAACAGGAAATACAGTGGTGTGAACAAATATTAGAGGTAGAAGAATTCATGAGTTTTTCAGTTTGGTGTAAGGAGACCAGTTTGGCTGCAGCTAGATATTGACTATTGGGGAACAGTGAGAAACAGTATTGGAAGTATGGGAACAGAATAGAATGAGCATCTGGCTAGACGTTCTCTTCCTGGTTCTGAACAGATATGTAACTCTGAGTAAGACATGCACAATCATCTGAAAAGCAGCGAGTGAAAAGCATCTTAAAATTCTTTAATACTTGGTCTTACTAAACATTCTAACATTTATCATTTCAGATGATAATTTGAACGATCAGTCCGTGAATTTCCCTGTGAGCTAGGTATCATGTTAGGAATGAGAAAATGAGAGGAAAAAGGGAATAGTAAAGCATTTACTATGAGGTAAAAGAGCAGAACTTAAATTCAGGTCTGCTGGTTTTAGTTAGGTGCAACTTCAAACCAGTATTACATTTCATGATGAAATGTGGGAAAGGGGAAGTTGAAGTTCATTCCAAGCAAATCAGGCAATGGTCTTTCCTGATTGAAGATCATTTGGACAGATGTATATAGCATACCTGGAACTGGAAATACTAGAGTCACGAAGATTTGGGTTTCCCAGCCTACTTCACCCATTTTACCCAGATAGCTAATATAACCTCTATCACCAGGGCTATAAACCAACCAACAAGAATCAGAAAACAACAACCAATATTACAGGTTGTTATTAAAAAATAAAATAACTGCAGCTCCGTGCTTAAAGACAAATTATTGCTATCTTGCAAGTATTTCGATTAGATGAGATTCTTTTGTTGTCTACTTCACGATCATATTTTCTCCCCCAAAAAAGGGAAGGCAAAAGGGAAGAAAGCCCAGCTAACATATTTCAATAAGAAAATAGCCACACTGATTCCCCATGGTGCTGGTAAGCAGCAGAGAAGCAATCAGAAGGAAGGGGAAAAGTTCAGCAGGAACTCGTCTAAAAAATAGCAAGATGTAGCTTGACAAATACCAGTCTGCCAGAGCCTCTGCCTTGAATGGCCATTTCCCCTCAGAGTGACACTTTCCAATTATGAGATGGTAGCTGAGAGCATTCTGGGCGTCTCTGCAGCTGGTGGCTATTTCCTTGCCCAATTTTTACACATGCTGGGAAAATAAGCCCTTGTTTCTATAGCCACTCTTTCCCAAATAGTCCTAGTAAAAGGGTGGGATGGGGCAGACATACATGCATATACAGCATGATGGGTGACCACTATGTGCCAAGTGGAGCTATGTGAAGCTTCCTGGGGGTAAGATTCCTGCTTTGATTTGGGATGGTTGATTAAGGTTAATGTTAACTTGAAGAAGAAATGAAAAACACTTCAGACAGAGGATAATGAATGCTTATTACTCCAAGAAGCACTGCGCATTCATGAAGCAATGCACAGTCATGAGCTGATAATCATTTAGTGTGACTAGGTCATGGTGTGGAAATTGGGGAGTAAGAACAGAGTTGGGAGAGTATTATGGAGAGATGAATAGCTCATAATCAACTGCTTATTCTTCTATTGATATACAGGGTAGGGCAAAAGTAGAGTTACAGTTGTGAATATGTGAAATAGATTTTCTTCTTAAAGTATTATTCATTAATTATTGTATTGCTCCATATGAATAACTGCAAATCTGTTTTTGCCCTACCCTGAATGCTATGTAAAAAATAAATAGGAAAACAAGCAAGTGCTTAAAATAGTGACTTGCTCATAATAAGTGAATATTTGTTCATTTAAATTTTGTTAACTCAGCAAATCTTATAATATCAGACTCATATTAAAAATTGTGTTATGGATAAGGGCATTTCAGATATGTTTCCTGACTTTTAAAAGCTTATAATTTACTACAGAAAGAAAGTAAAAAATAAAAGATATATCCACCAAACTCAAAACTAAGGCATCTGAATTAATATCAAAAATAGAAAAAAATCATAGGGATAAAGTATACTTGCTGTACAATATTGGAGTAGAGGGAAACCAAAAATAGGTTGAGTCTGCATAAATGGAACCTTCAAATAAACAGAAATGCAGAAGAATAGTAGGAGCTGGAGAACAGTATAGAGGTGTGAGGGATGAGAATGAATGATGCATGGGTCTAGGATGAGTTTACCATGTAAAGGACCAATAGGAGAGCTTGGCCTAATCAAAAGGCAGGGGGCTCATAGGGTAGGAATAATCAGCATAAAATGGAAGAGAATACATTTACTTGGGAAGAAAGCCTTAGATTTGAGCTTATCTGCCACTTATATATGTCTTAGAGGCAAATCATCTACCCCTTTCTAGAACAGATACCTATTACTTTATCTATTGCTAGCATTCCTTCTCTTCTGACAGGGGTTGTTTCTTTTTCCACTCAAACTGCATATCTGCACAAAGGCTGCCATACGCTTCAAAGTTGTATTCCATCCTTTGACCATTGGCCACATTGATCAGCACAGGGATGAACACCAGACGCAAGCTGGGCTAACCAGAGTCCTTTTCTGGGAACTCATATTCAAATTGTATTAAGGAAAGAGGATTTGTCTTCCTTTTGTGATGTGAGTTACAAGAGGTAAAACTAGAGAGCTGTCAGCATCTATGTTTTTACAATATTGAAATAGCTGTTCGGCAATGACAGAGAATAAATATAATATACAGAGAGGAGCAAAGACAAGAGGTATAAAGAGAGAGTGCTGGTGGGAGTAAAGTTACTGAGTTTTGTTGATTCTGAAACCTAGATTTATCTATTTCTTCCTTGTAGTTTATGTGCCCAGACTTTTGTTTGATTCTGTGAAATCCTTCCAATAAATCCTCCATTTTGCCTAAGTTTGCACAAGTTGAGCTTCTGTCTTTTGCAACCAAAAGAACCCCAGCTAACACATTTCTATAGCAATTTCTCACTCCTAAGACAGAAATAGCAATCCCTCATCTAAACAAGCTTTTCAAAGCCTCTGAAATCGTATGACTGAACATGACAGTAACCCACTAAGCACAAATAAATTGTTATTTTTGTTGTTATTATTAGAAGAAAAGAGTAGGTAGTTTGGCATTATTATTGTTGCTGTTGTTGTTATTATCATTAGTTATTGAAGAGTGGGTAGTTTGGCCTCAGTAGAGTGTGGCATTTGGGGCTGGAGAAGAAGATCAGCCATGTTAGAAGATGAGGTTGATGGCACTATCAAATGTTTTTTGCTGGAGGACCTAGGAATATGTAAATATGATTTTGAACCTATAACCTTTAATCCTAAAGCACAGGTGTGTGTGTGTGTGTGTAAATGGAAAGGTGGACTACAATGTAATTATTAGCCTGTTGACAAATCCTCAATGCAGAACTTTCCTGTAAACAGCAATAGCATATCACTTAGGGTCAAGTCCGAAGTAAGGTCTAACCTCCCCCAACATAATATTTTCCAACCCTGGCAATCACACCGACAGATGAATGTCTTGGAGTGTGTGAGGAAAGGTAAATGGAAATGGCATCTAAACATCTAATGCATATGTCGTGGCCTCCGAAAGCAGTCAACTTTGGACACACAGTGATCCCATCTTCTAGCAAACAAGGCTCCATCATTCTGAGTCCAAAGATCTTTCTCATGGTGTTACACGATGGCAAGGACAGACTGACTATCTGGTCCAAGTCATTAACTATTACTTTAATTGTATTATTTTAACATTTTTTCTCACTTTTATTGAGGTGTGATTGATAAAAAAAGTTGTAAGATATTTAAAGTGTATGACATGATGTGGTGATATACATATGCATGGTTAAAGGATCGTTCTCACAGATTAACACATCTGTCACCTCACATATTTACCTTTTTTTGTGTGTGTGTGAGAACATGTAAGTTCTCCTCTCTTAGCAAATTTTAATTATACAGTTCAGTGTTATCAATTATAGACACTATGATATACATTAGATCCGCAGACCTTATCTTAACAACTGAAAGTTTGTATGTTCTTTCTTTAGAGTAATTTTCTTCTATTAGTCTGGGTCAGTGAGATTTGGTAATTGAAATCATTAGAGAGGACAGACAAATAATGAATCACTTTGAATAAGTTATTTCACTACTTTGGAGCTCAGTTTTCTTAGATTTAAAATGGAGATCACAGTACTATATATTATATCTCTTACAGAGACTAGCAGGGTCTGGTCTAAATCATTGTATATGTGACCACATACTTTTATATTATTTATTTGAAAGCATATTCTCATCAAAATCTCTCCGACATCCCAAGGTCTAACACATAATTGGTGGTTCATAAATGTCAGGTGAAATAAATGGAAGCAGTTCTGTAATAGAAAATGCATGGAGTGCTATATGGATATAAGTTATTATTATTTTGAAAACATCAATGGGGTAGCCTCCTTTTTAGAACATTGCAAAAAGAATGCTACAAAGAGCCATAAAGAAAGAACAACCATATTGTGAAGGATCCAGTATTTCCCATCAGTATAAAGTGTGTATATGAGATAGAAAATGGCCATTTCATTCCACATTGTCTCCAAGAATGACTCAGTCCCCAAGGCATAAAATGTTTCTGTGGTCATCTGATCTGATGCAGTTCCAAAGAAGACTAAGAAATATGCCTGAACTGCTGCTTATAGTATGATCAAAAATGAACATTTTTTTTGGTAAATATATTTTATTGATTTCAGAGAGGAAGGGAAAGGAGAGAGGAAGAGAGAGAGAGACAGAGAGAGAGACAGAGAGAGAGACAGAGAGAGAGACAGAGAGATATCGATGCTGCCTCCTGCACAACCCCTTACTAGGAATCGAGCCTGCAACCTTGGCATGTGCCCTGACTGGGAAAACCAAACCATGATCTCCTGGTTCACAGGTCCATGTTTAGTCACTGAGCCACAAAGGCTGGGCCAAAAAATCAACACTTAAATGATCCCTGACAATTATGTAGTAAAGGCCTGAGGTTGGGTGAAGCCCCAGTGGAGAGGGCAAAGGTGATGGGGAGTAGGGAGGAAGCTATAATACTGTCAACAATAAAATTTAAAAAAGAAAAAGAATGACTCTCAGGCTTCTTATTTGATTACAGGTGAGGGTATCATATTCTGAAATGGGAAAGAAGGCTAAGGTAGTAGAAACAGAAGTTATGAAAACCCTTAGTTGGGTTATCTGAATGGCTGTATGAGTTGAGCAATTGTCCTGGAGGACTTCTCAGGAGAAGTAATATTTGAGATGCACCAGAAGGAGTAGGAGTTAGCCAGGAGATGCTGTAATTTATGATTGTGGAGAGATCGTTCCTGACAGTTTTAAGAGCCTGTGTCTCTTGTCCTGATGGCAGAAAATACGGTAACTTGAAAAAGTGAAGGCGGCTTAGTATGTTCACTATAGCAAAAAGTAGAAAAATGGCAGGAAATAGGAGTCTGGGGTAGGAGTGAAAATGAACAGTGAAGTTGGTTCAAGAGACAGGAGCCAAATCAAAGAGAGTCTTTCAAGACATGCTACCAATTTTGAATTTTATCCTATCAGCAATTAGAGACATTAGAGTTTATTTAGCAAGGGAGTGGCAGGATATATCTAATGGTTTAGAAGAATCACTCTATGTGCTTTAGGAAAACTGACTTAAACAGAGCAAAAGAATAAGACCCTATGTTCCAAATGATGTGCTTTGGGGATACTCTCCCTTTTAAGAGAGAATAAAATTTAGGATAAAGCTTAGCCTGATGAGATAGTGACACAATTTTCATGGAAAGACAGTTCTGCCACCAAAACTGAAGACAGGATAAAGAGTGAGATTCTTCAGCGATAGCCATATCCTTCAATTTGGATGTCTATGACCAGTCCCTCCCATTTTACAGAGTAGAATGGTCTGTTTGGATTGTCTCTGTAGAATTACAAGTAACCTGGTGCATGAAATTCGTGCACATTAAAAGGGAATTAGAGAAAATATTTTAATATTGCTATGCCCCTTCTCTATAATAGATGTGCCAGAAATAAAAGAAAATTAGTAAAATATATATAAAATCTTCCTCTTGTCATAATCTGGCGTGCGTCCCAAGAACCAGAGTCAAGTCCCCGCCCACCCATGCATGCCTCAAAACCACTGGGCTAGACTCAGACCAGGCCAGCCCCACCCCCATTAAGCCCTGCTGGGTGGGGGGCATAGCCTCAGGTTGACTAGCCTGGTGCCGGGGCCGGAGACACGGTCTGAGGTCCACTGGTCAGGGTTGTGGATGTGCCTTGAGGTCTCCTATCCCAGGCCAGGGGGCACAGCCTGAGATCCCCTGTCAAGCCCCGCCAGGCAGGGTGTGCAGCCTGAGGTCCCCCTGGCCTGGGCCAGGGCAGGGAGCATGCCTTGAGATCCCTGTCAAGCCAAACTGGGTGGGGGGTGCAGCCTCAGGTCACTGCCTATTGCTGGTGAAGGTTCATTATGGGAACTCAGTCTCCTCCGTGGGCACAGCCATCTTGTGTTATGGAATCTCTGCCTCTTCTTACGGGGTGGTGGTCAATTTGCATATCCCCTCTTTATTAGATAGGCTAGGATGGACTCCAGGAATTTTCCAGGGATCTCAGCTCCCAGGACATTCGATTCCTTATCAAAAAAAAAAAAAACCCACAAAATTTCTTCATCTTCTATCTTATTTTTTAAATACTGGAGAGAAAGGCAGTATTTCTGCTGCTTAGCTCTCCCATTATATCTTTTCTGATGTAATTTTCTAAAAAAATTAAATAGTATAACAAGTTCCCAAGGTTTTACCTAGTTAAACTATATCTGAAATCTCTGTTACATGGCTGATTTTGGCTTTACTCCTCCAATGGGTTCTGAAATATAATACAGGATGTGGCAAAATGAGATTTACAGTAGTCAGTAAATGAAACAGTTTATTCTTATAATTTATTCACTACAGGTCCGGTGCATGAGATTTATGCTCTTGTGGGAGAGGGGAGTCCCTCAGCCCAGCCTGTGCCCTCTCGCAGTCCGGGAGCCCTTGGGAATGTCCGACTGATGGCTAAACCATAGAGAACGGGCCTAAACTGGCAGCTGACACCCTTAGCGCTGCAGGGGAGACAGGAGAGGCTCCCATCACTGCTGCTGTGCTGGGCAGCCAAGAACCCAGCTCAGAGCTTTGGGTTGAGAGTGCTTGCCCTGTGGGAGCACACTTACCACCAGGGGGTAGCTCCTCATTTGAGCATCTGCCCCCTGGTTCTCAGTGCATGTCATGCCGTTTGGTCAATTTGTAATTAGCCTTTTTTATATAGGATTATTGTATTATTTTCCATACAAATTACTGTAAACCTGCTTTTGCTCTACCTTATGTTTTATGATGACATTGTCTGACTTTCATTTGTATACTTCTCGTGAAAATGTAAAATCTCTTATTTTCCTTTTCTTACCCAAAGATAACTACCCAAAGATTATTTTAACCAAGTAATGAGCTCATTTCTAATACTCTCAGCCCTGCTTTGTGTCTCCAACAAGCCCAGAGAACAAATTCCAGCAACCCTTTCTCCCCAGACAAAGGGATAAGAATGGTGGTGAGCCAGAGGCAAGAACTATGAGGGCATGCAATGGTGACATACCATTTTTAGATCCCATTATGTAAATTCATCTTAGACTACTATAAATGAGGGTTGGGTGATCATTTTCCCCACTACCACCGACACAACATATACACCCCAGGATTTATAGCAATTATGTCAATTGTCCTACTTATGGTTCTTGACATGTTTAATGTAAGAAAGGGACAATGCATCCTATCACCTCTTATTACAATGCAGCATGGTGATGAATGATATAATAGTGATGCTAATTAAAATGTGTTGTGCATACTTACATGTGAGCTTCAAGGTTTAAAGAAGTATCTATTATTCCAGCTTTTTTTCTCTAACTCGTCTTCTAAAGAAAGACTCAACATCTTCCTCTCCTTGTCAGCAATTACTTAGGTGGTACAGAAAAACACTCATATTACCTGGAGTTGATTCCCCTTTGTGCAATTCTTTCTTTTTCTTTGCTGCTCTGTGTGGGACCTCAGAGTGCCCTAAAAATCTCTATCTTTAGCTCCTGCCGCTGACAGTTCTTCAAGCAGAGGCCCTGAACCTTCACATCTTCAAAAGTCATTACACTTAAATTGCCATAGAAACACTGGGGAATAATGTTAAGGTTCTGAATGTCAATTTTCTTTCTTCTTATCTTAATATGTCTGTTCTTGTTCTGTGACCAAGGCCTGTAAAATGTAAATATGCCCCTGAGTTTCTAACAGAAGCCAGAATGGACTAGGTGATTTGGGTGAGTCACTCAAACTATCTGAACCTCTAACTCCTCCTCTACAAAATGGGTAAAATATTAGCTACCTTGGTCCACACATAAGATTATTGGAGAGACAAATAATTTAAAGAGATTACTCTATGCAATTGTGTATTATAATACAAAATATTATGCAGACTTCAAATGAAAATGTAAGAAAAAGACTTGTGGCTGTATGGTACTCTAGAGTAAGCAAAGATTTTAACAGAGTAATTTTTTAAACTTTACAACAGTGTCATGTATAAAATTGCCACCACATTAAAAAAATTAAAAAAAGGAAATAGGTTTAAACCTAATAATCCCAAAGTCATAATGATATTAAATGGTTACTTTGCAATTAGGATCTAGTATTTTCCAGATTTGGACAAAGATAGCCACAAATTTATATTTCTCTTCTGTGCAAAAGAGATAAAGAAATAGGACAACTGCCTTAGTTGGTTGTTCAGTGGTTAGAGCATAGGCCATGAGATTGAAGAGTGGAAGGTTTTATTGCTGTCAGGGGCACAGACTTCAATTGTAGACTCAATCCCTGGCCCCTGTGCAGGAGGCAATCCATTGATGTATATCTTTTTCTCTCTATCTCTCCCTCTCCTTTCTTCTACTCTCTCTAAAAATCAATGGAAAAATATTTTTGGGTGATGATTAACAAACGACAACAAAGAAGTAGGACAATGAAAAAGAGAGAAAAGCAGCATTAAAGAGGTGCAATAATTACAAGCAGACTCATATTTAAGTTTTGCTGCTGCCTGAAGTCTTGTTACCATCACCAATGCACAATCCGGTCCCTCCCATTCTCCTATGTGCCTTTCTCTACATTTCCTGGCCTCCTCAACCTTCCCACCTCTCCACATCCATGC
Organism: Lasiurus cinereus; assembly: GCA_011751065.1. NCBI lineage: Eukaryota > Metazoa > Chordata > Mammalia > Chiroptera > Vespertilionidae > Lasiurus > Lasiurus cinereus. The sequence goes on from JAAGEH010000124.1 coordinate 3,200,372, forward strand.
TTAGTCTCTCACCACGATGTTCTACTTCATTGAGAAAATGACAGCAATTAGCAGAGAAATTTCACACACTCCCATTGCCCTGTCAACTGTATGTCCATATTCTTTGATCCCTCATCTACATTAATATTTGGACCTTACTATTACTGCTCAGTGTTTCTTTTACTGTCTGTGCTCCTGCCTAATGAGAACTCTTCCACTTGTCCAGTAGCTTCCTTTCCTTCTCACTTTCTCAAAGACACTGCTCTGGCCATCATTCCTTCCCTTTCTGAAATACTATTCACTTCTCTTCTCTACCAGGTTATTCTTATCACCACACAAACATGCATGGTTAATACAATTAAAGAAGAAAAATAATTCTCTTGACTTCATGTATCCTTCTGATAAGGAAAATAAGACATTTTTGAGGGGGAGACCAGCAGCCTCACTCTGTACCTAGTTAATCGGAATCCTTAATGCACATTCCGGTTAGCCTATAGTCTAGTCACTGCCCCTTCCTCAGTTATCTGTTCTTGCAAGACCTGTTTACCTAAATACTCACCTTTTACAGAGGCCATAAACCAGGAACAATACACAACCCCTGAAGGGGTTATCAGCATCAGTGCCAGGCCGGGCCTTTAGGTGTGGTCTCATAGCCCCCATCCCAAAACACGGGGCTTTTGCAAAGCCCACAAAAGGTCCGGAAGTCTGATCCTTATTTGGGGAACAAAGAAACCAAAGGATATAAAGAGAAAGCTTCCTCCATATTGGTTTGCTCAGGGTTTGGAAACAGGTTCCGCTGAGTCATGGTACAAGTACATCTGGAAATAAATGGGTTTTTCCTGTATATCTGGGTATTCCTGTGTATTTTCCAGTTGCCTGGTAAATTCTGTAACACTTTTACCTTCTGCCTTATTTCTCTGCTTCCCTTTACTGCAAAATTTCCTAAAACTGTTACTTAATACCCTGTCTCCAATCCTTTTCTCCCATTCTTTTTTGAAGCATCCCAGTAACTCACTAGAAACTGCTTTTATCAAGACCAGTAATGTTATTCACAATTGCAAAATTCAATGATCAATTCTCATGGAAGGGATTTTTGTCTTTTTTTTTTTCAAAGCTATATTTCTAATGTCTAGAGCAAGTGTGTCAAATTCACGGCTGCTGGGCATGAGTTTCATATGCTTGGCAGTAAAACCTAGCATATAGATAGTGCTAAGCAAGCATTTAGTGAATGAACGCTATGTAATAAAAGCCTAATATGCAAATCAACCAAAAGGCAGAAGGACCAGTGGAATGACCAGTTGCTATGATGCTCACTGACCACCATTGGGCAGATGCTGAATGCAGGAGCTGTCCCAGCCTGCAGATCCTAGGCAACCAAGGTGAGTGGCAATGGGGTGGGGCAGAGGAAGAGAGGGCAATCACCCCATTGGTAGCCTCACAGATTGGCCCTGATCTTTGCCAGGCCTAAGGACCTTATCTGTGCACAAAATTGGTGCACAGGGCCTCTAATAAGTGTATAAAAGACAGATCTGGGTTTTAATCCAGACTTCCTCAGCTTCTTATTGCATGCCATTCTGAGTACCTTAAACCTCTCTGAGTCTCTATTTACCCTCTTTCAAACAGAGATAACAATAATGACCTGCTGTGGATATTGTAAAGGGGAAATAAAATTATGCATGTGTATTAGTGACAAACAGAAAGTGTTGTGTGTTGTTACAGGTCTGTGTTCAAATGCTGCATTATCCATCATTTGCAGCAAGGCTAATTAACAAAGTGGGAGTTTTCTGAGAATGTTTCAGATGTCTAAAAGGTTTGCTCAGAAGGTAAAGTAACAAATTGTATAATAGTTTTTTGGATTTGTTTGCAGTTGAAATTTCTTGATGAGGCTGGGACCTCCCAAACATAACTGTTGAATATATTGAGGTGGCCAGTGTCTCTAAGGGAAGACAATGAAAAAGTTTGGTGCATCATTATCCTGTGCGATTGCTAAATCTACAAAAATAAAACACGTTGCCCATTAAGACTTCCTCAGGGTGCAGTGTGGAAGACAAGTAAGTAATTCATTCCAAATGGGTGATGACTACTAACTGAGGTCTTGCTCATTTAACAGCCTAAAAAGGGTATTCTGTCAGCAATCCATGCCGTCAATGGGCTTGGTAAAATTCCCTGGTCTTTAATTAGTGGAGCTGATGACCTCTCAGAGGTCAATTTGTATAACCAAGGCCCTGATCTTACTATTCCTCAATAGGAAGCATGAAATACCAATGCTCAATTTTGTTAAATACTTACTTTTTCACATTCTCTTTAGCAATATTTTCATGTTGATTATTCCATAATGACACTGATGGGACTGATCTGTTTATTTAAATGATGGCTGCTGTCCTCTTGTAGGGCTATTAGCGCCCAGGAGTGAAGCTTATATATGAGTAAACAGAATACTGACTATCGGAGGCTATGGGAAGTTTAGGGACCATCATGTTTCTTTTCGTTTTGGGAGCTGTCAGGGATGTCAAGGCAAGCATACTAAAAGTGAAGACATGAGACATCCCTGCTTCACTAGGAACAGGTAGAGAATAAACTAATTTTTGTTTCATTAGCTCCTATTGCATATGCTTTCACTTCTTGTTATCAAATATATTCACATACACATATGCATATACATTCAAAGAATAAATGTATCCATTCTGCATTCATATTTTCTGCATCCTCACATATCTGCTTGTAATCATGTATGCATGCATGCACATACACATACACATGCACACATACACACTAAAACACACACGTTATATCTATTCACCAAGATGAATATTTTCACAGAATATTTTACAGAAACTAAAGTGTATAGATTCACACTTATGCATATCTATGAATATTCATGAGACATGTATAAACTCATACATATGATATCTACATATACTTAAACGTATATGCAGACACATAAACATATACACATGTGGTGCAAGAAAACACCAATTTAATGACCAGATCTTTCTTTTTAGTAGAATAAGTACTTTAAATGGGCCTTACTTTTATTTACATTCCCTTCTGAGCATATTGATGGATTTAGAATATGTAACTGTGGCAAGATATTTTTTTTAACACACCATTATATTTCTACAATTTTACCTTGCATAAAGTAAACAATTTCCCTAGCTGATTTGGTTCAGTGGATAGAGTGTCAGCCTTAGGACTAAAGTGTCCCAGGTTCAATTCCAGTCAAGGGTATGTACCTCAGTTGAAGGATCCCAGCAACTGATGTACGGTAGGAGGGCATGCAGGCAGCAACCAATGATGTGTCTCTGTCACATCAGTGTTTCTCTCTTGCTTTCACTGTCTCTAAAATTCAATGGAAAAATATCCTTAGCCCTAGCCAGTTTGGCTCAGTGGATAAAGCGTTGGCCTGGGGACTTAAGGGTCCTGGGTTCGATTCTAGTCAAGGGCACATACTAGGGTTGCAGACTCAGTCCCCAGTAGGGGATGTGCAGGAGGCAGCCAATGAATGATTTTCTCTCATCATTGATGTTTCTCTCTCTCCCTCTCCCTTCCTCTCTGAAATCAATATATATATCTCTCCCTCCTTAGGTGAGGATTACAAAATGAAAGTAAATAATCAATAAATACTGATGAGTGAGAGTATGAATGAATGAATGAGAATAAACAGGAGAGTGAATTACTCTGTAAAATAGAGGACAATTCTGCAGTACTATCGTCAATGGGAGAGAGAATTGCTGAGGAGGGTTGGGGTGAGGAAGAAGAAAGCAAACAAGATGAACAGAGCTCAGAGTACAGAGGATATGCAAGTGTTGGCCACCTTCCCATATAGCTATTAAAAGAATAAATCTGTTTTAATTGTGAAGCCCATAAACATTGGTCATTTCCTCATCATGATATCATATTTAAAGATGCCACCAACCCCCATCTTTTCATCTATATTGCTTGGTAGAAAGAAAAACAGAAAGGCACTTATGAATTCCCTTTGATCCCCATGACCAAATATATCATTCACTGATCTATTTCTTTGAAACAAACTATTTGACATAGTGACTTAAAACAACAGTAATTTAATTCTCACAACTCAAAAGTGTTTGCTGTCCTGGTTTCATCTGGTTTAGTCATGAGTCATATTCATTTGGGTTGAGAGGTCCAAGATGGTCACACATTCCTAGCAGTTGGTATAAGGTCTCAGCTCGGTCCCTCTAGTTCTGTTCCTCATGGCCTCTCAGTCTTTAGTACACTAATCTGTCTTGCATCGCAGCCTCAGAGAAGCTTCCAAAAGTGAAAACAGTGATTGCAAGTATCTGGAGGCCTAAGTTATGGACCCAGCACAATTACACACCTACCACTTTATATTAGTGGTAGTGAATCACAGGCCAACCCAAATACAAAGGGAAGTTGGCTCTATCTTCTAACAGAGGAGCTTCAAGAAATTAGAGGCATTCAACCCTACACACCAAACTTTTCCCATTGCCATAATTTCTTTCTGCCATCTTGGAACTTCTGAAACATTTTCCAAGTACCATCTATCCTCAAGGCATGAACATATTCTGAGGCCAATAGATAGAAGTAGAAAACTGCAGACCGCAAAGATGGTTTCAGCTTTGTAAGAGTAGGAGTTTCACTAATTCTCTTTGCCTTGATCATGATCTAACAGCCAAGGGATCCTGATATGACCATTGTTAGAGGGGTATTTGTCATTGGGACAGGTGTCCATTAGAAATTGGGCCAAAGCCATAGACTCATTGGTTATAGGTCCCAAGGGAGCCTTCACTGATAATGAGTTCTTGGTTCTAGGGCCAAGGTCAATGTGATTAAAAGGCCTCTTTGACATAAAGGAGAAAAACACTGGATGAGTGAGTATGTGTGTGTGTGAGTGTGTGTGTATTTGTGTGTGTTTGTGTGTGTATGTTCTATTATGCATTGAAGTTACAATACAGAAAATATATAGAATTTACTTCAACTAACTTTAGATTCTTTTTTACATATTTCAATGCTTTTATATATTTGTAACCAGAGCATGCATTTATTATTTTATGCTCTCATTTTCTCAATTAGCATAGCATTTTCCTTATTATTATAAACATATAACTTTCTCTTTTGAATTTCCCTTGTGAAACATATAAGCTTCTTGTAAGGCAGTCATGAAGTCCCCGTTTACCTTATTATTGCTATTTTCGGGTATCCCCCGCCCCCTAATTCATCATCAGTGTTACTTTTATCACCATTTTCATCATTATTGTCATCATCATCATCAAAGGCATTCATCAAGCAACCATCATTAACCATACACCATATACTTTATAAACTTTATCTCCAAAGCTCATAAAATTTAGAGAGATAAGTTATTGTCCCCATATATTTAATGAAGAAAAAAAGCTAAGTCTCAAGACATTTACTAACTTGCTCAAAGTTCTGTCACTAGTAGGTAATGAAGTAAAGTTTTAATTCTACATCCTATAGTGTGATTGTAAGTGGATGATAAGAAATCTGCGGATAAGATTCATGTCACAATTATCATCATATATTTCATTATAATTAGCAGGATCCATGCATGTATGATGCACTAATAAATAATTCTAGAACAATAAATTATTTTATATAACATGTGCATATATATGATGTTCATTTGGTGTTTAATTAATAAAGTATGTAATTATATTTAGTTACTATGTGATATTATACCTTTGGTATACTATACTATATCATTACATCATACTTTGCTTGACCATTTCCCTACTGCTGGAAATGTCTGTCATTTACATGTTTTATCTTATTAAGACTATACCAGTATAATTTCAAAAACAGGAGAACAGAGTAATTAAGAGTCCAATGAACCTGAATGTATCCTCTTGCCTTTGGGAGAGTCACTTATCCATCCAACTTGACATTTTTTAATGCTGAGATAGAAAGTATAATAGTACCAATGTCTTACGGTTGTTACAACTATTGACAAGAATTTATGCTTACAACCAACATTATACAACATCCAATGTGTACTAGGCTAACCTCTGTCAGGGGTAAACAGGAAACAAAACAAAGTCCCTGATCGCATGGTGCTTACACTCTGGTAGGGGACATGTGATAGAAGCATAAAATAAAAATAAATGTAATATCCAATCAAAATAAGTCTTTATGAACAAATGTCTATGTTCTCTATTTTGAGATCACCTCATTCCCTAACTATTCTTCAGATTTTAGTTTTAATGTACTTGCTCAAGAAAAATCATTTTAATACCTCAGATTGGTCAAATTCCTTTAGATTTAGGTTCTTTCCATACACTTATTCCTGGTGTAGTATTACATATACATCTGTGATTATTCAATTCATTTTATTCCTCCCCTAGACTGTGTATCATATGAGGGCAGAAGCTAAAACTATAGTGCGCATGTTGTATCTCCAGGGTCTCATTGTGAAGTGCCTAGCAAGAATAGGTACGTACTAATAAGCATTCACTGAATAAATGAACTTGACAGATGATAGAAATGAATAAGGTCAATTTGTATAATAAGAACAAACTTTCCAATTTCTTCTCCTACAATCCTTTCATTTCAAAACACCATAAAATCACCAATTGCCTTAATGCAATCCAGCAAGAGGCAAAATCAAAGGGTGCCAGGCCAGCAAAGAATCAGGATCATTTTAAATCACCATCAAAAAAGATCTGAACACATCTAGAGAGAGTTTCATCATCGTTTGTTTTATTCAATTAAAAACCCAGAGGCAGAGCTGAGCTCTCTGCTATCCTGCAAAAGACTTCTTTGACACAGCAATGACTTGTGATTTTCTAGACAGTGTCGAACTGACTTTCATCAAGTATCTGGAGACATTTTCCTACCACAGAATATTTCTGTTAATTAAAAATGGATTCCTAACAACAGTCCCATGCTCACTTGAATTTGGATAGCAAATGATGTATATCAATCCCAGGGAGAAGGAACAGAAATCAGCAAGAGAGAAAAGGTTGGCTTTATAATTAATACTACAGTAAGAATAAGTGGGTTCAGCTTAGAATTACCACCAATGGACATTCTGGACTTGACTGGGACATTTTTTTTTCAAAACATATTTTACTGACTTTCCACAGAGAGGAAGGGAGAGAGACAGAAAGTCAGAAACATCGATGAGAGAAAGAAGAAACATCGATCAGCGGCCCCCTGCATGCCCCACAGCGGAGATGTGCCCGCAAGCAAGGCACATGCCCCTGACCGGAATCGAACCCGGGACCCCTCAGTCCGCAAGTCGACGCTCTATCCACTGAGCCAAACTGGTCTCGGTGACTGGGACATTTTAATACAATGTTTTATGGCTTATAATTATAATATCTATCGATACATACCTAAAAGTTTATATGGGGGTGGTGCCCAGGGATACTCACAGGACTGTAGATATAGTACATATCCCTATGTATGCGAATATATGGTTGTGCTTGTATGCATGTGTGTATATATATCTGTGCAAAGATGTTTAATTTATGCATAAACATATGAGTGCGTATAGGTAAGTACATTTATTATTTTCATTTTTTATCCTGCCTGTCATTCAAAAAGCAGGAAGTAGCCCTAGACAGTTTTGCTCAGTGGAGAAAGCATCGGCCTGCAGACTGAAAGATTCTGGGTTTGATTCCAGTCAAGGGCACATGCCTTGGTTGTGCACTTGATCCCCAGTGGAGTGGGGGGGAGGGGGGAAGGTTTGCAGGAAACAGCCGATCAATGATTCTCCCTCATCATTGATGTTTCCATCTCTCTCTCCCTCTCCCTTTCTCTCTGAAATCAATGAAAAAAAAATTTTTTTTAAAAAGGGGGAAGAGTTAGGGGAGCCAGACAGAAAGACCATAGACTTCTATCCGTTTCCATTCATGCCAAGGCAGTTCTTAGCCCTTTTAAATTGGTTACTTTTTAATAGTAACCAAAAAAATAAAGAAAAAAAACCTTAAGTTGACACTTTATTTTCCACTGGTCATGAACCTTCAAGAAAATCAAGTACACAATCTGGGAGAAATGTACTGCCACTAAAATCTCCCCACAGCCCTGTTTCCTATTACCCACATGCATTTGCAGAGTCAAAAGCTCTGGAACAACATTTCTTTATATTATCGATTAGAATATATTTTTAAGTTAAAGGCAAATAAATATGTTTGTATTGAGACTTTGGGAAATAAAACACCACAGCAGATTCCTTGAGACATTGAGTGTTAAATACCAGAAATGAGGGCTCAGGCCACTCCCTGCCCATTGGTCCTGCTCAGCAGAATGCAAATCAGGATGCTTCTAATCTAAGGCCTGGCTCTTAATTTTACTTCTAGATGTGTGTGCCTTTGCAGCTTCAGATGCATTTGCAAAATTAAAAGCATAATTTATCTCCAAAAAGCAATATTCCATCAGCCTAGTGACTTAGTTCTAATGAAAGACTGGCTCTAAACAATGTTTGTTCACTGTTTGGTCAGATCCCAGGTACAGAAGTGGGGTCATTATCTCCCATATCCAGGATAGGTTATGGAGATTAAGTTAGTTCCTCTCCCACCTTTGAATAAATATAGATAAGTCAAACCAGACTTGTCTATTCCCCTACCCTTCACCTCATATCATCAGCCAAAAGGCTCAGCAGACACATAAACTGCTAGAAGTTCTGAGGGTGCTGTCACCAGAAGACCCAGGGCAGGTGCTTTCCTTGCACTAAGTGGCCAGATAGTGCTCTTTCGTTCCGTGAGCACCAAAATGGGAATGGAAAACCACAGATAGATTTTAGCCTAAAGAGCATCAAAGAGGAGTTATGCAAACTAAATAGAATCCTGGAGACTCAGGGGTACAGTCCTGAGACTATAATATCCCAGGAAGGGATCTGTCCATATATAAATCAGAAGGTATAAATACAAGGCCAGAGCTGGGAGGAGAGGGAGCCTGTTAGCAAGTAAGCACAGAAGACTGGGACTTGAAAACATTTCTCTTGTCTGGGTGTGTTTTGAATCCTCTTCATTGTCACTCCACAGCCTCCACAATGTGTGATCATGTCCTGATTAATACATTCCACTCGAAGATAGATCCCAGGATTTATTCATGTGTATGCTCACTGCTTTGTTTTACTATTTTATAGTTATAAGGATTCTTAGCAATCACTAAGGAAAGAGAGTGAAAGGTATTTATCCAAGGTCATAAAACAAGTTGAAAAATAGCCAAGCTTGGAAGACATTAACTAGATTCATGTCTAGCAGTCCTCTCGTGTACTTCCTAATAAATGAAGAACCAATCTCATGGTGAGTGTGACTATGAATTAAAGGGGATGATAGGCAAGTGATTATGCATTAGGGAATTATGGATGACGGTTGACCTATTTTTTTAATTCTAAAGTTTTCTTAGGACTGATACATTTATAGCATTGGCTGAGAATCAATTTAGCTAAAAGTGAACACAGCTGTTGTCTTGAGTAGTGGTATGATTTTCATTTAATATAAAAATAACTACTTTTATTGATGTCAGTATATTACTTTCAAAGTGTTTTTTTTAATCAATGCCTAGAGTACGCTTAGAATTGAAGAACCAACTGGAGAACAAATTATTGAGATTATTTTATGAGTTTGGGCTCTTTTTTTTTTAGTTTCTTTATTCTCCACTCTGAGTGTCCTTCTTTTAAAGTTCTTCTGAGAATGTTATTTTTCTCTTAGTGGCATGCATATGTCCCTATTTATGAAAGCTAATGGGCAACCAGGGGACAGAGATTTTCATTGCCAAATTCGGGTATGGGCAGCACATCCCCAATAGCAAAGAACAATCACCTTGACTTACTTGGGAGGGAACATTTGTAAATATTTGGGAAAGATAAACTGCAAGCATTGATTAGGTGAACTCACTGAAGCCTATTATAAGTAGTGACAATGGGTGTTATATCTCAGGACATATTTAAATATCTACCTTCTTTCAGGACTCAAAGTGTGCAGCTCATGCTTAGTTCATGTCTAAAAGATATATAGTATGAGTTGTTTTTTTCAATTAACACTGGACACTAAATTCCTAGTCTCTCCTCCAAATTTCACCTAGTCACTTTAATTCAGTATTTTTAAGGCAGGGTTGTATGCACACACATGTCTCAGATCTTCCACAATCAACAGACTGAGGTAAGTGTAAGGAGCCAGACTTGAAACTTGAATAAGAGAGAGTGATCTGGCACATTCTGTAAGTCAGCAGGGCCAGAAGTCATGTCCGAGAAGGTCATCCAAAAGTGAAAGAAAGGCTGACAAGGTCCAGAGTCAGTGCAAAGCAACAGCAGGGATACATGCTCAAGCAAGGATGCTGGCGGGGAATTTAGCTGAGAGTGAGATTAAAACTAAAGTGATAAACCAAGGTCAGTCTTGGCTTTAAATGTAACAATGTAATATGCATTATTTCTTTGGCCATATGGGAGAAAACCCATGGTCTGGTGGTATGTGTGTATGATATTTTGTGTGTATGTGTGTGTGATATCTATCATTACTTGCTACTTTAGTGTGATCTGCCCATGAAATTCAGTGGACAGGGTTGTGGTCTGAAGTGTTGACCTGAGACCCATAAGTAAACACTCTTTCACAATGGTTATTAGCTAGAAAATTTCTGATATAATGGATAAAACAAAGGACATTACTGTGGTTAATGAATACGAATATGGCTTCTTTGGTTCAAATGTCAGCACTGCCAGCTATTAATTGTGAAGACATGAGAATGCTCTCTCACCCCTTTCTGGGGTTCAGTTCCTTCATAGCTAAAATTAGGATAGGATCAACTGTTATAAGAAACTAGAGGCCCGGTACATGAAATTCATGCATGGGAGGGGGTGTCCTTCAGCCCAGCCTGCTCCCTCTCTAATCTGGGACCACTTGAGGGATGTCCAACTGCCGATAGGGCAGTTGGACATTCCTCTCCAATCCAGGACTGCTGGCTCCGAACTGCTCACCTGCCTGCCTTCCTGATTGCCCCTAGCCACTTCTGCCTGCCAGCCTAATCACCCCTAACCACTCCTCTGCCAGCCTGATTGATGTTTAACTGCTCCCCTGTGTGCCTGGTCATCCCTAGATGCCCTCTTCTGTAAGCCTGGTCCCTCCCAACTGCCTTCCCCTGCTTGCCATCTTGTGGTGGTCATCTTGTGTCCACATGGGGGAAGGATCTTTTGACCACATGGGGAAATCATCTTGTGTATTGAAGTGATGATCAATCTGCATATTACTCTTTTATTAGATAGGATAGAGGCCTGGTGCACAGGTGGGGGCCAGTTGGTTTGCCCTGAAGGGTGTTCTGGATTAGAGTGGGTGTTCCCTTGGGGTGGCCTGAGGGAGGGGCCTATGATGGTTTGCAGGCTGGCCACACCCGCTGGCAACCCAAGTGGAGGCTCTGGTATCTGGGATTTATTTATCTTCTACAATTGAAACTTTGTTGCCTTAAGCAAAACCCTGGGCCAGCTGGGGTGTGCAGAAAGCTTGGCTTCCTCCATCGCCAAGGGCAACCCAAGCCTCCCTCCTGCTCTCTCTGAGGTTATAGCTATCTTGGCTGGGTTAATTTGCATACTTGCTGTGACTGGCTGGTGGGTGTGAAGGTATAGTCAATTTGCATATTGCTCTTTTATCAGATAGGATAGGTCACTCGGAGAAAGACAAGTACTATATGATTTCACTCATATTTGGAATTCAATGAACAAAATAAACAAAAGAGAGACTAATAGAGAACAGACTGACAGCTGTCAGAGGGGAGAGAGTTTGGGGGACACTAAGTTAAAAGGTAAGGAATTAACCAATAAAGAGAAACCCTCATAGGTACAGAGTATGGTGATTTGTAGAAGTAAAAGGGGATGAAGGGAGATAGAAAATGGTATGAGGGGATAAATAGTGATGGAAGGAGACTTTAATTGGGATGGTAAACATACAATCCTACATAATAAAGAGGTGATAGGCAAATTAATCCTCATACCCTCACAAGATGGCTGCCTACGACCAGGCAAGCAGGGGAGTTAGTGAGGGACAACCAAGTGACTGAACAAGCAGGCTACATGGGGCGACCAGGCCAGTCATGGGGGAGGGCATGAGGGGTGACCAGACTGGGGGGGGGGATTTGGGGCCCCCCCGGGGGGGGGGGGGGGAAATTTGGGGGCAACCAGGTTGTCAGGGGCACAGTCAGTTTGGGGTGATTAGGCTGGCTGGCACACAGAGTTAGTGAGGGGTAATCAGGCTGACAGAAAGGGGCAGTTACGGATGACCAGGCAGGCAGGCAAGCAGGTTAGGAGCCAATGGTCCAAGATTGTGAGAAGGATGTCCGACTGTCAGACATCCAATAGTCAGACATTCCCCAAGAGGTCTCGGATTAGAGAGGGTACAGGCTTGGTTATGCATGAATTTCATGCACCAGGCCTCTAGTATAATATATAGATGATATATTATAGAATAGTATACCTGAAACCCATCAAATTTTATTAACCAATGTCACCTCAATAAACTCAATTAAAATGAATAAAAAGAAAGAAATAGTCAATGACTTCAAGACACAAATTTTGCTCTTATTTACATAACACATTGTGTATTTTATTTCTGGTCATCAGACACCTCTTTTCCATATACTGATTCAATAACCCAGGATCCATAGAGCTCATGGCCCCACCACCCTCTAGGACCTGATAATCATTTGTAACCATCCAGTCTAACAGGGTAAAGAACACAAAGGAAATTGTCCTTCTTCTACAGAGCCTTTTGCCCACATTCCATTGACAATAACTGGTCACAGATCATGCCTTGATATAAGGGGATCAGAGGATATAACTGTGACTGAAGCATTGTCTCCCAAGGATGGTTCTAGTCTGTAGTAAACTGAAAAACAGCTACCCAAAGATATCAGTTCCCTAATCTCTGGAACCTATCAGCTTTCCCTCATAACGAAAATGAGTCTTTGCTACAAAACAAGAAATGGACATAGGGAGAGTATCCCAGATTATCCTCTAAGCTCTAAAATCAGATAGTACAAAGATGTGATTCTAACAAAAGAAGAGGATGTAATCAGGAGAAAGATACCGGAGTAATGTGGCCACAAGTCAAAGATCCCCAAATTTGAGGAAGGGTCCCCAGGTTTCCCAAGAACTTGTGCTCTGTATAGGATGGTTTGGTAAGCTCACAAATCACACTTCATACAGAGAGCTCAGAGCAAAGACAATCCTTTTACCTCTGTGTGGGAATATGGAAACTTCTCTCAGAACTGCTTAGCTTTGTATGTAAATGACCCTCAGGTGTGCACCAGCTTTCTTTTTTTCAGGATTTCAGGGGAACAGTAGAGATCCTTCTACTGCATCTGGAAAAGAAGGCATATAGGATCCACTACCCATGAGCTACCAAGAGATGGAAAGAAATAGACCTTCTGTTTTCTTTTTACGTCTGGTATGTGTGTGTGTTATCTATTCTCAGCCATGAATTGGTCTCTTTCCTGGGTGGTACTTTTGACCTTGTCCACATTAATGTTATTGTCTATCCTGCAGGACAGCCTGACCACCTGGTAAAATCAGAGGCCACCAGAAGCTAACAGAAGCAATCAATAGATTTCCCCTTAGAGCCTCCATATTATCCACTAAGGCCTCATAATACCTTGATTTCCATTTAATGAAACTGATTTGAGACTTCTGATCTCCATAAAAGTGAAAAAATAAATTTATCTTCTTTTAAGTCACCAAATGTGTGGTGATTTGTTACAGAAACTATAGGAAACTAATACATACTCTATGCAAGAGGATGTTATTTATGCCACAAAAATATTCATCTCTACCTCAACGTATTATGGCAGGATTAAATGAGATAATTAATGTAAATAATTTTGGAAGTTAAGAATTATCCAAGGAAATTTCAATCAGGATTACAATAATAATCATTTTCTGAGAATCCAGGTGTTGAAGAATACTTTTACATATATTAACTCATTGAATCTTCCTCTAAATATTGTAGTTTTAACAGATGAGGAAACAGGCAAATAAAATTTAGTAATACCTTTAATCAGCAGGATAGGGAAAAAGGAGAAGGCAAACCACAATGTGTTTGCAATAAAGACTTCAGCAGATTCTGTGAAGCCTTCTGGGCAAGTTAACTAATACATGTCAATGGTCCCTAATATATAGCAATCCCTTGAAAAGCATTATTATGATTTATTGTTATTAAAAATAAGCAAAGTTCACACACATGCATGTATCATTGGTATTTAAAATAAGAAGCATTTCCAATAGGATTATGTGAGTCAAGAACTTCTTCAAGGGAATCTGAACTCAAGTGTCTGGAAATTTACAAGGCGTGGGGATAAGCTTTTGTTTAACATGCTAAGATTATTTGGAACTAGGAAAGCCTGGTTGAACATAGATATGAGTTATCACACACATAATGGAGTTAACAACCACAATTCAGAAGCAATTTTTTTCTGAGCTCATGCAATTTATATTTCTTTTTCCCTTCTTTTCCATCTTGGGGCTTAGGAGGAGACAATCCCTCATGGAGTTCCAGTCAGCTGTCAACTCTGAAATATGATTTTTTTTTCCATTTAAGTTTTGAGTTATTGATGGGCTAAATTTTCCTCAACTTTTTCAGTTTGAAAAAGGACTCTTTAGTCACTCTCTCATAATTCAGAAAAAGTTGTATAAGGTGTGTACAAGTATGCCTGTGTGTGTGTGTGTGTGTGTGTGTGTGTGTTTACTTACATGTAGTGATTATGCATAGTTTTGTTAGCAAGTTTCTGAAAAAAATTAGTATAAAGCACGTATGATTCGTTACGATTTCTTCACCTGCAAAGCATTTCGTTAATAAAAAATTGAGGTAGCTGAACATAAAGTCACGAAATGTGCTTCCTGGACACATGTTCCAAAAGGGAGGGAGTGAAGTTGCCACTCATCTTAAATTTTAAGCATTAAGTGGCATGGCACCACTTCTGTCACATCCTAATAAGTGAACACTCACAGAGTTAGCCAGACTCAAGGAAAGAAATAAACTTCAACCCACACGGTTCAAAAACTGTGTAAGAGTCAACGGTAGAGTTTGCTAGGAGCTCGGTTGGGCTGTTGTGGTAATACATGGCCAGTCTAATTTCTGTGGCCTGAGCTTCTCATACCATAGCAGCTGGGTTCCAAGAGAAAGCATGTCAAGAAAAAGTGTTCAAAGAGGGAAGAAACAAACATTCCCTACCCTCTAACAGAGTATACCTATAATTAGTATAACATCACTTCTTCCTCACTTTTATGGCAAGTAGTCACAGGGCAGCACGATAAAATGTAAGAGAGAATGAACTCCAATTCTTAAGGAAAGCATGACAAATAAGTTTTGGCTATATTTAATCTACCAAACATAGATACTTTATCCTGTTTCATGGGACAAAAATATTTTAGGCAACCAGAAAGAACACCCTCCCCCCTTCATTTTGGACATATTTGCTTAGATTATATACATGGCTGACTGTAACTTGTTCTTCCTCACTTCTTGATTGTTATAATGACCAAAGTGGGAAAATCTTTTATTCTAGAAATAGATTATATTTAATATAATCCTCACTTCAAATGACAGTAGACTACTGTCTTGGTGTTTTCTCTAATAACCCTCTCTGTAGGGTTTTCATGTTGGATATTAAGGATTGCATTCACCATATATGCACTACTGTCACTACTATATAGCTAACCACCCCCATCACTGCATTGGACAAAATATCTCAGACTCAGGATATCTACATGTTAGATAAACCTAGCTTAGCTCTTTTCTGAGTGACCTTGGGCAAATCAGTAAACTCTCATCAATTTTCCTATTTGTGATGTGTTGATAAAACAAAATAATACTTCATTATAATAAGACAATGAATGTGAAAGAACTCTGTGTGTTATATTCACATGAAAGATAATAATCCACTTCCTTAGGAGGCCTTCTATTGACCCCTCTAGGGGTACAGCTTGTGCTTGCATGGAATGTTGCTTTGGCTGGTTAAAGTCAGCCAACTGACACTGACTATATCTCTGGAAAAGAGGCCTCTGTCCACAGCCACTTCATGCACTATCGCTTTTGGGAAGAAGGCCATACACCAGTGGGGTCCCCATCTGCTTCAGGCAACCAGCCAGATAGTTCCAACCTGTCAACCTAGCATTTCCTAGCTCAGTCGGTCTCTTCATATAACACCCCAAGCCCTAGTCATTTCAATCTGTTTTGTTGATTGTTTAGATACTTGATCTATAGGATACCAAATCATCAGTTTGACTAATTTGGGAACTAAATCCACCAGAGATTCTGGAGCTACATAAGCATGTGGTTTATATAGGGAGCACTGGGTATTCCCTATGGCTCTTTAGTAAGATGACCAAAGCTTTTAGTAATATGTGCCATTACAGCTTCACAGTCGTAACACCGTCACCACAACTGTTGGAACTTGGAAAACAGAATTAACTTTATGCATAGAAATAAAGTGTCATTAAATTCCCAAGTTAAAAGCTTGTCCCACATCCTCCCTACCCCCACCATCACCTAGTCACTGTGCACAAAATTCCATTCTTTTGCACACTTTGAAATTGATGCCCCAAAACAAAATTTCCAATAATACCCAAGACAGTAAATCATCATTAGCCAACAATATAGTTAAATGATTTAATTATTAGTTAATAAATGACTATCTAGTTGAGTCCTGGAGAAATAAATTAGGACAGGTGAAAGTATCATAATGGATGGGATAATAAAATATGACAGATTTTAAATCTCTAATAGAATAAAAGACCAAAGAAAATAAGAACCATAATCACTAGGTTAAAAAAAAGAAGAAGAAAACAAGCAAGTAAAGCAAAATATAAAAAGGGAAAGGCATTTATTCCAAAGCTATGTGGAAGGCCTTCCACTAAGAAGATGTAGTAGATAGGGTGTGAGCTATCTAACATTACTTGGGATACAGAGGAAGCTGATTGCTCCCGATTGTTCAGAACTGATTGCCGTATTTGCTAACATCTATCATACTGTCCTCCGGCAATATGATTTTAGTTGGCTGCAAAAATAACCACAATACTTTGGATCAACTTCCTTTCAGAAGTAAAGCAGAGTTCCCTATTCTTTGAATCTGGGCTGACTTTGTGGCTGGCTTTGACCAACAGAATGCAGAGGAAGAGATTGTATGATAGTTAGAAGCCTAGGAATTAAAATATTTATACTCCCCAGTTTGGATCAGGGGATAGAATGTCAGCCTGTATATTAAAGGGTACTAGATTTGATTCCAGTCAGGGCACATACTTAGGCTGATGATTGACAATCCCTGGCCTTGATCAGGCAAGTCCAGGTAGGATTGGGCCTAAATGGGCAGTCAGACATCCCTCTCACAATCTAGGACTGCTGGCTCCCAACTGCTTGCCTGCTTGGTTTCCTGATTGCCCCTAACTGCTTCTGCCTGCCAGCCTGATCACCTCCTAACCACTCCCCTGCCAGCCTGACTGAGGCCTAACTGCTCCCCTGCCAGCTTGTTTGCCCTTAATCCCTCCCCTGCAGGCCTGGTCACCCCTAACTGCCCTCCCCTGCAGGCTTAATTGCCCCCAACTGCCCTCCCTTGCAGGCCTGGTCCCTCTCAACTGCCCTCCCCTGCTGGCCATCTTGTGGTGGCCAACTTGTGTCCACATGGGAGCAGCTATCTTTGACCACATGGAGACAGCCATATTGTGTGTTGGAGTGCTGGCCAACTTGCATATTACTCTTTTATAAGATATATATATATATCTTCTGTTCTTGTTACTCTTCTAACTTGCTACTATCATGTCAATAAACCTAGCCCAACCTATGGGAGAATGAGAGGCATGGAACCCAAATGTCCCTTATATACCCAACTGTGAACCAGTCAAGTCCTGGAGACAAAGATGTGCATCTAATCAGCACTGACCACAGACTCATGAATAAATCCCGACAAGAACAGCAGAAGGTCCAGCCAAATTGCCAACCCACAGACTCATGAGTAAATCATGCAGTTGCTGTTTTAAGACACTTTGTATTAGAGTGCTTTATTATGTACCAAGAGTTCACTAACTGGGGAATCCAACAAAAATAAACCTGACTTGGGATTCTTTTATAATATGTAGTTGATAGGGTGTAAGCTATCTGACATTACCTGAGAAAATGGGCCCTTTTCTCGGGAACAACATGAACTTGCTGAGGACATAGTAAGTGGCATGAAGGGGAATAGGTGAACACAGTCTCACATGGCTTGATGTGCCTGGGCTAAGCTCCTTACTCCCTCAGAGCTTGGGCTTCTTCCACTCAAAGATAAGAGCCTTTCAAAAAAATTAAAAAAAGATGATTGACAATGGTTTTATCACCTTGTGCAAGTAATATTCTCATCTTTAAGTATAAGCCTGAACTCAAAGGAGTGAAAATAACTGCTGAGAATGTCAGGTGCTTAGGTAATAATGATAACATAACAATGGCAGTAATTATAATAATAAAGTAAGCGTTTATTATTGAGCACTTTCTATATTCGGGGTACCATATTAAGGATTTCAACAGCACACTCCCATTTAACTGTCACAATAACAATGTAATACTCATTTTATAGATAAGCAAACAAAGTCTCACAAAGTCAAAGTGATTTCCCCAGGGTCACAATGGTAGGAATGGAAGAGCTAGGAGTCTATGAATGACGTCCTTAACTATTTACTTACTCAACAAATAATAAATGAGTGTCTATAATAAGTCGGGCACTCTCCTAAGGAAGAGGAAAAGTGACACTCATAATGGCTGGATTTTATGAAAAATCCAGGAATGAATTGAGAAGGTGAAATGAGAAATAAGCAATAATCAAGTAAATAATTTTAGATAGGGATAAATGTTGAGAAGAAAAAATAAAATGATATGATATACTTAAGATTTGGTGGTGTGGATGCCATTGAGATATATATATAAAAAAAAACAAAAAACAAGAAAAACAGGAAAGAGTAACCATAAAATACCTGAGGGGAAAGGATTCTAATGAGAGGAATGAGTTAACACACAGGCCACAGAATTACAAAAACATTGGACATTTGAGGTACACACAGTGAAGATGGAACACAATGAGGGCTGCAAAAATGACAAAAGATGCTGAAAATATAATCAGAGTTGAATCTTTAAGGGGCCTCATACTCTGTTTGCATATCATGGTGAGTAAACAGTTTAGATTTTATTCTAATTATAGTAGAAATAATTGGAATAATTCAGGTAAGTTATATAAACTGGTGTGTGTGTGTGTGTGTGTGTGTGTGTGTGTGTGTGTGTGTATGTATATATATATATATTTTTTTTTTTAATCACACTGGTTTCCATATGGAGATTGAATTTTTATGGAATAAGAGTGTAAGCAGTGAAAATATTAGAATAATCCCAAGAAATAATCCTAGGGCATTAATGGTGGAGATGGAAAACAAAAGTGAATAAATTTGGAATAATAGTTTGAGTACTGAGTTGACAGAGCTTAAAGAATGATGAAGTTCAAAGGACAACAAATCAAGGATGACCTGTAGATTTTAGGGTCAGAGGACCACATACTGAAATGAGGATGACTAGGGTAAGAGCAGGTGGTAAAGTAGGCAAAGGTTCAAATTTTCTGTTTTTGATACTCCCTGGTATTTTATATTCAGGGAAGAGATTCAGAAAGCTCTTTTATATATGAATGTGGTGTGCAAGGAAGGACCAGAGATAAAAAGTTGGTGTTTCTCTGTAACTGAGATGGTAATTACAGCTATGGGATTGTATGACTGGACAAACTCACCTTGGGAAAGAGTTCAGAGAAGACATCTGGATTTGATCCTTTACCACACCAACAATTAAGAATCAGTCTGAGAAAGACCAACAAAGGTGACTGAGAGAGAGAAAGAGAAGCTGGTGAGGTGGGATGAGAATCAGGAGAGAGTGTTTTATAAGAAGCCAAGAAAAATAAAGAAGTGGTTAAAAGAAAATGGCCAGTTGTGTTGAACATTTCTGAGAGTTCAAATAAGAAGAAGTGACCATCTGACCTAGCAACATGAAAATGATTGATGATCATACCATTTCAAAGTTTGTTGTTGATAAAAAGCCTAATGAGAAATGAGTTAAGAAAGTAATGGAGGAGAAAGTGGATTAATATTCTTCTCCCTGCCATATGTTGGTAGGGAAAGAATGTATTTTGGAGAAGTTGGCCTTTCAGTAGTTATCTAACCATAGTTGGCCTGGTTAAAAATGTCATAGAAAAATCAATTAAAAAAGATAGCAATGTATCTTTGAGATGGAAAAATTGCAATGATTCCCAAATTGTATTAAATTTTAATGAAATTTCATTATAAGCCCAACTCTGAACTAAACAATACACAAGTATGAAACTCTTATTTCCAGAGAGAATCAGATGTTATGTAAACAAATAACTAGACTACAAATTAAATTCTATAGGACAAGTTGCTTTTTGCTAAGAGGAAGAGTTTTATGGGGAAAGTTCATGTTCATAAAACTTGCAAAATAAAAAGGATAACTGATATAAGTAAAAGAGAAAGGGGAGTAGGAGTATAATTCATGCATAAGTTAGTAAGGCTTAATCAGGTCTAATAAAATCACCACATGAAACATCTAGGCCCCATCAAATTTACAGTGATGTAGGTGGGGAGCCAGGAATAGAGTATCAATAAGAGAGTATTAGATAATTAGTAAGTCCAAGATGATTTGGAGGTGGGCAGAACTTTAGAGCAGGTTCCTGAAATAAACCAGATGAGAGGAAATGACGTATGAATTAGAGAACCAAGAATGGGAATGGGGAGAGTTTTCTGAGATGTTGCAGGAAAAAAAAATAGGCCATCAATTTGGGCTTAGTGATCCAGTCCGGTAGTCCAGTCCATGCTGGGCCAGACCATTATTACGCTGCAGTGCATAAATTCATAATCTGGGGTTTACTGGTGGCTGAACTGTATGAATGCTGCAGAAGGGCAGGGCCGAGGAGCTATAATGAGAGACAGATGTCCGGAGAAGCCCTGAGAGTTCTCTGCAGTGTAGTAAATTACAGCATGCGATTGGTTTACTCATAGGACGCACTTGGATAAACTGCAGCTATCAGAGAGGATTTTGCTTACTTCTAACCATCTGCTCTAGCCTAGGATATCCTCTCATGTACCATCCAGAGTCTCAGGATATTTTCCTAAGCAATAATAGAAGGAAAATTTGAAAGGAGAAAAAAAAA